>CM052648.1:150839280-150920514 GCA_028533165.1 Leontopithecus rosalia | reverse complement strand
AGCCAGAATTAGACTTCTTACATGAAGAGAAGCAAAGCCTTTTATCGGTGAGCTTCTTAGACTGATCTATCACAAGGGCTTTTGCATGAAGGTGCAGTCAGCATCAGAATTAATTGGACTCTTAGTAAAAAGAGGCACTTTTCTCTTTTTCCTATTTTAATAGCACCTCTGAGTGAAGGCAGCACAAATGCCAACACCTCGTTCTGCAGAGGCACTTCACACTTTTGCTCAATTCTTTTCTCCCCCTATAATTCCTTCCCCACTTTTATCCTAAAATTTTACTTTTTCTCATAATTTATTAAAAACAAACAAACAATTAGGATGTCTCACTGGGGGCTTTCATATCTTCCCCTTTATATTCAACTTGGTCTTTTGATAAAAGGAAGAAGGCTTTATCCTCTGGCTGCTCAGGATGCCATCTCCTTTCATTGCCAAGAACAAAATGGCCCGTCTGGTTATCCCTCCCTGCTCCCTTACTATTTGCCCGTTCTTCTCTGATTCTGTCTAAAAAGAAAATGGCAACTGTGCTAAAGCCATTAAGTTTGTATCCAAGCAAATGCCAAGGAGTTTCTGAAACTCACATCTCACATGCTACTTTCTCTTACTATTTTTCAAACTGACATTTCTCTGATTGGATCTTTGGCCTTTGACTGACTTTAGTTCTGCTTCTCTAGCTGTAGGAATCTGCCTCAGACTGAATGGCCCCCTGTGGTCAGTTGAGTTTTGTTAGGTCTCTGGATAGTTTATGTTTCCTTGGAAAATTATATATATATATAATTTTTATTTCTGCTGTGTATCCTTTCAACATTTGGCCTTCAACAAACAGCATTTATTGTATAGCTTTCTTAGGTCAAGAACAAAATTTATCTAGCCCTCCTGGAGATAGTCTGTTTTCTTAATTTTATTTTTTAATTATTATTTTTTTCTCAGTATTTGCCTCCAGGGCATGAATCTCACTTTCATTCATACAACCTGTCTAGGCCCAGATTTTTTTTTATATCAAGACTCAATCCTTGGAATGACTTAAAACTGAGTTGTTCTCCATAATTAACCCCCATTCTCTGATATGAGATGAAAATTTGATTACTAAAATGTAAAGTAGAGATATATGCAAAAGCTCACCACTTAGACTTTGTAGTCCCATTGAATTCTAAATTTCCTCAAAATTGTATACTTATGCTCTTTAATATAAAAAGTGCTATATTAAATAGTATAGTGTTAAAATAATTCCTCATATATTTCTCTTTTCTGTAATTATAAAATATGTTGTCATTGCATTAAGTTAAAATGCCATAGAAACACATAAATATAAAAAAATGAAAAATTGTCTTATTCTACTTTTCTTTGACTTGCTAAGACACAAGATAAAAGATTATAAATCATGACATAATATTATTATATTTATAAAGACTTTCATTTGCATTTATCTATTTTAAAATCATATACTTTATAATTATGCTATAGCACAATTTAACAAGGTGCTGATTATCTCTCAGATATCAATAAAGATTAGAATGACTGCTCAATTAGGTTTTATAAGATAAAAATTATTTAGGGTGGGTCAGCATAATGTATATTGGCCTTTGCAGACCAATCATGCTATTCTTTTTTGAAGAGGGATGACTCTCTGGGAACACATATTTCAGTGTGGAATATGATATAATTTTTATGTCAGATTAGCCTGCCAATTAGGCAGTTTCAAAGATACTAGTCTGCAGAGTGTCACATTCCCCTATATGCAGTCAGTCAAACCACTGGCTTATTACTAATTTTTAAATTTTAAGTTAAATATTAGAAAAAGTCAAAGAACCCAGAAGGTAGATGCTCTCAAAATAATGGGCATTATCACATATTTCAATATACATTTTTAAACCAAAATTTTTATTTGCTGTCTCAGAATGTATTTTATTTTACATTTGGGGTAAAAGTCCAATTGTGTTTAATGGACATATTTTGCAGTGGTGAAGTCTGGTCTTTTAGTGTACCCTTAACTAAATTGTGTACATTGTACCCAGTAGGTAATATTTCATCCCTTATTTTGCTTTCACCTCCCACCTTTTGGAGTCTCCAGTGTCTGTCATCCCACTTGGCATGTCCATGTGTGCTCATTGCTTGTTCCTCTTTATAAGGGAGCACATGCAGTTTTGGTTTTTAACTTTCTGTTTCTGAGTAAATTTACTTGGGATAATGCCCTCCAGTTTCATCCACATTGCTGCAAAAATCATGATTTAGTTCATTTCTATGGTTAAGTAGTATTCTGTTATATATAATAAAAATATTATTTAAAAAGATTTAAATTATGATGTTTTAAAATCCAATCATACCTTGATAGACATAGGTTGATATCATGAGTTTGCTATTGTGAACAGTGCTGCAATAAACATACAAGTGCAAGTGTCTATTTGACATACTGATTTCTTTTTTTCTGGTTAGATACCCAGTAGTGGGATTGCTAAATCAAATGGTAGTTCTTACGTTAATTCTTTGAGACATCTCCATACACTTTTTCATGGAGACTATATTAATTAAAAATCCCACCAACAGTGTTCAAGTGTTCTCTTTATACCACATCCTTGCCAGTATCTGTTGATTTTTGACCTTTTATAATGGGTATTCTGACTGGTGTAAGATGGCATCTTATGGTGGTTTTAATTTGCATTTCTCTAACTTTCAATGATGTTGATCATTTTTCATAGATTTGTTGGCTTCTTCTTTTGAAAAATGTCTATTTATACCCTCTGACTCAGAATTTTTGTTTTGAAATTGCTTGATTAGTTGGGACACAGCTAATACCTCACTTTATATATTTATCTCAACACTTCAAAGTTATTTGTAATTATGCTTATATTTTAATTTTATTAAACACAAATATCTTTATACTTTGGCTTTTAGGAAAATATCACCACACTTGTGTTTTAGGATTTATATGTGCAAATTCAATAAATGCCAATTATATATTTGATATGGTTTGGCTGAGTCCCCACTCAAATCTCAAATTCCTATGTGTTGTGGGAGGCACCTGGTGAGAGGAATTGAATCATGGGTGCAAGTCTTTCCCATGCTATTCTCATGATAGTGAATAAGTCTCATGAGGTATGATGGTTTTATAAAGAGGAATTTCCCTGCACAAGCTCTCTCTGTCTGCTACCATCCATGTAAGACATGACTTGTTCCTCCTTCCCTTCTGCCATGATTGTCAGGCCTCCTCAGTTATGTGAAACTGTAAGCTCATTAGACCTCTTTTTTTTTTTTTTATAAATTGCTCAGTCTTGGGTATGCTTTTATTAGCAGCATGAAAATGGACTAATACAGTAAATTGGTACCAGTTGAGTGAGGCACTGCTGAAAAGATACCAGAAAATGTGGAAGCAGCTTTGGAACTGGGTTACAGGCAGAGGTTGGAACAGTTTGGAGAGCTCAGAACAAGACAGACAAATGTGCAAAAGTTTGGAACTCCCTAGAGACTTATTGAATGGATTTGACCAAAGTGTTGATAATGATATGGACAATGAAATCCAGAGGTGATCTGAGATCTCCAGAGATGAGAAACTTGTTGGGAACTGGAGCAAAGGTGACTCTTGTTATGTTTTAGCAAAGAGACTGGAAGCATTTTGTCCTACCGTAGAGATTTGTGGAACCTTGAACTTGAGGGAGATGATCTAGGGTATCTGGCAGAAGAAATGTCTAAGCAGCAAAGGATTCAATATGTATCTTGGGTGCTGTTAAAGGCATTCAGTTTTATAACAGAATCAGAACATAAAAGTTGAGAAAATTTGCAGCATAACAATGCAATAAAAAAGAAAATCTCATTTTCTGAGAAGAAATTCAAGCTTCACGTCATGTCACGTCATGACAGGGGGAAATACCCTTCAGTGCATAACAGTATTCATTAAATAAAATTAGAATCCCATAAAAGTACTGGTAGGGGCCAGATGTATGAGATTTTAAGGAGATGTAATATTTATTTTCATATTATAATTTAGAAAGGAAATACATTTAACCTTTGGTAAATTAAACTGCTGTGGAAAAATATTGCCAAAGCTAATTCAAGTGGTATATAATCTAAACAAGGCCATCTTTTATCTTTGGTTTTATAGCAACAACATTTAGGGAAATCAGACTGAGACTTTGGGAGCATGCACAGGATCATTCTAGGTTTGAAGATATTGCAAAATGACATTTCTTCTGTTGGTTATTAATCACTCCATTTCTATCATATGTCACTTCTCAAAAGTAACATGCTATTACTAGTAAAACAGTAATATTTTTAATAAAATTTAACATAATTAAGAATTAAATAGTCCAAAGGAACATTTTCTTTGTAGGGTAGAAAGACAGTTATAGAAAAGACTTGATAGTTTGAGCAAAGAATATCTGAACTGAGCTAAATATGTATTGGCAAATGATATTTTTAATCATTGTGAAATATGCAACAAGTTGAGTGTCCAAGGTTTATAAAAACTACGATGCAATAAGATATTTGCCAGACCTCCTCTCTTAAAATGACTCCTGGGAAAAACTGAAAAAAAAATGTGTGATAAACATTCAATTTGTATCTGGAATTTTCTACTCTTTTTTTGATGTCTACATTGATGGTTACAAGATTTTCACATAATCTGACTATTTCTTGAACTGTCCTTACGGAAGTTTTTATGACCTGACCAAGCAAGATAGTTTACACTTAGAACCCAGAGCTTTGAGAGGTGGAGATGGTAGAATGCTTGAAGACAGGAGTTTGAGATCAGACTGGGCAACACAAATGAGATCCCATCTCTACAAAAAAAAAAATTAAAATTAAAATTTAGCTAGTGGTGGCCCATGCCTACAGTCCCAGCTACTCAGTGAGGCTCAGGTGAGAGGATTCCTTGAGTACAGGTGTTCAAGGTTACAGTGAGCTGTGATCACAGCATTAGCATCCATTCTGGGGAATAGGGCCAGAACCCTAATCAAAAAGCAACAAAAAATGACCCATAGTTTCTGCATTGTACACAGAACTAGGATAAATTTCAAAATATATCTAATTCAGGATAATAGCATAAGGTGACCTTAGAAATAACGTTTCTACTTATGTCTCCTTACCTTTGCCAATTTATCTGAGATAACCATTTTTGATATTATAGAATTCCACCTACAGCCATTCATATATTCTACCTTTCTGTAGAAATAATATCAAATTTTCCAGGATCTCTATTTAGTAGAGCCCTTCTCTATATTTTTTAATACATTGGATAACAGATTTCTTTTTATATAAACAGTTATAGGTTATGTTACTATTCAAAATGTGAATAATATCTGCAGTATTAGTCAATATTTGTAATATTTGGTATATACATTATCCTATTATCCTGTGTTAAAAATAAGAATTGTGATTTTATACATTTATTTAAATAAAAGCATACTATCATTTAACCATAGGCAATGGGTTCTGTATGTATGTAACAGTTAAATAAAACAGATTAGTCATTTGTAAGGTAATAGAGATGCATTCTCACTTTTGTTCTTGATATTCTTCAAAATATATATGTAAATGAACACATACATGCATTCCTTTTTTGGGGGAAATAAAACTAAAAATAAAATCTTCTACCTCAGAAAACCTCTCCACAATCTCTATAGAGAAAGGAAAGAGTTTTATTATTGAGTAAGTGTTAAACATGAATGTGATGCACATCACTGATAAACCCCTAAAGGCTTGCAACAAAAAAAAATCTCGATCCTCTGTACCACCAAACAGATACAACCCATTATATACATGTTGTCAAGTTAAACAATGACTAGTCCTTGTGTGAAAGAGCTCGATAGCACCATTTGTCGCATACAGTTTATTCTAATGCACCTGATAATTGTGTTAACCATCTGTGTTAGCTGATAGGCTTTCTGCAGAGGAAAAATAAATTTCTTATATCTTTATGAAAGGAGGTGGGTTCTCACAGCAACTGGGACATGGAGAAAAGGTGCTGTTTTCCTTTAGGTTTACCTTTCAAAAACATGGAGGCTAGGTCATTAAACTTCTGTTAGCTTAATAATCTAAGAATGTTTTTCTCAATCTAGTCTTCAAAAGAATTTATATACATTTCAAAAAGAGGAGAAAGTACTAATAATTACAAATTTTCTAAGATAAGTCTTCCAAAAAATAAGGTGGGGAGAAAAATCTCTTCCCTAATTTTTCAGTAGGGGGAAGTAGTCTCATTTTAAAGTTTTCTTTGTCCTTACACTCTTCTAATGCATTGTTTTTTTAAATTTTCTTTGGATTTTATTTTGGAATTGAATATGCAAGGTTTTCTAATTTTAGATTTTACTTTAGCCAAATTAGGTTGAAGTAAAACACTCTACATTACCTCAATCAAGTCTACATGACCAATACCAAACACTGTTCCCACGTTCAGTACTCTTTTTCATACACAACCCATTAAATTCAACATGTTAAACTTAAAACTTAAATTTGTTGAAAACGATAATAGTTTAAAATGCCCTCTAAAATTTGTGTGCTTTACTTTACTTTCATGAAATTTTGCATGAAAGGTAACATAGTATAATAATGTAGACATGCCACTATAAGAATACAGAACGATCTGGTACAACTTGGCTTTTAGGCATGTTATTTATTATGTGCTACCAAATAGCAAGTGAACTTTAAGACATATGTAATTTGCATTATATTTGCTTGTTTCTCTATTTTATTTTAGTAATTAAGAATAGCATGTGCCAGTGCCTAGTGAAAATATTATAAAGAGTATCAATCTTCATGCATCGCTCACAGAAGACTAAGGTCAAAATGCATTGGTCCCTGTTGTAGGGAATTAATTGAAATTAAATGAGTGCAATTTGCTACAGACAAATTGCTGCTAAAGATCAAAGTGCAGCAGGGCAGTATTGATCAGTTCTTTATAACTTCACAATATACAGCAGAAATATGAATACTGTGAGGTGAATTTAGTTTTAACCACAAATCTTAAAAACTATTATACATTTTTAATGTCAGTCTCTGAAGAATCTGCCACTGGTGTACGATACGCCATTTGCTGAAACTTAATTTTCTAAATGCCCTTCTCCATTAAATCATTAAATCCCAGCTAAGAAGACAGACAGAGAGAGAGAGAGAGAGAGAGAGAGAGAGACTAATTTAGACACTAGTATGCCTCCCTTATTTTATATATTTACAACATTCTAGCAAAGTTATATTCTTCCAAATTACAATACTAATGTCAAATCTTTTGTTCTCGCTGAAAGCTGATAAATAGGCAGCAATGATTTGTTAAAAGATAATATATGATAGAAAAAACTAAATGGAACATACAAAGAAGGATAAAATTGCCTAAGATAAAAGCTGACAGTGGACAGCGTGATTAGGAAGGGGCAAAAGAATGCTGTCTATCAGATGCCATATCCGGGGGGAACCTGCATCAGTCCACCCTGTAAGCCCTTTCTAAATCTGTGATTACTTGGTTCTAAGTTGAGAGGAGCGTAGAACAGTTAAAGGAATGCACACTTTGGAATAAGACCTAAACTCTAGTCTTAACCACAGAGCTTTCTATTATCCTGTACTCAGGCAAGTAATTTATGGCATCTAAAATAAAACTGCTTGTGAGAAAGCACTGTTGTTGTAATTTTAAATCCATAACATAATATATTTGAATAGTTAGTGGTTACACATATGGGCTTTTGATTTTGAAAAGTGTGGGTATGAATCCCAGCTCTTGCTAACCGTGAAGCTTTACCGAAGGAATTTAAACTCTCTGGGTCTCAAATTCCTTATCTACAAAATAAGGATACAAACAATCATCTCAAATGTCATTTTAAAGATCAATTAGCAAATGTTTATGAACAATTAATATCAATGTGTGATGCTCATATAGCTACAATAAGTATTGGTTTAAAAAAATTTTTAATTCCTAGTGCTTAAAATGTAGTAATGCCCAGTAGTTGTTTATTGTAGTATCAAGTCTTTCCCAACTCTTAGATATTTTTGAGCATTTTTTTCTTGGTTTTCTGTATTCCTTCCTATAATAGAATGTCTGTTCCTTTTATTTTAATTAATAATGATTTTTATTATTTTATTTTAGTGATGGAAGGAAAATGTCTGGGTAGTCCTGGTGGAATGCAGCAGGTAAACAAGGAGGGCTTTCTATGAAATGTGATTTAGGGGTTTTATCATTATATCATTTGGAAGAGTAATTAGTAAACTCCATAATGAAGAGATGATTTAGTTTAACGTTATGGTCTCCTGAAGAGACAGATGGGTCCTACTCAAAGTGCAGCCTGGATGGTTAGACTGATAATGCCATATACACACCAAAAACTGCAGAGAAGTCAAAAATAATTTTAATGTAGTTTGTAAATGAACCAATCACAACAAATTCACTAACAAAGCGACTCTTTTCCTTAGATAAGGCCAGGATTCTACCATCAGTATTGTTTTTAGGTTCAGTGCTTTGACAGCTTTTTTAAAATGTGAATAGTCCAGTTAAATTAGTATTTTTTATTTTAACTTTGAAAAAAAAATCAGAGAAAGGGTGAGGAGCCACATTATTTTAGAGAATGAGAAAACAATTCAGAAGCTCAAGGAAACCAAAAAAACTTGTCTAGCCAAAAAAACGTACAACATTAGCTAGTCAGGGAGACTCAGATGAATCAGTGATCTTAGTATCAAATCTTTATTAAATATTTTCAAAGATAAATATGATCAACAAAGAGCTCAGATGAAGCAGACGAAGGTCAGGAACATCACAAATAGTTCTTCCAGTTTTCTGTTTCTGCCTTGAACATTCCCTTCTGGCACAGAATAGATGAGATCTCTAAGTGGAATCTTCAGGTCTTTCACACAGCAGGGAGCATTTCTATTACCGAACATCTCTGTTTTATATCCCATTCTATTGAATAGCTTATGTGACATTCTCCAGAAAACCAAGTTCATAGACTCTGGGCTCTATTTACAAAAATTCATATATACAGAGAAATCTTGCCAAGGACATTTTATAGACAAGTTCTCTTTCTCCAAGGAAATATCATTTGTCTATTTACCAGGGGTTGCCTGTTTACAAGGAGAATAAAATTGGCTTTTTTTCTTTTGTCTTTTCCCTGTGGCATCCTCCTGGTGAAGGGAGTGGTAAGTGAATGGATCATAGAACAGGTGACTTAACTTCTTTCCCTTAATAATGTATCAAAATTTTAGCTTCTTTTGGTCTCTGTGCTTGAAGTTGCAAGGACAAAGGAAAACACGAGAACTATGTCAAGTTTGGAGACAAAAAGTAGCCATAAAAATGAAAGTAAATAAATTTACTTGCTATGTCTAGAAACTGTAAGTATTCTCTCCAGTTTACCTTCACTCTCTCTTCCTCTGCTTTCATGTCCTCAATTCTATCTATAACATTTAAAGAGAGAGGTTAATAACTTGCTTAAGATAACAGTTGCTTACGTTATTTAATAGCTAGACAAGGATAAAATTCAAGGTCCTCTAAATTGGAAACAATTGATTTTCTTCAGTCTTTCTCCTTCGCAGCACTATCTTTATAAGTTATTGATCTCTTGAAAAACAATTTATTACATGACTTAGTCAAATCAATTAATCCAGTTCCTAACATACCCATTACTGTACTGGATATGAAGGACACAATACTGAATGAACTACATCCCCTGATGCAAATGACTACAATTTAGTCAGATTAAAAGACAAAAAATACAGTTGTAAACAAATAATATTATGGGGGCACTGATAAGTCAATTGTACCCCAGAACTGGGGTTCTTGGATTCTTGAGGGTAGGATTCTTGAGAACTGAAGGTAGTCAGGCAAGCTATAGAAAGAACATTCCATGCAGATGAAGCAGCAAATATAGGCTTAGAGGTGAGAAGAAATATCAAGGTATTAGCATTTGCTCAATATAGATTGAGCAAACAATGTGAAGAAGGAGAAAATGTGAAGTGGTGCTAGACAAGTAATAAATTAAATACTAAAGAGTCTTGAATAAAATGGCAAGAAGTTGGAAATTTATCCTGTTGTCAACTAGTAGTCTTTCAGGTATTGTAAGCATCACAATTTCATTACCAAATTTATTTTCTAGACCATAAAGTAAATATCTGTCATTAGATACATAAATGAGCCACTGGATTAAATATAATTAAGTGGAATTTTAAAATTCATAACATTATGATATTATTACTATGTTGTCCTTCATTACCACTGTCACAGAGTGGGATTTAGTATTCAATATTTTCCAAACTCATTTCACCATAGACTTCCCAATAAACTTCTCAATTTACTCTTGCCAAGGATTAGTGTTTTCCAGTTTAATCTCTTACGATACTGGCTGTTATTATAATATAAAAAGCAGATTGGAAAGAAGCATAACTAGAATCAAGAAAATTAAGAAGCAATGTATTGCTGTAAGTCAGTTGAGAGATTTTAAAGGAATGAACTAAGATATTGGGTGAGGGGTAGAAAATATAATGGCTTTGAAAGATAGTAAGGATGTGGAATTTATAGGAACAGAGTAGTCTCCAAACAGAATTGGCATAGATACTTTGAAACACCTTCCCAGATAATTTGATAACATTTTCCAGAATCATTCTTCAAGGCCTGATACAACTTTACAGGCACCAGGTTGTGATCCTGACTTCTTATCTTGTGGTCCACCTCAAGATAAAAAGAAACATCCAATAACCCAGTAACATCTAGACATATTGACACCTTCTAAATCTAGACAGAGAAGGCCTTATTCTCATTCTGTCACCCATTTCTGTTTTCCAATGGCAGTTCCTTATCTGAGACATATAACACTTCCCTTCCTTCTTTAGGAAAAACTGACTTGGCTTTAACCTTGCAATCCCTTCCTGTCTGCCATAACATAATGCAGCAATCATAAAACCACTGTAGCCAAGTAACAAATAATAACAAAAAGAGCATTAATCAGCACTGTATGCAGTGGCTTTAAATACTTCAGTCACGCTGGTTTTAGTGTCAAAATGATTTTTGGGGAGAGGATGGTGGTTTAATATTAAATAATTTCTTACTCACTTTGTCTTGGATTGCAGCACCATGTCCTGCCTTGATAGGTTGCTGATGTGAAAGACATATGTCAAAAATTTAATGAATCAATAAAGAGGATAAGACTAAATTGTGAAATTATGATCCCCACCCCCCAACGAATTCATATTTCTGATTTTCCTTCTTGCCATACATGGCCTTGCTAGGATACAGGTAAATTGGGGAAATAAAGATTCTTTACATGCTGATAAATATTTAGAACCTATTTTGAGGTTAATGTGTTGTAATTGCTATTTAAAGTATAAAGCTCCATGCGTTTAACAAAGTAATTAAGATTCTGAAAGAGTGAAAACAAGTGACTGAATTTCTTTTTTTTTTTTTGAGACAGAGTTTCGCTCTTGGTACCCAGGCTGGAGTGCAATGGCGCCATCTCGGCTCACCACAACCTCCGCCTCCTGGGTTCAGGCAATTCTCCTGCCTCAGCCTCCTGAGTAGCTGGGATTACAGGCACGGGCCACCATGCCCAGCTAATTTTTTGTATTTTTAGTAGAGACGGGGTTTCACCATGCCGACCAGGATGGTCTTGATCTCTTGACCTCGTGATCCACCCGCCTCAGCCTCCCAAAGTGCTGGGATTACAGGCTTGAGCCACCGCGCCCGGCCCTGAATTTCTTAAGTGAGCAAAAATGAAAGAAATGGGTCATTGTGTGGCGAAACTGTAATAATAGCTCCAATGTTTACAAAGTTACTTTATCCATTGTCAAAGAGATAGGTCATATTAGAGAGAGAAAAAGAGAGAGAGAAGCAGCCTCCAACCATGTGTTTATTTTGTTTTATAAATACCTTTGTTTAAAACTGTATTTCATTTTAAAGTGCTCTTCAGAGTACTATTCCCTTGGAGAAATTATTCAAAAATGGCACTAATGAGTGTCAAGCTGCATTTCAAGGCATTTTGAAAATTGTCCTATTAATTAATGGTGTAATTAAGCTTTTGTCAGTGACATATCATATTTCTGACAGGAATAGATGGCCTGTGTAAGTCAGTGCCAGGCAGCCATCCAGGCAGCCACTGTGTGTAATGGATGGTAGCAATTTAGCGCAGGTCTGCAGAGATGGGCCCACCTACGTGAGGGAGACTGGCAACTTGCATACACAAAGAGTGCTTTGCACTGTACTTCACGAAATAACTGTAGCTGAGATTGATGTGACCTCCTCCCTTGGATGACACATTAGCCTTTTACCATGAAACCATAAATAGTGTTTCTCTGAGCTTTTGTGACAAAAATGTCAATTAGTTTCCAAATTTCATTTCGTTTAATTTTGTATTCTAATTTCGTCTGCATATTAATGTGAACATGGTGAAGAACTGTTAGATTAGAATACTGGCTAAGGCTAATAGGATGTAATGCACATTTATTGGGGGGTAATAGTTAGACACATTTACATGTTGCCCCCACAATCATAGATCTATTTGTGTGAGAGATGTTCCACTGCTTAATGCCTCTTGAATATCAGTGTATCACACAGCAAGATTTAAATGTGAGTACGGAGAAATAAAAGGACTAAAATTGAAAGAGAAAAAAGATCCAAGTATACTCACATCAACACAATTAAATATAAATCGTTTTATTCTGGTCATTTCTTTGCAGCAGATCTCTATTAATTCTAGTATTAATAATTTACATTCTGGTTCCAGCTATCAAGATCTCAAAATTGAATAAAAATCAAACATAAGAATGAAATTTCCTTGGTAGAAACATTTCAGATCAGTGAAGGCATAGGCTTAGCATGACTTTATTACTGAAATAATTATTTTTCTCAGATATTTTTAGGCTTTCTAGTTTTTTAATAATCAACTTGCTATTTTATTTTTAAAATATCTTTCATAAAAATACAAATGAGTATTTTGTTTTATACGGCCTATATTTAGGCATTAGTTTTCAAAAATTTTTAATGGTTTAGATAGAATTATAAAAGTGCTAATTGGTACTGGTTCAGAAATCAGTGTTACTATATTTAGGTATGGATATTTTTGAGGCAGAAAAAGGACATTAAGATCACCTAGTTCAACCCACTTCATTTTACAGATGAAGAAGGTAGCCTGAGAGATTATATAATATGCCCAAGGTCATGCGTCTAGTAAGTGTCAGAGTAAGGACTAGGACCTGACAGTTCAACTTCTTATTTTCAGAGGTTGTTTTCAAAGTCTTTTGTTTTTAATGATAGCAGTTTAAACAGAATCAGAAAAATGAAATCGGCAAGAAGACAGTAAGTGAAAGAGAAAGAAACCCAAAACGGGAAGGAGGAAAGAAGGAACAGAGAGGAAGGGAGGAGGGAAGAAAGAAAGGAAGGGGAAATTGTATGATGTGAGAATTTTATTTCAATCCTTTAAGATGCCTCAGTAATTTGATAAAGTGCATTGTTTATCTTTTGAGACATGGATTGATTACCTTACATTGTACAGTAAATCCCCAATTTGCAAATGAGGTGTGTTCCAGAATTTCATTTTTAACTTATTTTTTAAACCATTTTTGTCATGGCAACAAGGTCTATGTCTATTCACAATAGTTTATTTCATCTAGTGAATCTTAACTCATTTTTTAAATGATTTTTTTTAGCAAGAATTGCTAAGTTAGTAGGAATAAGAATCATTTTGAGAGCTTGTAGGGCATGTAAGAGGAAGTTTCAGCAGGCTGAGAAATGTGTAGTGCTGGATGAATGAATAGGTTAGTAATTCTCAAAGAAATATTCTGTAAAAATTGGTCCCAAATCTAGTTAGAAAAGGGCTCCAGCTCTGTGTGAGGAAAGGCAGAAAGGAAGAACTGTGAATGGCCGCTTTCGTCCACCTTCCGGACAGGATGCTTCCACTTTGTCCTGAAAGGTACATATTTTACTCAGAAAATTAAAGCCATCTTTTGAATCTAAGTCATTTTCCCCAGAAGGGAGTTTGGATGAACTGTTTTTGCTTAGGGCTTCCTTCTTGCCACGGTCTTATCCATGAACTAACACTAGTGAGCAGTCTTGTCTTCCACTCAGAGAAATTACCAGCAATGGATTTATCATTCTTTATAACAGTGATGAATAGGTATATGGTGCTGTGCTATGTACAATTCTCATTTTTTGCTCATACCTGGATTTAGTTAATTCTCCCAGCAATCCTATGTGGTAGGTATTGATATTATCCTCATTTTATAAATGAAGAAAGTGAGGCACAAACATTAAGCAAGTTGACCAAAGTTACACAGCTAACAGATAACGAAGATGGATTTCAAACACCTAGTGCTAAGATGGCGTCGGCCAGGAAGATTTACCATGCTAACATTTTTTTAAATGTAGAGATCTAGAATCCTGAAATTCAGTTGCTCAGTCCAATTTTACCACTTCTTACTCAAACCATATTTGTAATTTTTTAGTACAAATTTTCCTCTGACAGTCACATACACATATAGTGGCTATAAATCTTAGTCAACATTTGAGAGTGTGACAGAGATCTTAGTACTCTAGTTATTTTGTTAAAGAAAGGAATTTAAATAAGACTGGAGGCTCATCCCACATGAATCTTAGAGTGTTGGTTAATTCTCCCAGCAACCCTATGTGGTAGGTATTGACATTATCCTCATTTTATGAGGATAATACATGAAGAGGGTATGGGAATCACCTTTCTGAAAACTCATAACAACGTGAGATATTTATTTGGAAACAGAAAGGACCTCTAGTTGTTAGTTGCTGATATGTATCTTTTCTGAGCCCAAATAGTTCTTTGAATCAGGACATTAAATGGCTTACCTGCCACTCTTGAGAAATGCAAATTATGCCAAATGTGACAGAGCTGATAACTAATTCTAGCCTCCTAGGGAACATATATCATTACTTCCCTCTGAGGTCCTGGCAGCTTCCAGAGTAATACCAGATGACAGACCTGCACTAACATCTGAAAACAGTTGACTTTTCCTATGTTTAAGATCCTTCTCTTCATCTAGATTCTTCCACCAAACCTCATCTCATACTTAGCATAATCCCCTTATAACCTTGCTAGTTTAACTTTGGACTCTGAAAGTAATCTTTCCTAAAGCAAGGTAACTACTTTGCCCTGGAAGGGCGGGGGGATTCTTAAGATGAGAAACCAAGTGATAACAACACAAATGAAATATCCTGTCACACATGTACTACTTTCTTTTGGATGTTTCCACTTCTAAGACCTAAGGATTGTTTAAAAATCCACATAACCTAAAAGAACTCCTCATACTACACCAATGGCCCCTGCCAAGGTGTAACAATGTGTTCTCATATCATGATGAACACTATTATACACCCAGTTGCCTAAGGCAGAGACTCATTTGTTCTTTTGATTCTTGCTTTATCTAATGCCTACATCCAAGCAATAGTCATATCCTCTTTCTCCTGCTTCCTTTATAAACTATCTTAGGGGATGATCTATAAACTATCTTGTAAACTATCAACTGTAGGGGATGATCATGCTTGATTTTGTCCTGCACTGTGTGAACCATTCGACAGGTGAACTCATTGATACCACCATTCAATCAGTTGCAATGTCCTCATCTTGGTATCTATGCCTTAAATGTTACCTCTCCAATCCATTCTTCATCTTTTATTCCTTTAAAACCACAAATCTGTCAGAGCATTACTTTGTTTAGGAACCCACAGTGGCTTTCACAATTTTTAGGGTAATGTCTAAACTCTTTATGACATCATTCGAGGCCTTTCAGCATCTAGGTTACTTTCAGAGTTTTCTATCTTGCCATTATTTTTCTCCCTACCTTACTTATGTATTCTGTAACTCATGCCTCAGACTTACTGAATTATTTTTTGTTATAAATATTTACCTGAATTTCTCTCAATTCGAAGCCTTTGAAAACTTTTTTTTGAGAGTTTCTCACTACCCCTACTTACATCTCTACCTCATTTCATCTCGTTACCTTATTAACTGCATAACATCCTTCAAAAAATCAATGAAAGCATCATTCTTCTGGAAGTTTTCCCCGAACTCCTAACATTGTGGGTTAGAAGAAGCTCTTATGTGCTCATATAGCCCTGTGGCTTCTCATTACTGCATCACACTATGTTATAATTATCTGTTCACTTGTCTATCTTCCTCAGCTACATTATAAACTCTTGAAGAAAAGCAATGATGTCTTATTAATCATTGCATCCCTAGCACCTTATAGGGTTCTGTCATTTAGCAAATGCTAAGTGTTGAACAAATCAACGAATATCCCAGAGGCATAAGTGAGTGTACACAGGTAATTTAGGAACTGCCTGTTAAACTTACTTTATTACCAAAATCTTATCATCTCTTTATAAGAATATTAATATCACTTTAATCTCATCAAAAATTTGAAATAAATGATTTTTCTGAGAATTAAAAAAAGAAAGGAGATAAAGCAATCTAGTATGAAATGTTTGCCATCATTGATTTTTCTTCTTGTGGTTTAAGACCCAAACTAACTTCAGGAGGCTAAAAATAAAAAGTCTTGTAGAATGACTTTTTAAGTATTCAGCAATGATCAGTTCTGCACTAAGTGCATAAAAGGAGCTCAGTATCCATTTGGTGAATATCTAATATATTTAAATTAAATTGGCAACTCATTATAGTGACTAAGACATAGAATTACTTTGTCATAAATTATAGGTAATCTGTATTTTCACATTAACTCTATTACCAGTAATAGAGTTTTAATGTGGTACTTACACTTTGATAAAAGAGAAATCGTCTTGCCACTAGAAATATGTAAGACGTGAACAGAGAAAAAATGGGGAAGCTGGGGGGAAAGGAATCCAAGATGTGGGTAAGAATGAAGAATTATAGGAAAAATCAGAATGACTAGGAAAATAACAAGGAAAGAAAGGAAAAAAGTAAGGATGGACAGAAGAAAGTAACAGTATGGGCTGAGGAGATTGCAGAAAAGGAAAAACCATTTAGAAAAGATGAAATAGAAAAATAGAGAATTAAAAAAGAGCAGAACAATATGAAACATATATGGATCAATGCTACACTGAGAAAATAAATTAGTGCCAATAGAAATGCATATATTATATGCCTAAGTTTAAACAAGAAGTTTTCACATGAGTTATAAACAGAAATAAAAATAGATAATATGACATTCTTAAACAATTTGATGATAATTAACCAAGAAGCTTATTTTCTAGCTTGAAATTACTCTACAAATCAGTTACACTGGTTGTGCGATGGGGAAATTTATTTTCTTTTCTCAATGATGTGTGCAGGCAGAACACAACTAGGTAAAGCTGTCAGGTTTATGTTTCTCAAAGTGAATTCCACGTACCTCCCATAGGTTGTGCTGGGTTCCGCAGTAGTAATATATATCCAGAGAGGGGGAAATGTGCAACATACTATTATTTCAAACATTAACAAAAAGATGTGCTGTGGTTCCATTTAATAGAAGTATTTTTTCCCATAAGAACACAGTATTTATTTTCCCAGATTTTCTTTAAACCCACTTTATGTATCTGCAGTAGTACCTTTGGAATTTGCTATTTGATACCTTGTTACAGAATTAAGCAAAAAGCTTCCATAGTGAATTTGAAAAACTGGATGTTTTGGAGGATCATTTTGAAAAGAATAAAGAAAAGAGATTTTCTGACTCATCCCTATTTTTCTCATGTGATTAATGTTTATTCTGTAGTACAGAAAAATGTAAAATGAGAGTTTTAATTTAAAGCACTGATAATTAATCACTACATTGCAAGAAGAAAGCTTCTATATAAATAAGAGTGGAGTTTATTGAATAGTCCATGGCCTTAGTTTTTTTAGAGTTGCTATAACAGAATAACCAAGACTGAGTATTTAAAAAAAATAACCAAGACTGGGTATTTAAAAAAAATAACCAAGACTGGGTATTTAAAAAAATACCCAGTTTATTATTATTATTTTTTAAAAAGAGGTTTATTTGTCTCACAATTCTGTTAGAAAGTTCAAGATGATTGGATATCTGCATCTGGTGAGGGCCTTAGGCTGCTTCAACTCACTGTGAAAAGTGGGAAAAAAATCCAGCCCTTGCAAAGAGATCATGTGATGACAGAGGAAGCAAGAGGGAGAGAAGGGAGGTGGCAAGCTGTTTTTAAAACCAGCTTTCCTGTGAACTAATAGAGGTACAGCTCTCTCCTCTGTGAGTGAGCATCAATCTATTCACCAGGGATCTATCCCCATAACCCAAACACCTCCCACTAGGCTCCACTTCCCAACACTGCCAAATTGGGAATCAAAATTCAACATGAGGTTTAGAAAGGACAAAAATCCATACCATAATATCTAATATATCACAAATTCAGAAAAAGTGGTATTAAATTGGAGCATAAATGTGATAGAAGATGGACATAGTCGATAACTTCAAATTTTCTCTATTAGCTCCATTTAAAATTTTTTAAATCATATGCATAAGAAGGGACAAATTTGAATTAGATGAGTAAAACAGTATTTGGAAAACTGGCTCTATTCTATATGAATAAATATCAACATGTCTATGCATCAGTCATTAGTAATTAATTTTTTACTATAAATGTTTGTGTAAGAAAATTAATACATCATATATGTATTATATATTATATATATTATGTGTATTATATATTATGTATGTAATATGTATTATATATAATATATATGTTATATGTGTATATCGAGTTCATGTCTCTTGTTTTCATGAGGAGACACACTTGGTATGTGTCTTTTGTGGGTGGAAATAGATCAGGTGGGGATTTTGGAGGGATATATATAAGATCATACATAGGTATTTGGCCACTATACTCTGATGTTTTTTCCGTATTTCTTTCATTTACTAAAAGTTAGACTTTTTAAAAGGAAAACACCTTGCAATAAACATTCATACTGTAAACAATGGTGTCCTCACACCTAGCTCATTAAAATAGCCTACCATTTTCATTTGTAAGGGAAGGATTAGGCTAAAGAGTACAGCAATATTGTAAAAATTATCCTATCCTCCTGAGGAAGGATGAACATTAACACATTAGTAGATGATTTATTTGAAAGATATTGTTGCCATAAATACTCAGTTAAGGATTAATTTTCTGGCCATTCATCTATTTGTCTTATCTTCTTTCATTAAGGCTCTTAATTGAGGAAAAATATATCATGATATTGAGCAGATTTGTTTTCTAAATATTTTTATTCAACCAAACCAATTCTAACTTTTAAAATATCATACCATTAAAAGCTTTCCGCAGACAATTAGAAAAGTAATCTTTCATCATACTTACAGTTTCTTGGAAACAATATTATATTTGCATTCATAGTCATCTTAAACTTTTCCTATCTCTTACTCATTTTTATTTTGTCAATCTCCATTATCCTTACTAACAGACTGTCATTAGTTACATACAAATTCACCTAATTCACTGTATTGAGAGATCTGTAAATTTTGGAGACATTTCTTATTTATTTTTCATGTATTCATCTTTTTACACTGATGTTCCACACATGCCTTTTGCATACTATATTTATAATAAATGCTTACTAATTTAATGTGCTTAAATATAATATGAACATAAGATACATATACTAGGTAAAAATAGTTAATTCTAGTCTAAATAAAATTATTAAATTATAATCTAAAGACACTGATTTTTAAAATAAAATGCAATTTATTTTTTCCACCATAAACTTTACTTAAGACTTAGGACAAATTCTATTTCTAAATTAATAAAATAGAGAACTAGTTAAAAATATTACTTTAGTGATTGGATCATAGGCTTCCATAAGATTCTGAAATGGATTCATAGGTGGCAGTGATACTGGAAAGTGGCCAATGATTTCTGTGGGAAAAAAAAATATATATATGTATATGTGTGTGTGTATATATATATATACACACACATATGTATTTTATATATATATATATATATATATATATATATATACACACACACACACACACATGCACACACATGCACAGCTTTACATTATTACTATCTCCTTTACCAAAGTTGACTTTGTATTATTGGCAAACTGATAAGAATGCATGTTATTTAAGGCCTTCCAAGAAGCATACACCAATATGGAATTAAACATTCAAGCAATGTATTAGTCCATTCTCACACTGTTATGAAGGACTACCTGAGACTAGGTAATTTATAAAGAAAAAATCGTTTCATGGACTCACAATTCCACGTGGCTGGGTAATCCTCACAATCATGGCAGAAGGTGAAGGAGAAGAATAGGCACATCTTACATGGTGGCAAGCAAGGGAGCCTGTGCAGGGGACCTGCCCTCTATAAAACCATCAGATCTTGTGAGACTTATTCACTATCATAAGAACAGCACAAGAAAAAGCCACCTCATTATTGAATTACCTTTGACTGGGTCCCTAGCATGAAGGGAGTTACAATTCAGGATGAGATTTGCATGGGGACACAGCTAAACCATGCCAAACAATTTAATAAGAAAATTATCTATAAGAAAATGGGGAGAGAACCTAAGGAGACCAAAGAGATGTCAGACCAGAATGATGGCCTTACCCTTATGCGGAAAAGAAGAAATGTTGAATGAAAGAGTCAGATTGAAGTGCAAGCCTACAGAATTTTCATAAAGTCAGTTGGGGATCTTTGAACCAAAATTGTTCATTAGAGGGGTCTAACTCCCCCAGGATCAAGCCTGCTTTGGTATCCCAGCTAAGCTTAGTCATTGGTTTGGAACCCACGGGAGGCATGGCCTCAAAGCAAACTAAGTTAAGATTTCACAAAGCAGTAGCAGAGATGTTTGGTCAATTATGAACCCAAAGTTGAAGATTTGAGACCAACAGTTTTTGGCTCCCACCAAAGCAATTAAGACAATGCTTGCAAGTAATTGACAATATTTTTTCAAATTTAATGTGTAGTATTGGAGAGGAATAACAACAATGACTGACTGATAAAAAGACAGACATTATAATAGTGGAATGGTCTGCATGGAAGAAAGCATCTCTAGATTGGTGGTTTCTAGATTGACCCTAGAATCTGGTTTTTGGATTCAAATCATAGCTCCAAAATTTCCAGGCGTAAGAAAACTAATCAAGCTTACTTTTTCTCAACCGCTTCATCTGTAAAACAAGGTTAATTTTACTTTCTTATAAAAACCACTATAATTATCTTAGATTGTTGATATCAGAGGGCTCTTTAAAGATAATATCATTCAACAACATAGATTCCCATGGCTTTAGCTCATTGAACACTCCAAAATTTGCGTGTTTTAATTTATGTGTGACTTAAGATACAAGGAATAGGCAAAGAATCAGCTCTGCTTTAATGAGGAGGCCAAAAATCCAAAGAGGAAGTCATCAATAGCTTTGCTTCAAAATACATTTTGGCGATATTTAGTGGAGGCCGGAGGTGAGGAGCTTGGAGAGATGTTGATCAAAGAAAATAAACTTTTAGTTAGATTAGAAGAATAAGTTCAAGAGGTTTGTTGCACAAGAGGTGACTATAGTTAATAACAATATACTGTCTACTTAAATATAATAATAACAATATATTGTCTTAAAAACAATATATGCTGTACTTAAAAATTGCTAAGAGAGTAGATAAAAGTGATCTCTTGACCAAAAAAATTTATCCAAAAAGCAACAATTTAAAATTCACATAGCTATTCTAAAACTGCATATTGATATTATGTTTAAAACTCATCATAGCTATGGGATCACAATTGGCTTGACAACTAGTATATCTTAGTTACACATTTTCATTTTTTTGTGTCTAAATCAAAATTCTGGGTATATACCAAATCTACCCTGTAGAATTTCAACATATTAGGTCATGCATTGCTCAGCAAACAAAGATACTCGTGCTTAAGATGTCTTTACACAATTTTTGGATTTCAGAACAGTATTATTTTAATCTGCTTCCCTTGCCTGTAGAAAAGCATTGCTCTTCCTATAAGAAATATATAACTTGAAATATACACTGAATTTAATTTGTGCTTTCATTCATTTTCACATTTATATTGATGAGTGGCCTTGAATTTTTGGTCACTGCTAGCATTTTTGCTTTTACTATGAATAAAGTGCACATATATTATGTACCTTATTCAGTATTATATATTTTATATATATATATATATACTCTCCCACCAAAGTTACAAACTAACATCTGTTTTCTTATCCTGTTGAGAAGTTACATCCCAATTTCATAATTATTAGAATAAAAATTACTTAGTTTGTAGTCACATAATCTATTCAAAATACAATAGTTTCTAACAAGGCAATTTAAGATATTCGATGCAATTTTTCAGCACTGTTTTTATTTAATTTAAGATAAAGCTGTGATATGGAAGTGAATATTAAACATGTATAAAATATATTCTGTTTTCAAACATGCTGCTCTAATGAAACATCTGCTCATAATGCTGTTTCTTCCATGAAGAAGCAAATTGAGACAACTAATCATATAAAAAATACAGCTACTTTGAGAACAAGACTAGCCCATTTTTTTCCTTCTGCAAATTGGAATTACAACTCAGGGCTCTGAGTTGTAAGCATTTGCACCACATTTAAAAAATTGGACTGGCAGAATAAACACTTATTTTATCAACACCTTGTTACATGTGTGAAAGACAATTAATTTAATCTATGAAGTGCTTCCTTGTTATACTCTGGAATCCTATGGATTAATCAGTGTTAAAATGTTCTATTCCACATTACTAACGGTTTGTGTGTAGCTGCTAAAGAGCTACATTTGTCATGAAGGAATAAGTGCCAAGGTTTCAGCATATTTACCATTTTAAATTGAGCAGTTTAACACATGCTTAAATTGGTTATCTGACTTATAAAAATATTTAAAGAAATGTTACATTAGCGCTTAATGTACTTATAAGGCATAAGCTATAGTAAATTTGCCACGATTGTTTGTTAATGACAGCAATACAGTACTACAGTTAATTTGTGAGATCAAAATATAATGAATACTAGGATTCAAATGTAGCAATGCAAAGTTACTCAAAAGAAATAGAATAGTCTCACCATTTCCTCTGCTTACCTAAGCACAGATAGTTACGTATATATTATTGATTATAGATTAATATGCATTTTTAAAACACTGTGTAAACTGGGAGAACTATTCATTGGCCTTAGAAATGGGGTAAAAGTCAGAGACAGTCTGGCTAGCGGTCTTCATATGTGAAAAATGAGCATGCCAATCCAGTATAGTAAAGGAAGAAAGTGATATAACCATTACTAATATGTAATAATTATATTCTCATAATTGCATTTTAGAATATTTTTGCATACTATATAATACTTAAATATATAGGTATAATGTACTAATATTGATTGAAATGTTTAAAAGTGATCTTTAGTAGTAGAAGGATAAGATAAAAATATAGATACCACTCACTTACAAGGCTATACTCAACCAACTTTGTCCATGGATTTGAAGAACCTTAGTGAATAAAATATAAGTGCTCATATTCCATAAAAAATACTACCTTTGGCCAGGCACGGTGGCTCATGTCTGTAATTCCAGCACTTTGGGAGGCTGAGGGAGCAGATCACGAGGTCTAGAGATCGAAACCATGCTGGACAACATGGTGAAAACCTGTCTACTCTAAAAATACAAAAATTAGCTGGATATGGTGGCACATACCTATAGTCACAGCTACTCTGGAGGCTGAGGCAGGAGAATGGCTTGAACCCAGGAGGTGGAGGTGGCAGTGAGCCAAGATTGCACACAGCACTCCAGCCTGGCAACAGAGACTCCACCTCAAAAAAAAAAAAGATTATGGAATGAGTGATCTTAACCTGATATTATGCCAGGTTAAACAACAGTTATCATTCTCCACAGCCAACCATACCCTCTAGTTTTATGTACTAATTCAATGACTTTGGTAACTATGTGCCAGCCCAGAAAAAATACAACTTCACTCAATGCCTCAATGTTTTCATAATACCATTTGTCAGGAAAACACCAAAAGGAAGATTTGAGACCTTGTTAAATTCTCTAAAAGTTATGCATTTCAACCCATGGTGTTGAAAAAGTTGATATCACCATGCAAAAGAATGAAATTGAAACTTACACCATACACAAAAATCAACTCAAAATGGATTAATGACTTAAATATAAGACCTAAAACTGTAAAACTACTAGATGAAAACAGAGAGGACAAATTTCATGACAATGGTCTTGGCAGTAATTTCTTGGATATGACACCAAAAAAAAAAAAAGGCAGTCAACAGGGACTACTACTTCTAACTAAAAAGCTTGTGCATGATGAAGGAAACAATTAACAATGTGAGAAAGCAACATGTGAGAAACAAACAATGTGAGAAAGCAAACGATGGGGAAAATTTGTAATCCATATATCTGAAAATGGATTACTATAAAAATATATGCAAGTCCTGTAACTCAATAGCAAAAAGAAGAAAAACAGCCCAATTAAAAACTGGGCAAAGAACCTGAATAGACATTTCTCCAAAGAAAATATACAAATGGTCAATAAGTATATGAAAAAATGCCCAACATCACAAATCACTACCATAATGAGATACCACCTCACATCTATTTGTGTCTACTATGGTTTGAATGATTGTGTCCACTCCAAAATTCATGTTGAAATTTATCCCAATGCAACAGCATTAAGAGATGTGGCCTTTGAGAGCCGCTGCCCCCATAAATGATATTAGCACTCTTACAAGGCGCTTTAGGTTGAAGGGGGCACTTGTTTTCCCCTCCATATCTTCTGCAAGGTGAGGATACAGCAATGAGGCTTCATTTTGGAAACAAATAATAGCTCTCTCAAGATGTCAATGCCATTGCTCTCACCTTGGACATTCCAGCCTCTAGAACTGTAAGAAAGAGTCCCCACTAGAGCAGTGGCTGGCAAGAGCCACGGGACTTCACTTTGGAATGTCCCTATCAAGGTAATTAATGTCTGTTCGAGCCATAGGATGGGACTGTTTCTAAGACCTTTTACTGTAGGGTCATTGGAGTGCTGCCCTGCCTGGGAAAGCCACAGGCATTCAAAGCTATCCATGGGAGCTGTAGCGTGGGTTGCTTTCAGAAACTGTGGGAACAAGACTCCCCACTTGACTTGGCTTTATTATATACTTTGAGCAACTAGACAGTAGCAATCATAATGCAAGCTGAGGCTTGAAACATACACATTGGAGTGATCCCTCCACTGCAGCTGGCTGGATCTTTTTTACCAACATGAGAGGAGGCAGTGCTAGCCTGCGGAATTACATAACCCAGACCACACCCAAGACCAACCTCAGGCATGCCTGAGCTCACATCACGTCATTCACACTCATTCAAGCCACCAGAGCATCAAAGCCACAAAAGTTATCCTAAGTGAAACCAGCAGAACAAATGCCAAACCAAGTTCAGCCTAAATTACTGACTCACAAAATAATGATCAAACAGGAGGATTATATTTTTAAGCTTTGGCATACTTTGTTACATATCCATATAAAACTGAGATAAGTATTCTAAAAGTTTACCAAAGTGGGCAATGCTCCTTTCAATCTTAAGGTCAAGAGCATAGTTGAAACAACCTTCTAAGAGATAACACTTCTCTTCTCAGCTAGAAAATAATGTCAGAAATTTTAATATATGTGTATGAAACTTTAATTATATGATTCTGGACCGAAATAATCCCAGAACTTTGGGAGGCCGAGGTGGGTGGATCACGAGGTCAAAAGATTGAGACCATCCAGGTCAACATGGTGAAACCCCGTCTCTACTAAAGATACAAAAAAATTAGCTGGGCATGGTGGCGCGTGCCTGTAATCCCAGCTACTCGGGAGGCTGAGGCAGGAGAATTGCCTGAACCCAGGAGGCGGAGGTTGTGGTGAGCCGAGATGGCGCCATTGCACTCCAGCCTGGGTAACAAGAGCGAAACTCCGTCTCAAAAAAAAAAAAAAAGTTACTGAAGAATGCCCCTGCAGAAAAGGATGACATGGCACCTGTCATTCAGCATTCAAGCATTTGCCCAAAGAATTAACACAGGACTTTACACAGGAAAGAGAAGTTTGGCAGTAAACTGAAAAGGTCAGTGGTATCAAAACAATAGGTGAGTTCTATTTCCAATTATCAGAGGGAATTCTTATGACTTCCCTGGCAGTCAGGATTTTGAGAGGAAATAGAGAGCCCCCCAGACAGCTCACTCCTTGGACAACAATGTTACCCAGAGAGTAAGAATAGAGAGATTAAACTACAGTTGAATACAGCAAGGGTTTGAAATAGCCAAATCAGAGAAAGAGATGATGGCAGTATTTCCAGAGGCATATACTTCATTGTAATCAATTATGTTTACCTTTATAAAGGTATTATATAAAATGGAAGCATTATCTAAATGTTTTTGTGTTGATACACCATTATCACAAGATTCTTATATGCTCTTAGCTCTTTAGGAGCTGCTACAAATAAGGGGCTAACCATATAATTATTTGCAGCTGTGTGTAACTGACTACGACCAATTCTTGTAATTGTGATCTTTTAAATATTTGCACCTGCTAACATTTGGAGCCTAACATCATAATGTGTCTTCCAAAAATCAATAGAACAAATAAATTTGGATGCATATGGTGCTACTTTTGAACACACACACATACATATGTAATTTCTGAAACAAATAATTTTAAACATAACTAGGCACATAGTTAAATAACTGAGATGTGCATGAAAATCTCAGTTTAATCTAAAGATATCTATGGGGAAAAATCTTTGTAGAAACAAATGAAAATGTATACCTATGTAACTATAATAGGAAATGTATAAATTCCAGAGGATTTGGTCAAATCTCACTTTGGAAATTAAGAAAGTTTGAATTTCTGAAAACTAAAAGCTGGAACATTACCCACACACAAATGATAATCTAGACAGAGATAAATAGAGTCAGACAATTCTGTTATGAGTAATTTTCTACTTTTGAACATGACTTGTTTCTTATATGTTTAGAAATAAAAGGCTTAGGCTGGACATGGTGGCTCATTTCTGTATTCCCAGCACGTTGGGAGGCCGAGGCAGGCGAATCATGAGATCAGAAGATCGAGACCATCCTGGCTAACATGGTGAAACTCTGTCTCTACTAAAACCTAAAATGTGGCCAGGCACGGTGGCACGTCCCTGTAATCCCAGCTACTCGGGAGGCTGAGGCAGGGAAATCCCTTGAACCCAGGAGGCAGAGGTTGCTGTGAGCCGACGTTTCGCCACTGCACTCCAACCTGGAGACAGAGCAAGACTCCATCTCAAAAACAAATAAATAAATAAATAAAATGCTTATAAATTATAGTGGAGTATTTTCATGTTCAGTGAATCGAAATATTGATAACATTTAAGACAATACTATACATTACCAGAAAAAATCCTGAGAAAATATAACCACATATATATGTAAAATATACTGGGGCCCGGAAACTGAGCCCAGTATTTTCTTTCCCTAAGCCGCTGCACAGGTAAATGAACATTTAAATACCATCATGTAAAAACAACGTAAAAATTTGAATAGGGCACTTTGTGCATTTTGTGAAGTATATAAACACTTTATAACACTGGGATAAGAGACAGCTGAAAAAGCTTTATCCAGTATCTGCCCTTGTTCACTACTACCTGGGGAAGGAAAAGCTAACCAATCTTTAATGTGGTAATCGTTACGACTGTCAGTGAACAGGTGGTTTGCAAATATTTTCTTATTTAATCCTAATAATAATCCCATAAAATGTATATAATTATTTTTCAATTTAAGGTTAGAAAAATGAGGTTTACTTAGATTATGTATTTTTCCATTTTATGTAGTAGGTAACTTGAGTAAAACAAGATTCTAGGTTGATCTGAAACTTTAAGCTGGACTTTTTAGAGCTTGGTTTCTTCTTTAGCAGAGAAAGTGATTGGTTATTGTTATTGTTGTTCTAGATATTCTATAGAAAAAATAAACAATATTCAGCACTTGTGTTATTTTAACAGTATACACGAGCTAAAATTCTAATGGTACACCTTGTGTGTGCTGTTTGAAACATTTTGAAATAATTTTAAGTCTTGATGCAAAGTATTTTATGTTCAATTTCAGATAAAAGTAGGGCAAAAGCAGAAGGATGAAAATGGTGTTTATTTCTTTTCTCCAGTGAGATCAGTGTAATTAAAGTAGCTGCTGCTTCTACTTACTGTAAAACATGCTTTATACTCAGATCATTTGTGCAATAGAACATACATAGCCGGTGAACATAAAAATTACTTCCAAATGTTGTGTTTAGAGACTTAAATTTTAAAATGATTCACTACTGGGAAAGGTAAATTCTACAAGATACACTAATTTCAAACAGCTCTAATACAATCTGACACTTGAAATATCAACTCATAAAATATTAATAATCTTAATCCATTTAGAACCACTGATATTAAAGCATATAGAATATAATCAGACATGTTAAATTTAATAACTTCATTTTCATATTGAGAACACTGAAATTCAATTAAACTAAATCATTGACTCTAATCATATCCAAAAAGAAATCTCTAAAGGGATAGGTTAACTAGAGAAACCCATATATAAGAGAAAATTGAAATTATAACAGCAGTGAGCAAACAAATGAAAAAAACAAAACACAAAATGATTCTTCCCAAAGGGTGCATTTTGCATGTGTTCAGACAAAGTTGTCTGCTTGATTTCTGCTACTGCATCAAAGAGAGATCTTAAATTCTGGGTCAAAATTCACATTCTCTATTGCAAAATGAGTACCATGGGAAAGGTTAGAATGATTTTTATGGCATAGGATTAGCGTTATCAATTCATATTTAGCTTAATTATAGATGGATTAATACAATAATAATTATAGATATATGTAGATGCATTAGTATACATACATGTATTTTCCAGTTCTGCCAATTGAGAGGGGTCACAGGCAATGATAGCCCAATTCCAATCTATACATATAGCACCCAGATCTTGTATCTAATAAAATTCATCAATATGAAGCATAAGAATAAGAGTTTCTTGAAGAATTGCTGATTCTAGGGATGAAGTAGGGAATATATAAAATAATCATGAGGAACGTGAATGCCAGAAAGTAAAGAAGTTTTAAAAAAAGAATTAGGAACACATCAAAAGGACAAAGGAGCAAACTGAAAGCACTACCAGTCGCCAAAGTTGGAAGCATTTGAGCAACAAATACAGTAATACATCCAAGAGGCCTTATTAAAATTTAGTAAATTTAAAATTATGTTTATTAAAAGTATATATATCATATATGTGTTTGTATTAATGTGTGTGTTTATACAGTCATGCATTGTATAATGATGTTCAAGTCAATGACAGACAGCGTATATGACAATGTTCTTTTTTTTTTTTTTTTGAGACAGAGTTTCACTCTCGTTACCCAGGCTGGAGTGCAATGGCGTCACCTCAGCTCACCGCAACCTCTGCCTCCTGGGTTCAGGCAATTCTCCTGCCTCAGCCTCCCGAGTAGCTGGGATTACAGGCACACGCCACCATGCCCAGCTATTTTTTTGTATTTTTAGTAGAGACGGGGTTTCACCATGTTGACCTGGATGGTCTCAATCTCTTGACCTCGTGATCCACCCTCCTCAGCCTCCCAAAGTGCTGGGATTATAGGCGTGAGCCACCACGCCCAGCCTGACAATGTTCTTATAAGATTTTATTGGAGCCAAAACATTCCTATTACTCATTGACACTGTACCCATCCTAAAATTATAGCACAGGGCATGTTTGTGGTAATGCAGGTGTAAATGAAAAACTTGTTGTGCTGTCAGTCATAGAAAAGTATAACACATAAAATCATGTTCAGTGTACAATACTTAAAAATGATAATAAACAACTATGTTACTGGTTTACATATATTATATGTTTGTCATTACTTAAAGTGTACTTATTACACTTGTATTTTTAAGAAGTTAACTATGAAAGAGTCCCAGGCAGTATCTGCAGGGAGTATTTCAGAACAAGGCATTGTAATCTCAGGAGATGACAGCTCCAAGTGTGTTATTGCCCCTGAAGGCCTCCCAGTGGGACAAAACATGGAGGTGAAAGTAACATTGATGACCTGATCCTGTGCAGGCCTAAGCTAATGTGTACGTTAGTGTCTGTCTTTGTTGAAAAGAGATTCCTATTTCATGGACACTATATACAAGTTTATAAGTTAAAAATATGAAACTAAAAGTAGAAAGACCTTGTAGAATAAGAATATAAAGAAAATATTTTGTACTGTTGTACAATGTGTTTGCATTTTGAGCTGTATTATTAAAATAGTGTCAATAATTTAAAAAAATTCAAAGTTTATAGAGTAGATTACAGTATCCTAAGATTAATTTATTATAAAAGAAAAAATTTTAATATAAATTCAGTGTAGACTTAGTGTACAGTGTGGATAAAGTCTATTATAATGTGCAGTAATGTCCTAGGCCTTCACATTTACTTACCACTCACTCAATGACTCAACAAGAGCAGCTTCAGTCCTGTAAGCTTCATTCCTAGTAAGTGCCCCACAGAGGTATACTATCTTTTATGTTTTATACTATATTTTACTGTATCGTTTCTATGTTCTGATATGCTCAGATACATAAATGCCAAAGTGTTACAATTACCTACAGCATTCAGTATTGTAACATGCTGTACTGGCTTATAGTTTAGAAGCAGTAGGCTATGCCACATGGCCTAGTGTGTGCCTACATATGCCTACATGGCCTACATATGCCATCTAGGCTTATGTAAGAATATGATGTTTGCCCAACAATAAAATTGCCTAATGACGTTATGTATAAATATATATTGGAGAGAGAGAAGAAATGAATGTCCCATAGAAAAGAATTCCAAGTAATTTATATATATTTTTCTTTTTCATGGAGGTGGAGCTTAGCTTCCCACCTTTTGATCATGGATTGCATTTAATGACTTGTTTCTAGAGATTAGATTATTAGGGGATGGTGAATAACTTTACAGTTTTGGCCAGGTGATGAAGGTTAACATGAACAGTGCCAAGTTGTGTTGAAAGCATGTAACCCTGTTATGTTATGATGAGAATAAAACTTTATTCCTCTAATCTATTTTCAACACCCATAACTCCAGAATAATTGTGAAAAAAAATCAGACACAGTAAAACTGCGGCTTACTCATTCTACAAAATATCTGAGTAGTACTCTTCAAAACTCTCAAGGTCATCAAAATGAAGGGAAGCCTGTGAAACTGGCATGGTAAGGAAGACACTAAAGAGACATGATAAGGGTATGTCCCGAGATATCCTGAAAAAGATCCTGCATCCAAATAGTACAGGATAGGAGACTGAGGGTGTCTGAGCAAAGTGTACCATTTAGTCAGGAAAAAGAAAGAAAAAGAAAAGGAGAAATGATGACTCAAGCACACAGATGCTTTAAGGTATCTCTTAACATGTTTCCTTAGGAAGACTGAGAACAAGTTTTTGAAAAGAGTCCAAATTTTTCAATCTGTATTACTTTTCATAAGCAAAGATGGATGAAGATTGGTTTTATATCTTGAGATAAAAGCTGAAAAGCAGAAAACTATCTGAAATTTTCCTTTATGTTTCACTAAGCTGATTCTTTTTTCACTGCGTATAACAAAGGTACATTGGTGTTTTAGTCATTTACCAATTATGAAAGAAGCCAGCATTAATATGGACTCAATAAACAAAGGAAGGCAGATTCAAGAGGATGCAGAGAAATGTAATTGGAACACTGATCTTACCACATTTGAGGTAAAAATCTATATTATGCCATATTGTGTGTGTATATATGTGTAGACCTATGTAAATATTGCATATATAAATAAAAGTTTTTAAGATACTTCCCCATTTATAATGTTTAATGATAAGGAGATAATAATACAAACAAGTAGTACTAACCATCTTTGTGGTGACCCCTCCTCTGCAGCCCCCACTGTTCTGATACTCATGCCCTTGTGCAGTCCCTTTCCATGTTGAAACAGAAGTGAGATATGTGACCAGTAGATAACTGTGGAAGAGACGACATACAAACTCTGAGACTAGGTCAAAAAAGGCATTTCACCTTTCACTTATCCTCTCAAATCAGTTACTTTAGAGAGCTCTAACTGCTCTGAGGACACTCCAGCAGCCCTGGGAGTACGCCCTTTTTGGAGAGAAACTGAGAACTTCCACTAATAGTTACTTCTAAGTTGTCAGCTACGTGAATTAATAACCTTTGAAAGCGGATCTTACAACTACAGCAAAGACTTCCAATGACGGAATGCTGGCAGATGTCTCCCTGTAATCTAACGGAGAGGTTACCCTGAGCCAGAACTTCTCAAACTTTCCCAGAATTTCAGATCCACCAAAATCATGAGAGATAATAAGTGGTTGTTATTGTGTTTTGTTACTAAGTTTTGAGGTAACTTGTCATGCAGCAGATAACTCAGACAGCCTCCATAATTTGTGGAAGGCTGGGTTGAAAAGAGGTTCCTATTTCCTGGACACTAAATACAAGTATTAGGGTGATATTAAGTGAGTATCTTTGTGCTGAAGCATTTGCCTCTACTCTACAGTGGCTTCCAGAACAGAGACCAACAGGTTTATATCCAGGAAAATGATTGAGGACTTTTTCATTGGGAAATACAATAACTGGAAAAGCAAAGACCTATAAATGCTGACCTTTCACAATTTCCCAGGGAAATAGCCGGGCCTCCATCTGATCAACAAAACATAAAGCTCCTCCAACAAGTTCTGTTCCTGCACACAGAATTTTCTAAAATTTTCTTAGAGTCTCATACTTAAATGTGGCAGGACACCTACAAACCACCAGGCATTTAAGGAAAGTTCTTGCCATAAAATATTTAAAATGAAACAATGAAAGAAAGAAAGAAAAATACAAGAATAAGAAGAAAGGTTAAAAATCATCCAAAAGATAAGATATTCCATCCAGTAAAAAATCAACACTATTCTAAAAAAGATTTTACATCATAAGAAAAACATCATTAGAATTTAAATAGAACACAACAACGACATTTAAAATGAAAATAATAAGAAAATTTGAAGTCACTACACTTGACTAAAATGATTTGGATATTAAGAAAAGGGAAGGAGAAAATGGAAGTGAGGTTATCATCAATGTAATAACATAAGAATGATTCCCAGGCCTGGTTAATATCAGTTTTCAGATTCAAAGAGCCCATAGAGAGTCCAGCAAAATAAAATTTAAAAGACCCATAACAAGACAAATCATTGTGAAATTGCAAAACAGCAGGGATAGAGAGAAAATCCTAAAAGCTTCTGGAGACAAAGATTAAAAAAATAGGTCATCAACAAAAAAGCGTAAAAGGAATTGCATTTTAAAAATAGCAACTGTAGAATCCAGATTTATGAGGTCACTATAAACTTAAAGCTTCCAGCAGCCATTGTGTCTACTCGTTGGCAGAGCTTGTCTAAGAAAGAAGGTAGCTGAAACAAACATTTGCAAGAGATGAAAGAGGTCGATCAATTTCTAATGACTTCACTGAACCCCAAATTCTGCCATGCTCAAGGCCATACCTACTGTTCAGGCATGCACGATTTCTGTGATAATTATCTTTTTTTTGTTAAGTTAGTTTTAGTTGGAATTATGTCACTTGTACTTGAAAATACTCTTTTTTTTTGAGATGGAGTTTTGCTCTTGTTACCCGGGCTGGAGTGCAATGGCGCCATCTCGGCTCACCGCAACCTCCGCCTCATGGGTTCAGGCAATTCTCCTGCCTCAACCTCCCGAGTAGCTGGGATTACAGGCACGCGCCACCATGGCCAGCTAATTTTTTGTATTTTTAGTAGAGACGGGGTTTTACCATATTGACCAGGGTGGTCTCGATACCTTGACCACGTGATCCACTCGCCTCGGCCTCCCAAAGTGCTGGGATTACAGGCGTGAGCCACCATGCCCGGCCACTTGAAAATATTCTGACAAACACAAGTAGATTTATTATTATTACTACAAACACACATGTACATACAAACACACACACACATATATACATAAAACATGTGCATGCATGCATATGCATTTGTAAAACATTTATCTCTTGTATTAATCAGGGGTCTTCAGAGGAACGGAACTAATAGGCTATTTTTATATATAAAAGCAAGTTTGTTAGGGAGAATTGGCTCACATGGTTACAAGGCAAAGTCCCACAATAGGCCATCTGCAAGCTGGGGAAGAAAGAAGCCAGTAGTGGCTCAGTTCGAGTCCCAGAGCCTGAAAAGCAAGGAAGCTGACAGTGCAGCCTTCAGAATCCCCAGCAAACCATTGGCTTAAGTTCAAGAGTCCAAAGGCCAAATAACCTTGAGTCTGACGTGTTCAGGGGCAGGCAAATGGGAGGAAGTATCCAGCACAGGAGAAAGATGGAAGCTAGAAGACTCAGCAAGCCAGCTCATCCCACCTTCTTCCACCTGCTTTTTCTAGGCTTGCTGGCAGCTAATTTGTTAGTGTCCGGCTAATGGGTTGGTGTCCGACCCATTGAGGGTGGGTCATCCTCTCCCAGTCCACTGACTCAAATGTCAGTCTCCAGTGGCAACACATTCACAGACATACCCGGAAAAAATACTTTACCGTTCTTCAATCCAATCAAGTTGACACCTAATACTAACCATCACACCTCTTATGCATTCAAAATGTACAATGTTTACATCATGTCAGTTTACTCATAGATCAGAAGTGTGAGCATCTTGGGAATTATCAAGCATCCTCTATTAGATTTATGTGTGAAGAGGTATTCCAGATAGTCCACTTGTTCCTGTGGACAGATGCATAGAAGAGTGTTAGAATTGCTAAGGTAGACATGAAAACAGTATGTCTTAGGACAGGTCCTTGGAAGTGGAGCATAGGATGATAATTTGGAGGCAAGTAACTTATTAGGGAATTTTTTCAGGGGTCACATCAAAAGGGAATCGATAAAGCAGAACAGTAGGGAGTAAGCCAAGCAAGAGTGTGATCTCAGGCATAGTCCTCAAGATGGTAGCTTTGGCTTGAGTACAAGTTGTCGCACAAAATGGTCCTGACCTCTTGCTTGATGTGAGGCTTGCTTATTCCCACATCTGTAAGTCCTTGGTTAATGGCCACCCATGGTAAATACAAATTCCCAGACACTTTTGGCTTTCTAGGCTGTAGGCAGAGTACGGTGCTGGCTGCTAGAGGCAAAGCCATCCCAAAGCAATTTGATATTGTTTCACATTAAACAATACATAACCTGGGTCCTTTAGGTGGGAAACAAATAAACAACCTAGTCTTCTGAGTCAGAAACAGATTAAAACAATAGAAAAACTAGGACATCTAAGTCAGGTTATTAAGAAACTGAGAACTTTGAGAGAGCATCTACCCTGCTCATCTCTCCCGACAACCTGGAGGGAAACTGGTCTGCTGTTGGTGTTTTCCTGTCTCTCGATTCAACTACAAATATTGCAAGTTTAAAGTCCAGGGTGTGACTGGCAAGTGGTCATTTCTCTTAAGCTTTGCATTAACAGGAAGTGTTTTCCACACTGATGCTTTTCAGCCCTCTTCTGTTAGCTTATCCCACAGGAATTCTCGAATTCATAATGACTGAAGCTGAACTCCCTCTTCTCATACAGTCATAAACTTGTTTTTCCTAGGACTCTGATCTTGGTGATTTGAACCAATAAACTCCCAGTTGTCCAAGTGGGAAATGGAAGTGCCATTCTTAAATTTGCCTTAATTACCTTTCTGCTAAATCTGGTGTGGCTATACTCAGTCTTGCTTCATTTCATTTCAGTTCTCCCTGTGACTGTTAAAGACTTTTCTTCTTTATCTTTTTTTCTTTTTAAAGCATACATCTGATCATATCACTCCTCTAATTAAAAATGTTCACTGGCTCCCTACTGATTCTAAACTTGTAACGCCATCTCCTAAGATCTGGCACATTTGTCTTACACTCTTATGTTATAGCATACTGAAGAATTTTCAGTTTACTGATTTCATAGACTGATTTCCTTGACCCTGTATAAATGCTACATTTTATCCAGAAATAGATTTCCCTTTACTCTCCCTCCCTCTCTATCCTATGCAGAGTGACTTTTTCTAATATAGTCCAAACACTTAAATAACTATTTTTCAAAGAAATTCTTACAACTAAAATATTTTGTTGCCCCTCCTATGAGCTAGTTTAAGCCCTTCTTACTCTAATCATACTGTGTTTTGTATTTCTCTTTACTTTTCATTGTTCAGTTTTAAGACTCTTGACAACAGAGAAAGTGGCCTACTCTTCAGTCAGTCATGGTAATCAGTACACTGCCTGACACTACCCAGTGAAGTTTTGAATGAATTTGAATGAATTAATGAAAACATTTGAAATATTTTTCTATTTTTACTTGTCTAAAAATATAAGTGCAGGGTCCTTGTAAAACTCTCCTTTTTTTTCTTTCCTTTGACTTTCATCAGTGATAGCTCCTGGGTAATCTAGTGTCACTGAATAACCTTAAATTTAATTCTGTCATATCAGCCTCTGCCTAGAGTAAAATAAATTATAAAAAAGATCATCAGGGTTCTTAATAGATTTGAACACTTTCCTAGATAGTTCACAGCTTGACAGGCATTTGTCATAATCAACAGGAGACACTTTTGTGCTCGTAATTACTTAAAAAACACATCAAATAATCTAATTGTCCAATGAAGTGAGAAAATGCAAGTGACAACAACAAAGTACTCACATTAAATTTTGATGGTTTATAAAGCTGCGAAAACTGTTGATGGATGAGCTTTTTTCATGATTTCTCTATCTTTATACACACAAATTCTCTCAAAGTCAAACAAAGAGAAATATCTATGCAGGGATATAAAAGGGGAATCTTTAGTCTCCTCTAGCAGGAAGGTAATGAGCTATCGTGTGGCTATTGTTTTAATTACTTTACTGACCTTTCCTCTTTCCCAAGTATACAATATAAACACACATATACATATGCATAAATGTACACACACACACAAATATACACACATATTTTCTCCTCTGTAACATGCTGCCATGGAAGAGAGGATTGTCCTGCAACTAAAGATAAAATATGACTATAAGGAATCCATGTTAAAAAAGTCAGACATTTCTGAAATTCCTTTGTAATGTCAGTATATTTATATTTCTTATTTCTTAGTAGAAAAAAATACCGACAGTAGTACTGGTAAGGGCACTGCCTTAGCAATTTCAGCACAAAGTACTGCGGACTGTTTTCTTTTGTCTAAACTCCATTTTCCTGAAACTATCAGAGACTTCACAAATAAAACTTCTGTGTCTCTGGGGTGGGAATGTTTGTGCCTAATCACCAGACTTTGCCAAGCTTTGAACCAAAAAGGCGAAGTCATAATCACAATTAGACTGGTTTTGCACATACTCCTCAGTAATCCTTTTAAAACCCCAAAAATGTCCTACATATATATTCATCATTTTACACAAGACCCTCAAATCTACTGCCAGTACAGGCCCACAATTCAGTACTATGTAAACAGTTAATATCTTACTTTAGAATTGAAAATATTATCATAATAATTTAAGATGTATTTTTTTTTTGGTGAGTATAGTTCCCATGAGCTTAGGAAATTTAGAACAAGTCATACATTAGATATTTCCTCTTCTGATATGCTAGGACCTAGTGCTCACCTCTGGTTCAGACATGGTCCACCTTAGGGACCTTTGACTTCCATCTTGCTTGTTTCCTTCTCTCCTCTAGAATATTTCCTTTGCACAAATATGTTTTTCTTCTTTTTGCTTGCTGCCATGATGAGCTCCAGATATAGAATACAATGATTATATGGCCCTCTGTTAGTGCACTGATCTCTTCACAGGAATTCAGGGAATGCCTTAAAGGCACTCTTTCTATATTATTCTTTACCTTCTCCTGCCCTCACTAGGAGCACACACCTGTGAGACAAGCTGTCTTTGCCTTTTCATTTATTGAGGGAGGATGGAGAGGGTAGATCCAAGAAGCACAGAGAAGTTTTGACATATAGACTTCTAGTACCAACAAAAAAGACTAAATTTTGCAGAAATAAAAACATCAGGCTAATCCTGAATGGATTAGATATTTGTTAGTTAGCACAAACAATTCTTTGTGTATCCTCTCAGAATAGAGTACTTATAGCTCAGATATATCAAATTGATTGAAATATAAATATGATAATTTATTCTCATGTTTTGTGATAAACTTAAAAATTTCTATTATGTAGTTTTCTTATTATTTTCTTGTTATTCACTAGTAAAAGATCTCATTTCTAATTGCCTTCATGTTGTTTTCCTGATGAGAAACAGAGTTTACCTAGTGGACCCAAACCCAAGTACTGAGCTTCCTGATATTCTAACTTATTCAGGAATTTGGTTTGTCTTAGAATTCAAAGTGCCAGAAGCATAAAAATACACAGGCTAAAAATCAGTCTGGGGTATGCTCTAGGAGAAAGAACAGAGAGTTCTGAAATCCATATGGAGAAATGAAAGCAAACGCTCTCTCTAGAACTCATGGTTTATTTAATTGGTAATATTTCAGCAAGAAGAGAAATGGTGCTATAAGTTACTTTCTATCAATGAAAAATAAATATTTTATTTTGACAGTGCTACATGACATAAATGTAAAAAAACACCTTTATAATTGTATTTAGGTGAAAACTTCTGACTTTCTAAGAAGAAACTGCAGTATATTCATTCGGAAAGAAAATAATCTGTGATACTAATTAACATATTTTATGTGTTCTATTTGTTCAAATTAATTCTTATGACTATTAAACCCTGTTTGAATTTCAGAACTGAACAAACAATAGAAAGTTATAGACATCAACTAAATGTATTAGGATTTGAGAAAAGTAAATGTCTTTACTCAAAATCATAAGTATTAGAAGCAATCATAAGCACTGAAAAATGATATTTTATATTTGTATAAATATTTTCAAAACATTTCCAAACTTATTTCATTTTTATTCTAAAATCATTTTTGTAAGAAGCCTAGGGCTGTGTATGTGTGTGTGTGTGTGTGTGTGTGTGTGTGTGTGTGTATTTAACTATTTTACAGTCTAAAAATCAGAAATCTGGTGGGATTAGTCAATTTACTAAAAGTAATACAGTTAGCAATTAAATAAGTTAACTTCTCAATTCAGGTCCAGAGATGGACCTGAATTTCACTACATTTTTTAATTCTTCAGTGAAAATATTTCTCAGTCAAGAGAATTATTTGGGTCTTTTGTTTAAAACAGATTCTGAAATGCCTGCCCTTGAAATACTTAGTAGGCTGAAATAAAACATAGACTCAAGGCCTGTCCTTCAATACTTCATAAAATTAACTTGGAATAGAGAATTCCTATAATATTTATTCATTTTATATAAATCTAAGTAGTCCTATTTAGCTAAGACAGTAAAACATTTGCTGGGCACTAAGATTGCCAGAGCAAAAACTGAGACAGTAACAGTAGAAATATGGGGAGGTACTGAGGGATGCACAGCACCAGCATCCAGATGCTCTCATGCCTAGATCTAATCCAAGTTCAATTTTTCAAATAAGGACCAGGAGACCAATCCAGAAAGGAAATAAATGAGAAGCATGTGTTTTTACTTTTTCAATGCAGACATGACATAGGAAATTTTTCTTATTGAAATTGAAAGCAAGACCACATGTAAATTACAGAGTAGTAATTTGAGAGTGCAATAAGTAAAATATGCCAGTGTGAATTACAAACACATTAAAATACTTTAGACAAACCATGCTTAAGAAATGTGAATCTCTCGGGAAAGATGTCATTAGAACTAATAAGCTAGCAGAATGTTCAATGAAACCGGATGTTTTGAAATACTAGTAACTCTGCACCACATAGTTTCACAAATAAAACAACATTATATCCCATATCATAAACTGATTGTGTTTAAGAATATCCTTGCTTTCCTTGGCTGTTTTACAATTGACATAAGGTCTCATGTGAGTAGCGTTATTTTCATCTGGTGCAAGAGGAAAATTTATCAAGTTTAAAAGAAGAATCTAAGATCAATGAATAGTTCATCCAAATGACAAAGATTTGCCAACACTGTTATTCATTTGATATGTTATTTTCCAATGATCTTGAAATTATACTGTAAATAATACCTAAAATCCAAGAATTGTGAAAACTATAACTGAAGTAAAAATAAATTATCCCTTGTGTTTCCATCAGGGTTTAAACTGAAACTTTCTTAAATATGTTTGATGTGATTTTTTTTATTTTCAGTCAGAGGGTCATAAAAATTGAAGAGATTTCCCTTGATGTTCTTTCACATTAAAGATTTTCTTGCTGGTGACAGATTGGATAGTACTAAATATTAATAATAAAATAAAATAAAAATAAAAATTTGCACCTTAAATTACCCAGGAGAAACACAGAATTAGAATGTAACAGAATTCATATATGCTATGAATGCTATGCTGCAAGTAAAACTATATTAATAACTATGGAATAATCAAGTACCATCTGCTTTGTTTATTTCAATATATCATTTACAACATTTTACAAGAATAAAGTGCTATGCAAATACATAGGAGGCAAGAGATCTAGGCTCCAGGGACAAATCTGATATTTAATAGTAGCCTTCAATAAGCACATTACACTCTCTATAACTCTGTCTCCTCTTCTCTAAAATAAGGGATGAGCATTGGAAAACTACCACATTACAGATAGCTATACATGCATTATATATTATTTTACTTCAAATTTACAAAACTATATCATGTTAGAGCTATTGCAAAAATGGCTCTAATTCTCCACTTTCTTTCATAATGGGACTTTCTACTCCTTCTTTTAAAGGATAACTCTATCACCATTCCTTGCATCCAAATGGGTCTAGCAACTTGCTTTGGCCAATAAAAAGTTACTGATGTGTTATTGTACCAGATTTGAACCTAGCCTTAAGACACTTGGTGGACTTCCACTCTTTCAAAAGGATTCCAAAGGAAAGAGGAAAGATTATTACAACATGAAAGATCATGCGAAGCATTCATGAAGAGTCCCAGTGAAGGACATCCTAGACCAGCCAGCTCCCAATTGATTTGCCAGCTGGTTGAAGATCTATAAATGAACCGAGGCACAACAAGCCAAGCTCAGCCCAGATCAGCAGCGTAACTCAGATGATCATATAGACTCCTGAGCAATAACAAACGGTTATTGTTTTAAGCCCCTGAGGTTTTTCATGGTAGTTTTTTATCCAGCATTACTGCATTAATAACTAAATTATCTATCTATAATAATTTAGTTATCTATTGTAGATAACTAAATTATCCTCCCTTTTATCAATTAGAAAACTTATAACAGATAACTTACTCAAGACAAGTAAGTAGAAAAATTATGACCTCAATTCATATACTTTCCACAAAAGGACAGTGTATCTACATTTTTAAGGGGCTTATAGTCTGCCTACCAATCAAATTATCATAAAGCACAAACGTCCTTCAAAAACTACAAGAAAAACATAAATTACAACTGTTATTATCCAATGCCATACTTAATTAAATATACTCGTTTCTGTTATGTATAATATATATATGAAGCACTTTTTAAAATGTAGTTATTGTTTATTTTTTTTTATTTCCTTCACCCAGACTTCATGGCTCACTGCAGTCTCAACTTTCTGGGATCAGGTTGGATCCTCCCACCTGAGCTTTCCAAATAGCTGGGACTACAGGTGTGCTCCACCACACCCAGCTAATTTTTGTATTTTTTGCAGACACAGAGTCTCACCATGTTGCCCAGACTGATCTGGAACTCCTGGGCTCAAGCAATCTGCCTACTTCAGCCTCCCAAAGTGATGGGATTACAGGCATGTGTTTGGCCTATGAAGAGCTTTTAAAAGCTGAGGAGCATTGTTTGATATATACTTTGTTTCAAAAAATGTTTGTGTGTGTACATGTGCGTCTTTGTCTGTGTGTGTGTATTCTTTTATTTCTTTCTCTGGAATGTGTGTATTATTTGTACATAGACCTTAGGAAAATAATTGGTAGTAAAAAATGGGAAAATATATCCATAATCTATGCTGGTGGTGGGTTGCAGCATATAATCAATGAGAACCCATTTCTGTGTGCTCCAACAAAGGGAAAAATATTTTTAATGTCTCCAATATCTACCTTTCCTCAAGAATTCGTTGTATACAAATTGGCTGCATACATATTTGCACAGGTGTGTGTGTGTTAAAATTTAGAATGATGAAAATTTCAGATCAGTAAAACAGATTGATAATTAAATGATTTCTTCAAGGATATGTATTTGATATTCATGTTGTACTAAATGTACATATCAGGTTTCTATTACATTTTAGAGACACTGTTAACCTTACTGAAAACTTAGCTATTAATATTTAATCTATCATACTGCAATATGTTAAAAAATGAGACTAGGCATCATCTTAGTATCCGTGGGAGTTCACTTTGATTACTTTGTGCTGGATTAGACCTGTTTTTCTCTCAGAATCTAGACAGATAAAAAGAAGTTTGAGAGCCTGGATTAGATAAAGGCTTTTCTTATTGTCTGATTGTGTGACATCAGAAAGACAGGATAAAACTCTTTTATAGCACAGGGAAAGAAGAGTCTGATAGGATAGTAAAACAATTAAATGAAAACCAAACTCGTTTATACGTATACACACACACACATATATATATATATATATATATATTTATTTATTTATTGAAATTAATTTTTTGAGTATATACTCTGTATCATGTGATCTCTTCAGTCATCAAAGATTACATTAATGAATTTAAAATATGGGACAGTGGTAATATTATAACAGTTAAATAATTTGGAATATACCTAACCATTTTTTAAATGAATAAATTTTAATTATCTAGATATTTCAGAGGAAATTGTTTTTCTATTTCCATAATAAAATCAAACCAAAAGTTAAGAAATAGAATCTATTTTCCTTCATCCTTACTATGATTTGTTTCATTATCACAAACAGGTTAATAATATGTACGTATGCATACACTGTATAGCAAGGTTATTTTCAGCATAGAATGAGATAATATAAATGAGTGGGAGTTGTTAAATAACATATATTATTCAATACATCCTTTTGTCTTCATAATGTATACTGCAAAATATCTGACTTGGTTTAGAATTGGTTAAATAAACTCAAACATGACAATGTGTCTTCTCTATTAAAATACTTACTTTATTCTAAAAGGTGTTTTCTATTAATAAATAAATTCCTCAGTGGGAATTTATAAATGATATAATGTTAAAATCTCATAAATGTTATAATATTATAAATCTTAGTGTGTCTTATCAGGGATAAATTATTCTTTCTATTGTTCTCATGTGGAAAAATAGGGGGAAAAGCTGAACTTTCTTCTTCCTAAGGTAAATCCACAGATGATAGTCATCCAAGTTTTTCTAGAAACGTGATTCCTATAAATTGTGGAAGTGGGCAGACTTCTTTTTAAACGCCTAGCCCACACCCATTAGGTGGGAAGCAGTATACCACCAAGCACCAGGGATAGTAGAAATGTGAACAAATCAGATTAATTCTGAAATCCATGTAGCATAAAATAAAGGCCAGTTGTGGAGTCTACCCTGTTTGCATGGGTAGGCAGTGCCCTTTATTATGTTTCTTTATCATCTTTATTTTAAGGTTTCACTCTAAAAATCACATTTTCCATAAAGCTTGATTTTATAGTTTTAGCCAGAAGCTACTAGTCCCTGGACAACAGGAATGAAGTCCAATTCATCACTATGTTCCTGAATTAATCTGTTTTCACATTGCTAATGAAGACATACCTGAGACTGGGCAATTTACAAAGAAAAGAGCTTTAATGGAGAACTCACAGTTACATGTGGTTGGGGAAGCCTCATGGTCATGATGAAAAGCAAGGAGGAGCAAGTTACATCTTACATAGATGGTGGCAGCCAAGAAGGGAGAGCTTGTGCAGGCAAACTCTTGTTTCTTTTTTAAACTTTCAGATCTTGGTACCTGCATCCCAACGACTTCAGCTGTGGCTGAAAGGGGCCAATGTGGCATTCACTGTCTCATTCACTATCAGGATGTGGCATTTATCTCAATTACTATTATGAGAACAATATGGGAGAAATTGCCCCATGATTCAATTATCTCTCTCTGGGTCCCTCCCACAATACGTGGGAATTATGGGAGCACAAATCAAGATAAGATTTCGGTGAGGACACAGAGCCAAACCATATCATTCCACCCTTGGCCCCTGCCAAATCTCATGTCCTCACATTTTAAAATCAATCATGTCTTCCCAACAGTCTCCCAAAGTCTTAACTCATTTCAGCATTATCTCAAAAGTCCACAGTCCAAAGTCTTATCTGAAACAAGGCAACTCTCTTCCACCTATGAGCCTGTAATATCAAAAGCAAGTTAGTTACTTCCCTAGATACAATGGGGTTACAGGAATTGGGTAAATAGGGCCATGCCAGATGGGAGAAAATGGCAAATAAAATGGGGCTACAGGCACCATGCAAGTCTGAAATCCAGCATGGTAGTCAAATCTTTAAGTTCCAAAATGATCTCCCTCGATACCATATCTTGCGTCTGGGTCATGCTGATGCAAGAGGTGGCTTCCTGTGGTCTTGGGCAGCTCAGCCCCTGTGGCTTTGTAGGGTACAGCCTCCATCCCAGCTGCATTTATGGGCTGGCATCGAATGTCTGCAGCTTTTCCACATGCATGGTGCGAGCTTCAGTGGAGCTATCACTCTGGGGTCTGGCAGACAATAGCCTCCTTCTCACAGCTCCACTATGTGGTACCTGAGTAGGGACTCTATGTGAGGGTTGTGGCCCCACATTTCCCTTCTGCACTATCCTAGCAGAGGTTCATCATGAGCACCCTGCCCCTGCAGCAAAATTCTGCCTGGACATCCAGGCATTACCATACATCTTCTGAAATCTAGGCAGAAGTTCCCAAACCTCAATTCTTGGCTTCTGTGTACTCACAGGCTTAACACCATGTGGAAGCTGACAAAGCTTGGGTCTTGTACCCTCTGAAGCCAAGGCCTAAGCTCTGTGTTGGCCCCTTTCAGCCATGGCTGAAGTGGTTGGGACACAGGGCACCAAGTGCCTAGGCTGCCTACAGCATGGGGACCCTGGGACTAGCCCACATAACCATTTTCTCCTAGGCCTCTAGGCCTGATGTGAAGACTTTGATATGCCCTAGAGACAGTTTTCCCATTGTCTTGGGATTAACATTGGCTCCCCATTACTTACGAAAATTTCTGTAGCTGGCTTAAATTTCTCCTCAGAAAAATAGGTTTTCTTTTCTGTCGCATTATCAGGCTGCAAATTTTTCAATCTTTATGCTCTGTTTCCCTTTTAAAACTTAATGCTTTTAACAGCACCAAAGTCACCTCTTGAATGCGTTGCTGCTTAAAACTTTCTTCTGCCAGATACTTTAAATCATTTCTTTCAAGTTCAAAGTTCCACAAGTCTCTAGGGCAGGGACAAAATGCTGCCTGCTCTTTGCTGAAAGATAACAAGTGTCACCTTTGCTCCAGGTCCCAACAAATTCCTCATCTCCATCTGAGGCCACCTCAGCCTGGATTTCATTGTCCATATTAGTATCATATTTTGGTCAAAGCCACTCAACAAATCTCCATGGAGTTCAAACGTCTCCCACATTTTCCTATCTTTTTCTGAGTCCTCCAAACTGTTTCAACCTCTGTCTGTTACCCAGTCCCAAAGTTGCTTCCACAGTTCTCAGTATGTTTTCAGCAATGTCTCACTCCTAGGGCAAATTTACTGTACTAGTTTTTATGCTGCTGATAAAGACATACCTGAGACTGGGCAATTTATGAGGGAAAGAGGTTTAAAGGAGAACTCAGTTCCATGTGGCTTGGGAAGCCTCACGATAATGGCGGAAGGCAAAAAGGAGCAAATCATATCTTACATGGATGTCAGCAGGCAAAGAGAGACGGCTTGTGCAGGCAAACTCTTGTTTTTTTTTGTTTTGTTTTGTTTTGTTTGAACCATCAGATCTCTTGAGACTCATTCGCTCTTATGAGAACAGGAGAAACTGGGAGAAACTGCCCCAGAGGTTTAATTATCTCCCACTGGGTTCCTCCTACAACATGTGATAATTATAGAAGCATAAATCAAGATGATATTTGGGTGGGGACACAGCCAACCATATCTGTTCCTTCCTGTCTTATCCATTGTAATTCCTCATGAACTTCAAGGTGTTTATATAAGAGCTTCTGGCACGTTAGGCTTTTTTTTTTAGCTCCTGGAGCGTATGTAGTGTACTGGTGCTTTGTTTTGAGGCAGATTCCGTGTATGTCTTTCTTTTATTTTATCTTATAATTGTATTTATACCTGTTTGTTGTATGTCTAACCCATCACTCTGTGATTTCTGTGATAATAGCAACCATGCTGTCTTGACCACTGCTGCATATCTTTTATCTAATTCAGAAATTTGCTCACAAAAGGAGCTCAATAAATACAGTTATTTGTTGAATGCGTGAGCTTAGTATCAATAGGATGATACTTTCAAGAACAGAGGAAAAGAAGCAGTTTTTGTAGATCAAGATTCTTAAAAAATTGTTGCTATATGTGTGTATGTATCATTTTCTGTCATATTCAAGTGTTTTTCAAGTAGATAACAAAGTCCTTGGCAAATATTTTTCTAAGGGATTTTTCTTTTTTTTTTAACTATTGAAAAACTGAAGTTGCTTGAAATTAAGTGCTCTTTCAAGCTTTTGCAGAAATAAGTCCAGGAAAAAAAATAATGAAGAGGAAGGAGACAGGAAGAGAAAAAGAGTGCCTTTTGGATTAATAAGAATAGGAGGGTCAATCCGTCTGACTAGAAATAGGACTTGGGCGTGAGTGGCTAACTCTCCTGTAGGTGCCAGCACTTCAGAGGTCCCTAAGTCTGTGAACCCCCAAGTAGACTATACCCTTGGAACTGATCTTTTCAGCTTCCACAGAGATGTCCATAGATCCAGGTAAATGCTGACATAATGAGCCTTCAGATTCGAGAGACCTTATGACTTGAACCTAGAGGAAACCAACAGCCAGCTCTGATTTTCCACCTCTGAAACTTTATAGTAGCTCTGCCACATGCTGTCAAACAAGAACCATGACAGCTTCTCAGGTCAGACAGGCAAAGGTAGATTGCCCAACTCTAAAAGCAATACCATCAGTAGCTTAGACACACACGTTATATTTCATAGCTATTGCCTCATAAAGAGTTATAAAGAGTTATCATTCAATCAGTTTCAAAGCTCTTTCACTTGCAATCTAAACTGCTTCTAATGAGAAGTTTTGCTTTAAAAGATTTATTTTTTGCATTATTTCTATTAACACCTCACAGGACATATATTCCTATAATAAAGTTTAAATTTAGAACTGTGATTTTTGGGAGGCATTGGTTTGTGTTCTAGCTATTTTTTTAATCTTTAAGAAAAATTACAAAGATACTATATTTGCCTTGGAGATATTAATCTCTCATTGTGCATGAGTACAGGAGAGACCTTATTTGAACTATGCAACCTGAAAAAATATTATTAAAGTAAAAATTTCACTAGAAAAATCATTCCCACTGAGTTCAATTTTCTTGTCTATGGATGATTTATTTGACACTCTAAAATCCTTGTGTTTATTCTATGCAATAAAATAATTTCTTTCATTTTTTTTTCCTTAAGCCTTCTCTGTTAATTTATAAACAAATTCTGTATTGGATAGTCTTATTTTGCCCTTCAGAATACCCCCTTCTAAGTCTGTGACCCTGAGGTTTTTACTCTACATGCTTCTTTATGAATCATCTGGGAAAATTTCCAAGAGTATTGAAGCACAGCCAGGAAGCCAAGGAAATGTTGAAGAGTGCTAGAGAAAGACTGCTGGGAGGGTCAGAAGAATGTCAGAGAAGGTCGAGAAACATCAAACCCAGGAAGACTCTAAACACATGCCCAGAAGTCAGTATCATGGCCCAAGCAAAGCTTCAAAAATATCAAGGTTAGAAAAGATGGTTTGCATCACTTTTTCTATCTCTCTTCATTAACCTAAGTTTTCTTAACGTTTTCTACTAAGGAGATAGCAGTATAGTAATAGAAATATGTTAGCAAATATATTATGGTCAGATAACAATACCTGCTTAATAAGCATAGCAGCCATGAATTATTGAGTAATAATTAATGAATTAATAATAGCCTTTAATTATTTGTCTGTATTAAGCATTGTATTAGCACTTTACCTGCATAATCCCACTTAATCTTCACAGGTATCCTGTGGCATTATTATCCCATTTGCTGATGCAGAATACGAATGTCAAAGAATTTACATGAATTTATAGAGGTCATTCAGCCAATAAGTGAAACTTAGAACCTGGTGTACCTGAGCACAAAGTTTCTTTAATTGTATATGGCCAGTGCCACCTTTGTAGTTCTCTAATGGTTTAAATAGATGTGGTTAATAAATGAACTATAGGCATAAATTTATTTTTCTTTCCTCTGATAAACCAAATTTTAGGACAAAAAGGATGTATTCTGCTTATTCTACCTTATCAAAAGTTTAAGCACACCTGATATTCTTTATCCAATATACATCATTATGTAGAAAACCTTTATATTCTCTACATTGTAATCAAGTTTGTTTTTCATATTTGCCAGAATAAAATAGGCTTATATCTGAAAGTAATCTTAAATGTTACTATTTAAAATCATGCTAAAACTGGATATATTATTTTTGTCATAATTGTTATATAAAAATATTTCAGCCAATATCATCCACAGTTAATAAATAGGACCCAGGAAATTCAAAGATGGAACAAGTTAGCCCATTCAACTACAAATTCATGAATTGCATATTTCAAAAAAAATTAACATTTCCATGATGTCAGGATGACATAGGGCTATACTTTTGAGCTATGAGATTTCCAAATTTAAAAATGTATTTTAATCTTGAGCAGATCTACTTATATTATTGAAATAGCACAGGATCATGTTTATTTTAGTTTCACTTGGATTGTTATGAAGCAAAATTTTTAATGTATAAACTACTATATAATAAATATATATACTATATACTATATATATACTATATATACTATATAATAAATATAAATACTACTTTTAAATAAATATATATCATGCATGTGGAAATAGAAGTGAAAGGGAATAAGCTTATCATAAATCATTGCCCATCAACATGATTTAATTTCTCTAAATGATATTTTAGTTCTGTTTAGCTAGAGCTATTCAATGTATACATTACCATGTATACTCTGACATTTCTAGAGAAAAGGAGCAAAGAATTTATGGCACTTGCCCCTAGAAAGCTTTTATCCTAAATGAAAGACAGGTGCTAAATAGTTTAATGCCATGAATTATGTGACCAGATAGAGTGTACAAAAAATGAGACCACATGCTTGTGGATAGAAACTTAATTCTAGGAATTTGGATCCCTCACCAGCTGCCTTTTAGAATAAACTGATAACATGTTATCTATTGCTTTTTCATATTCAATGTACAACTGGCTGTACTGATACTGTTATTTATGTGCCATAATTTTTTCATCAGACCAGACTGATATAATTATTTAATCTATTCCCTTAAGTAACAGACAATAAAATAGATTTTTGTACACTGTGCGGGGAACTGTATCCATTGTATCTTCCACTAAAACCCTAGTAGCTATCTCAGTGTCCACATAAAGTCAGTGATCAAGAGATATTTTCTGACCATATAAAGGAAGGAATAAATTGAAACTGTCACAGCAGTAACCTCACCTAAAAATGCTCTGGAAAGTTTTTTGATCATGAAACATTTTTTAACATATAGGATTTGCTCTTATTCTGATTAAACGCTTTTTTAAAAAAGATCAACTCCTTAATATTGATATAGACAGAACTATTATATTAATATGTAAAAACTCAAATTATAATGGAAAAATCACTAAGCATCTGTATGTGCACTAATAAACAAATGATCAAAAACAGGTTTAAATTCTACAAAATTTAAGAATTTAAGAATTCTACAGAATTCTAAGAATTTAAGTTCTACAGAACTATTGAAGATTTTACACACGTTATGTTTTTTTTTTTTTTTTTGAAATGAAGTTTCACTCTTGTTACCCAGGCTGGAGTGCAATGGCGCCATCTCGGCTCACCGCAACCTCTGCCTCCTGGGTTCAGGCAATTCTCCTGCCTCAGCCTCCTGAGCAGCTGGGATTACAGGCACGTGCCACCGTGCCCAGCTAATTTTTTGTATTTTTTATAGAGACGGGGTTTCACCATGTTGACCAGGATGGTCTCTATCTCTTGACCTCGTGATCCACCCGCCTCGGCCTCCCAAAGTGCTGGGATTACAGGCGTGAGCCACTGCGCCCGGCCACGTTATGTTCTATGTATCTCTGAGGGCCAAAGAAAAATGGGATTCTCTGTACACATTTAAGCTCATGTCTTTACAATATGAGGAGCCAAAAATATAATTAAGAAGCTCATGAGACATTTGTGGAGATGGAAGATAAAGAGGAACCCAGAATTTCTTCCCTGTTCTATTCTTATTATCTCAATCAGAGTTGAGTCAATCAGATAGTAAGAGTATCAAACCATTAGTTTGAATTATAAGGCTTTCTTTGCTCTAGGCACACTGACCTTCTTTCTGTTCTTCCAAGTCCCTTGTTTTCCTTTATTTCTGAATCCTTGTATGTGGCTGAAATGGACTGAAATTTAGGTTACAGATGTAATTATGCTTTTTAATCATTTGACCTTAAAATAAGATTTTTCTATATTATGGAGCACAGAAAACATGTAACCACAAGTGTTCTTCCAAGTACAGCCCAATTCAAACATAAACACTCATACACATATGTTCAAACTCATATGTTGAATTTCATTCCAAATTCAAATATTGAAACTGTAATCCCAAATGTGATATTATCAGGAAGTGGGAGCCTTGGGAGGAGATTAAGTCATGAAGTTTTTCCCTCATAAAAAGGATTAGTGCTCTTATGAAAGATACCCCAGAGCAACTGGAAAGAAGGCCATCCTCAGAACCCAACCATGCTGATGCACTGATCTCAAACTTCTAGCTTCCAGAACTGTGAGAAGTAAATTTCTGTTGTCTATAAGCCACCAGTTCTATAGTACTTTTTAGTAGCAGCCATAATGGACTAAGACAGTAGCCTTAGGAGAAAACTGTTTCTTGATTCCTTTGTTAACTGAACTGTACTTTTTTCCCTGATGTCAAACAAGTGTCACCAACTAAGGAAATATTCCCTGATCCAGATTAACTCTCCATGATTTAAGCACTCATAACACTATAAAATATTTACAACAGGTTTCACAGTTTCTGAATACTTCTGTTTATTTGCTTACTCACACAATCAGCATGTCTCTTTCACAAGCTTTAAGAAATGTGTGAATACAGATTAAAGTGGAAGACAGAAAAATGGTCTATATTGTCTAAGTTCTAATGCCTAGAAGCCATTATTACATTATATTATCTGGCAAAAGAAAATTAAGTTTGCAAATGAAATCATGCTTTTTAATCTTGACCTTAAAAGAAGAATATTTTTCTATATTATGGAGCACAGAAAACAGGTAATCACAAGAGTTCTTCCAAGTAAAAAAGGAAGTGGAAGAGTCTGTTTCAATGTGATTGAATGACTAGAAAGACCTTTCATTAATAGAAAGACCAGATGGACCAGCTTCTAGAGATGGCCCATATTCCTTGATTTGTGGCTACCTTCCATCTTCATAGGTAACCACAAAATAATAAATATGGACCATCTCTAGAAGCTGGAAAACATAAGAAAATGGGTTATTCTCTGGCACTTGTAGAAAGGAATGCAGCTCAGCCAACATGTTGTTTTTAGCCTAGTATATGTCAGATTTCGAACTTACAGAATTGTAAGACAACAAACTTTGCTGTTTGAAGCCACTAAGTGTGCTGTAATTTGTTACATCCATCATGGAAAACAAATAGCAGATGACATTCCCAGCACCTAATACAGTGACTGGCACGTGGTTGGTGTTTGACACTATTTGTTTATTAAACAGATATAGAATGAGCCTGAGAGATATGCTATATCCATTGTATGATATTAAGGTTTTCACCATTTCCTTCTCATTCCATTTCCATTCTCTGAAAACAAAGAAATAAATTAAGCTGATTCAAGAAAGAAACATTGTTTTCCAAGAAGGCTCTACAATCAGTTGTTTAGGGTTTGAAAATTACAGGCCACATGCTACTCTGCCTGCATGGACAGCAGATGCAGAGTGAGAGTCTAAACCACCATCATTATCATGTTTGTTTTGCTTTTGTTAAAGCTCTGGGAGTGAGGACAGAAGCCAATGTGGAAGGCTATCACTGGTCAAGTATTGGAACATTTTTCAGAGACCAAATGTGAGTACACTTTTTAGGTGGATTCAAATTCATGACTTCTATTATTTTGGAGTGACTATAATACAACTGCTTACTTAGTTTCTATTTTCTCATTAAAAGAACTCTGTGGGTTCCTCATTCATAATCCTGTTTCATCATGTGGTGTCTGAAAGCATCTGAGTGTTGGTCTTGGTGATAGTTTATGACAGAAGAAAGATGGAGGTCATGGGAGAGGTCCACGCCAATGGGGAGGAGGATCTTCCCCCTGACATTTAAAAAATAGCCTACAAATGATGATAACAAAAACACAGACAAACTTTCACTTACTTTGACTGTTTTTAACTTGTCTGTCGACAATGGTCTTCCTCCTCATCTCCTTCCATGATGTTATGATATGGGATTTAAATCCAAGCTCAAAGAGCCCCAGACCTACGTTTCTTCAATCATATTATGTCTCTTTTCTGGAACCTGAATGCCTGTGTTCAAATTCTTTTAAAATTTGAATTACTTCTCCTTTCTCTGTCCCTGTTTCATTATCTATAAAAGGAAAATAGCAACAGTATCTATCTCAAAGGTTGTGGTTAGATTTAAGTGGCTTAATATATGACACAATATTGTTTAGAATGTCATCTATTATGGAGATGAACTCTACATGTTAGCCTTTATTATGAGCTCAGAAATTGTCACTGTCAACTCTACTCAGGGAAATGATGTGCGGTTGAAAGAATATTCTGCTACATTCTATGTGGCGACTAATGAGACACCCTTTGAAGCATGCATAATAATAGTTCATCTAACATGTCTGCTAAAGTGGGTGAGTTGAATTAGCTAAAAGGTTTTAATTGTTGACTAGTGTGTTTGTGTTTCAATGTAAAGCTTATTCATTTGGGCTTGTGTAACTGCAGCAAGCCCAGTTTACTGAGCCACACCACCTATATGTGGCTTTGGGCAAATTAATTTGATACCCCTATTTTTCTATCTGTAATATAGGAATAACAATATTAACCTCACAGAGTAGCTGAGTGTTTAATAAGTTTGTACTTAAAAATGTGCTTGGAATAGTGATGGTCACACAAGTGCCTTATAGTTATGGGATGTTTTTATCATAATATCCAAAAGTGGTCTTTCAACCGATCTTAATTATTTTAAAACTAGAAGCATTTTTTTCACAGTAGAATTTAAATGGATCAATTACATAAAACAACAGCAACAAAGTAAACAGGCATATGTTTCCAGGGCCAGGTCACTACCAAGAAGCAGACTGTAGATACACTTTACATGTTCACTACTGGTTAAACTACAAAAGTTGGTTTTACAAATGTTGTTGAAATACTAAAACTGTGGCTGTAAAGCATTCGTGATGCCTTTTGTTTTATTTTCCAATATATGAAAATAACTTTGAAGAAGCTAAGTGGTATGCTTTTATTTGTTTCCTGTCATACATTCTAAATGGCCTTTAAAAGTCAGTAGCTGTTACTCAAGAATAATGAGGTATATTATTCTCTCAATGCACATGCAAATCTCCAATTAACACTAATGGGATTTATGGCAGTGAGACCAAAGGAAAATCTACTTCAGTGTCTCAAAATAAAGAATCTTTTTGATACCTACCTTTTTACCATCTAAGTGCATTCAAGCATAAATAAACAAATTAGTATTAAGCATCAATTTGACACTTCCATTCATGTTGACATTGTGAAATACTGTCTTTGAAACGTAATGTGTTTTAAAGCAGACATGCAGCTTTAGATAGCATTGAAGGATTTACATGTACCCCTCCCTCTGCCATTAATTTCAAAATTATAAAGAATAATCATGAGCAGCCCTACTCACTTTTGAGAAATATGGAAATAATGGATTTTCAAATATGTGTGGCAAAATATTTCTAAGAACAGTATTTAAGAAGATTACCTCTTTTACATGTGCGTATGCATGCACACACACACACACACACACCCCAGTATCCCTTTAAGATACAATTATATACCCATTCTAGTAAGCCTTTCTTAGACTTCTATAATTTTAGTCTTATTTACACAATCTTCTTAGAATGTAATTTTTGAATAGAATAGTAAAAAAAAACAAGTAAGGTGTTACTAAACTGAAATAGCATGTAAAAGAATGTGTTTAAAGTATTGAATAACAATCTGAAAAAATATTTAGAGCAAAATTAAAATGATTATTTTCATTTGTCTCAATTAGAATGATCAACATGGGCTCTGGCCATAAGTGTCTGTGGAATTTTAATCTTTAGGACAATTCTATAAACATAGAGACATTAGACTACATAAAGTACAAACTTCTATGTAGAAAGAAAAAAATGGAAGCGCTAAGGCTTCTTTTAATATAATTCACTAAAACAATAAAAGGTATGTTAAGAGATAAGCATATATTCATACAACCAAAACCTATTAACTTTTATTTAACAAAATTCTTTATTTCTGAATCCCCCAGTTAACAAATCTTCCATAACAATTATTTAAAACAACTATAACCAGTAAATAACTTACCAAGCTATGAAAAAGCATATTCCCTGAGTTAAAAAAAGCCAGTATTAAAACAAATCTTGACTGACAAAATAGAATGGCCCTCAAGCTGAGAGGTTTACTTAACGTTAACTCATTTGGGACATTCTATTCTAGGTAAAGAGAAATTGCCATTTAAATAAGCTAAATGATTAAAACAAGAGATAGATTTTATTTTACCTGCCTACAAAATAGTGTACAGAAAATTTATTGACTTCTTAGTGACTAGGCCTGGAAGAATGCCCAGAACACAGTAGGCACTTGATAAATATTTTTTGAATGAATAAATCAATTAACTAACTTTTCCGAAATCCTATTTGTAACATCAAAAATGTATTTAAGTCTCTGTTGTTCCTTGATGTTCAGTGCCAGGCACTAACGATAAGACATGCCGACTGGTTTTACGAAGTTCATAATCTTACTGGATATAAAGATAACTAAATTATTATGATTTAATATATAAGTATGATGCATATTATGGAAATCCATTTGAATGGATTAATTTTGTTTTACAATTTTAGATATATACAGAATCTGTTGTGGGATAAATATTAAGGTTTATTTTTTAAACTATTTCGCTACATGATTACTTTGTTAATTCATCCTGTGCATTTTAACCTATGTCAATAGAAACATTTTTTAGAATTTCACAAGAGTTATTGAAAATAATTAAATTTATATCTGTATTCTTTTTGATTAGTGAAAAGGAAAACAATAAAAACTAATGAAAAGTTACTGTTTTGAAATAAAGTTACCCAAATAAAATTATATTCATTTATTCAATCTGATAATTGCATTCTCATTAAACTAGTAGTTTTCACTAATTTTTTTGGTGGTTTATACTGTAAAATGTTGGTTAGACACACTTTAGGAGAGTATAGGAGTATTTTTTGTTTGATCATATTAATGACCTAGTGTTTTATTTACCTGTGACTGGTAGATTAAATTGTTTTATATTGATTTATAATGATAAAGACTCTTTGCTTCTTGCTTTTGAAACATGAGCATGCAACTAATCCTGGTTGACAGCCTTCAATCTATGCAGTGGTCATCTCTCTAACTAGTATCTCATTGCGTCCATTGGACTCAATTTTAGTTTTTGAGTTTCTTTATTGAGCAGCTCTAACTCTTTGTACAACCCGACATTTTATGGCATTAATCTTTTTTAGCCATCCTGTGAAAAATAAGAAAATTTACTTAATATTTGAAGGTAGTATTTTTTAATTGAATGTAGTATTAATGTATTATTTTTAAATTGAATTCTATCCCACAATTGAACTATATGTCCTTTGCTATGTATGAACTATATGAACCTGAGTAGCTGGGACCACAGGCACATGCCATCACACCCAGCTAATTATTTGTAATTCACCCTTTTGTGAATCTAAAAAATACATTAAACCTTCGTTATTTTAGGTTTCCTGTATGCTGAAATGTTTTATTATATTATCTTAAAATTATTACATTATTATTCATCATTGTTTATCTATTATTTCAACCTATGCTAAAATAAAAAGAAAATGGAATCGAAAAATTATAGAATCATGTAGAATTGTGATACAATGAGAATTTGATTACTTTTTAATTTCTTTTCTTTTTGAGACAGGGTCTTATCTGCCACCCAGGTTGGAGTGCAGTGGCATGATCTTGGCTCACTGAGACTTCCGTTTCCCACTCTCAAGTGATCCTTCCACCTCAGCCACCTGAGTATCAGGGACCACAGGCACATGCCACACACCCAGCTAATTATTTGTATTTTTGTAGAGATGGCGTTTTACCATGTTGCCTATGCTGGTTTTGAACTGAGCTCAAGATCCACCTGCCTTGGTCTCTGAAAGTACTGGGAATACAGATTTGAGCCACCATACCTGGCGGATTATCTTTTAGTTTCTTAGCATGGTGCCAAAATTATTGGATCATATATTATACTCTGCCTTTAGAGTTCAAGGAATAGAGTTGAGAATTTGGAATACATTATTTTTTTCTTTTAATAGCAAAGAGGAGACAACAAAAATACATTTTACAATTATTAAATGAATCAGAAGATGAATGCAAAATTACACATAGCAGCACTGTTAGTATGTCATTATTATATAATTCTTTAAGATATATAATGAATTACCAAGGACAGAAAGAAAATGTAGCATTTTTCTCTTAGTTAGCCATTCAGCTGGAAGAACTTCCCCATGAAATGATCCGTTCCATTTTACAAGAACGTATGATAATGTTTCTTCATTTTTGAAGATGTTTGTGCACAAAATATTCTTGACACAAGAGGGGTTTTACTATTTTAGATTCTTATTAAAATTTCTAATAGCTATCTTCCCTGTCTATACATTTTTATTTTATAGATTAGTCATAAACACATGTGAACTTGATTCCATATCTATACACACACACACACGTACATATACACACATATCCATCTATATACTCCATTGGACAGAAAGGACCGATTGTGATTCTTTCTAGTGGTGTGCTAAGGATTAAGTGACTACTATATTGTGCTGGGCCACATTTAAATCCATCATGAGCCTCATGCAATCTGCCAGCCGCAGGTTGGACAAGCTGGCATGGTAAAGGAAGTCAAAAATATTTAATTCCCAAGTCCCTGGATTCAAGCCCTTCTTCATGTACCTATTCTAGTTAGTTGTTTTCTCTAGGCCTTAAGTTTCTCATTTCCAATTTAACTATAAAGATTATCTGTCTTGAAGGATGATAGTATAGAAAAATGAGTGACATATCAATCATCATTAAATAATTCTCTTTTTCATTATTTGTAACTTCCAATTGCCTCCTGATAACCCATAGCTTTGGGCCATGATCTCTGCTACAATATATTACATGGCTTGCCAGCATTTATCTGTCAATCTTAGATAACTATTTAATCACTTCAGATCTCAATTTTCTCAAATTCAAAATGAGAGAAGTGAAGCAGAGCTATGCTATTCAAAGGCTGTTTAGTAGACCAGCACCATCATCATCATGTTCGAGTTTATTACAAATGCAGTATCTCATCCCCACCTCCAAACTGCTGAATCAAAAATTGCATTTTTACAAGATCTTTAGGTGATTCAAAGACCCATAAATTTTAAGCATCTCAAACTAAATTACTCTGAGCCATCTTTCTGCTTCCATTTCTGAAAATATAAAAATATTTAAAAAATCATATACATGCTACTATGGTAGTAACAGTTAACTTAAACTTTTTAGGTATATACCATTGCAGTTATCAATTGCTAAATTACAAACTGCCAAAAAACTTTATAAAATGAATTATTTTATTCTGTTGGTTAGGAATTTAGACAAGGCACAGCAGAGATGGCTTCTATGTGTTCTGCAATGTCTGGGGAATTTGCCGGAAAGACTTAAACTGCTGGGGGCTGCTTGAACAATGGAGGGATGGAATCATTTGGAGACTTCTTCACTCATAAATCTGGCACCTAGACTGGGATGACTAGCAGATTGGGCACACATGCACTGTTGATTGGAATGTCAGTGTGAGGCTTCCTGAGAAACATGATCTTCCCACTATATTTTGACCTAAGAATAGCGAGACTTCTGACAACATCCTAGGTCATCAGGAGAAAATGCTCCTTTGAACTCAAGGCAGAAGCTAAGCTAAATTAGCACCATGTCTTAAACTTTACTTCCATTGTATTTGATGTCTATATACAATGACAGACTTGTCCAGTTTCAAGGCAAGAGAGTATGAATCTCTCCTGTCCTTGGGAGAAGTGTCAAAGAATTAACAACTGTGTTTTTAAACCCTCATACTTAATGTTTTTATTTGTATGTAAATGCTTCTCAAAAAATATCTACCTTAATAAGAGTGCCTCCTTAATAAGAGTAAATAAATAATAGTGAAATTTCTCGTAAGATAATATGACACTGAAAAAAAAATTACAGTCCCTTGTTTCATTGTTTATTTGCATGAAATACTTGCATCTACTAATTTTTTGCATCTGTTAATTCTGTAATTGTAGTTACAGATCAAATACAGAATGCCAGTAAAATAGGAATTTCAGATAAATGACTAGTTTTTAATTAACTGGGTTCTAAACACAATAAGGGGCATATTTATATTACAAATTATTCATTGCTTATTTGAAATTCAAATTCAACTCAGAGGTCTGTATTTTTGTTTGATAATTCTGGTAACCCCAACTTTAAATTAGATATATATACCTTTTATTATATGGATGCTTTAGAAAGATGTGCCACATTTACCAGGTTCTTTGCTTACCCTATGTCTCAAAGTGTGGTATATACTAGAATACATTTACCTCAATTTTGAGTGTATAGTTGGTTATAGACAAATGAACAAACAATGAGGATTTAACACCAGTGGCAAGCTAATGGACACTATGCTTTAAGACAAGTAAACTTTTTAGATTTCTTCAAATTCTAAGTGTTTATATATATAACCCCCATTAAGATATCCTCCTATGTTTAAATTTCTTTAGAATGTAATCTTTAAAGATACAACCATTGTAATACCTGATCACATATGTAATCAGAAGCTGTATATCTAATTTTATTATGTTAATATATACTGCAGAACTATAGTCAGGACCATCAGATTTCAAATAACATGTGTATGTTCTTCTATCTTTGAACTTTATCCCCTCAAATAAATTGGATGCATGTACCAGGATCTTAATTTAACAATTTCTGGTTGAAAAACAAAAAATTATTTCGAGACCAAAAAAAGGCAATTTCCAATATACTCTTTTGTAATACCCAGAAAAGTAATCCTAACAGGAATTTTCCCACTAAATATGGTAAATTAGGTTTAAACTGTTTAAATCACATTTTCCATAAACTTAGTCTTTGTTATTTTACTTTCAAATCTGAAACTAAATATTGCAAATACACAATGTTAAGCTGTAGGAATATCTATGAACACTCAGTTTATACATTTATCCTTAGCAATTATGAATATACCAAATATTTCCCTTGAAGACAATCTAAGACATCTCGAACATTTTCTCTTCACTAAAAGTACGTACCTAATACCCTCTGTGTCTGATTTTGTGCATTAAAGGCAGGTTATTCAACTGAAGCAAATCCACAGCTATGTTAATTTCTCTGAGGAAAAAAAAAGTCTGTTAAAAAGGATAAACCCTTTCTTACCTTTTCTGTTGCAGATCAAATAAAAATACACTTTTCATTTTTGAAAACTTGTCCAAGAGAAAGAAATATAACCACATAGTGTAAAATTCATACTAAATCACTGAATTTTGGGCAGAAAACAATCAAATCTTCTTCACAGCTTGTATTAACATTTCTACTGTTGGTATTTGAATACTTCTGCTGGTGGATCAGAAAATATTGTGAGTTATATAGAGTTGGATATCAAAAGAACATAAATAATGGGAAAAAAACTAAGAATTTCCAGAAGAGCTGTCAGAAAATACCGGCACCCATTATCATAGGCACCAACATTTTAGTATTGGCAAAATGTGCTATTAGCCTTCATTTTCCTTTTAACACAGCTCTGTTATGTTTTCAAGGTGACTTAGACTCATGATGTGATTCTCACAAAATTTTTATGGTTCCAATAGACATAGATGTTATTTTTGATTAATAATGAGGTGATAAAAATAATGCTTGTGCTTTCTATTTACCTCTAAAGTAGTTCTTTAGAGGCCACAGTTGTATGTAAGACAACAATAAAGACAAAGCAAATTCTCTCAGTCAAATGCTAATAATAAGTGTCTATAAGACAGTTGGTAAACAACCAGGACACCTGTTATTAGGTTTCAACAACACCCATGCTTTTTGGAATTACTAATTTTTTAGAAATGTATTGAAAATTAAAGCAAAACACAGGGAAATATAATACTTTCTAAGGGGAAACAAAATAGTTGATAACCTGGAAAGGATTAAACATAAATTTACTGTATATTACAACTCAATTCCAATTATAAATAAAAGAAAGAAGAAATGAGTTAGTGCCTAGTGCACTTTGATGCACAAAGTAGATGCCCAATATATATTATGAAAGAGAAGACAAAGAAGACACACTTCCTTCTCCAGCATACTTCCATTCCTTCCTACTCTGTCTGCATACACATTCTGTCATTAATTGACGGCACCTATTTGTTCACTCTCTTGCTCTTGGCTGCCATGTGACTGCTCTGAAAAATCAAATGTGGTAAAAGTGACTCTGGTCATTTCCAGGCCTAGCCACTGAGAAAACTGGTACCACTTTTTTTTTTTTCCTGAGGCGGAGTTTCGCTGTTGTTACCCAGACTGGAGTGCAATGGCCCGATCTTGGCTCACTGCAACCTCCACCTTCTGGGTTCAAGCAATTCTCCTGCCTCAGCCTCCCGAGTAGCTGGGACTACAGGTGCGCACCACCATGCCCAGCTCATTTTTTGTATTTTTTTTTGTAGAGATGGGGTTTCACCATGTTGACCAGGATGGTCTCAATCTCTTGACCTCGTGATCCATCCACCTCAGCCTCCCAAAATGCTGGGATTATAGGCGTGAGCCACCGCACCTGGTCACTGGTACCACTTTAAATGCTTTCCTATAGAACCCAGCCACCACATAAAAAATGTGCATATCCTGACACCATCAAGCTGTAAAAAGCCCAACCTAGTTTTGAGGGGTAGAATACCAAGTGTTGAAAAGTGAAGGAATATGAAGGCACCAATCATGTGAGTGAAAAATTTCTCTGCTGGATATTCAATAGAATAGTGACTTCAAATATGCAGCTCCAGGTATTATTGGCTACAGTTGTATGTAAGACAACAATAAAGAACCATTAAAACTCCCTGTCAACCTCAAAGATCAAAGAGATAATAATTAGTGTTATGTTAAGTCAATAATTTTTCACAGCATTTGTTACAGTAGTGACAGGGATCTTAAAGGAGGGCTTATTTACATTCAACAATCCCCTGAAACTTGGATAAACTCCACTCAGACTGATGCATGTGTATGTGTCTTTGCTGCAGTACAAGGTGCATGGATCCTGCCCTCAGTAGACATCCTGACACTGAGGAGAAGGAAACACTCAGCTTCTATACTTGGGCAAAATGGGACAACGGTAAAATCTACCTCATGCAAATTATGGTTTAAAAAATTAAAAAAATATTGTGTCAGGCATTACAAAAGACAGAAAAACAGTGAAAAATTATGTCAATGCTAAGGGAGGTACCTGTTCAGTTCAGATCAACTTAAAGCATCTAATAATAAAACATGAGTACAAGGAATATACAAAGATTTAAAAATGGCTAAAAACTAGATTTACAGGGACTAGCCAATAAGGCTAATGAATTTTACTTCCTCTTATTCCTAAGAGAAAAAGTCTCTTTTGGGAAGATTTTGGCTGCTACTTCAAGATGAAAATTGATAGAAATATGAGGGAAATTTTGTGCAATAGAAAAGTACAAAGAGTCTTAACCCAGATAAAGGAGTCGGGAAGAATGAAAAGTTGAATATGAAAAATGCAGCCCACCTGAGAAAAATGTATATGACATTACATACAGGTTGTTCTTATAACTCCTAAGCCTGACTTGATTATTTTAGGTCTCTTTAAATTACACTCTTGAAGAAAATTTATAATGGACTCAAAATCATAGCTTTTCTAATCATTTTTTAGTGAGGTAACATTCTCAGGCTTATCCAGTATATCTCCAAATAGACTTCAAGGTAGATGGGAGCTATATTTACTCTGACAATTCTTCAAAACTGTACTGTTCCTTGAAAAACCTTACCAGTGATTTCTCTTTTTCATATTCTTCACCACCCACATGTCTTCTGTAATTGCCTTTATCTTTATTCCCTATACAGTGGAGGGGAGTAACTCCTGATTATACCAAAATAACAGCTAACCTTTATTCCATATATATTGCTTTAAAACTATACTGCTAGCTTTACATAGATTATTTCAATTAATTTTCATAACTCTATGAAGCATGATTATTTATACTTAGTAAATATTATAACAAGGAATACTTTATAGATGAAAACTAGAAAACAATGAAGAAGTAACTTATCCAAGGATGTAAGTATTTTCTATATTTAGACTTGAACCCAAGCAATCTAATTCTAGAGTTCACTCTTCATTTTTCTGGAATACACTAGGAATAACAATTAATAGAATTTCTAAGCATTGCTAGGTACACAAAGTATTGAGGAAATCCAGTGGCTGATTCTCTGGGATTTGTAATCCTCCCACTTACGAGCTCTTTATAACTTAAATATTTGTAAGTATATGCCATTCTGCAAACATATGTGTGATCTTCATCAAGTTTATAAAACAAAAAATATGAGAATTAAAGGCAAAAAGAGGGAAGAAGGGACGTTATTACTTAATATAGATAGGTTTAAGATGTACATTTAGAGATCATATGTTAAATATGTTCAATTAATTCTAAAATATAGTTTGCATAGTTCAGTTTAATAATTGTATAAATCAGGCTTTTCTTCTACTTAATATTTTATAATTAACATTGAGAATTTTAAAATTTCATTTTATTTCAGTTTTATTTTTACCTGTAAAAAGGTGTTTTCTTTTTCTTTTTTCTTTTCTTTTCTTTTTTTTTTTTTTTTTTGAGAATGTATCTCTTTCTGTCACCCAGGCTGAAATACAGTGGCACAGTCATAGCTCACTGTAACCTTGAACTCCTGAGCTCAAGGGATCCTTTCACCTCAGCTTCTGGATTAGCTAGGACTACAGGCACATGCTACAACGCCCAGCTAATTTTTGTTTTTATTTTTTATAGAGAAGGAGGTCTTCCTACATTGCCCATGCTGGTCTTAAACTCCTGGCCTCAAGCAATCCTCCCTCTGGTTTCCCAAAGTGCTGAGATTAGAGGCATGAGTCACTGCACCCCATCCAGCAAAAAAGCTGTTTTAAATTTGATGACCCATCCTAGTATTGATGTTCCAGCTTAGATTTAACAGCATAGCTGAAGTACAGAACTACAGTCAGGACCAGTTTTGCGGCCATGCAACATAAGCACAAGACACCATGCACTGAGAGACCTCACACTTACCTTAACACTGGTATCACCAACTTAAATTTCTTAATAAATTTGGATCAAGTCACGCACTATTTCTATTTGGCACTAGGCCTTGCAACTTAAGTAGGCAGTTCTTACTACTGTCAATATTTTATATAGTTATCAATGTGTAACTTAGTAACAAGGAAGTTGTACTGGAATTTTGTGGTTTCTAATATATTGTACTTGTGTTCTGATAATCACTTTCCATGAACTACTTTGTGAATTCCGTGGCCTGGAAGGTATCATATACTAGAAGGATGGTGTTTATCACATTGCAGAATCCTCACAAATCATTATGTATCTTTGGATGAAATTAACAACTAGTTAAACAGATGGAACTACTAATTTGAAAGCAAGGAACATACGGTATCTCTCACTGTCCCTCATTATAAGAGACATACCTCATTTTAGACCCAAGTGTAACTCTATCCCACACAGACCTGATGTTATCTGACATTTATTATGGTAAACTATTTACATGAGAAATGCTACATTATGAAGATAAGGCTACAGAATATCTTATTTGTGCTTAGACATTAATCATACAACTTTAAACCTCCTACATCACACTTTCCATGTGTTCTTCATTCTGTTCCTTTGCTCCATATTCTTTCTGCCTTTTAGTCTTGGACATCTAAGAAATTTAAAGTAATATGTTAGGCCTGTGTTTGTGATAGCATTTTGCCAAATATACATGATAAGCTATACCAAAAGGAATATTGCAGAGTTATATGAAGCTCTGCTTTTAAAGGAGTGACTATAAACTCAGCATTTACAACCTCTGGTGAAACTAATTTAATAAGCTCCTAAAACACTGTTTCTGACATTTTCAATGGTTTGTTCTGGGGTAGATGTTTGCACTTTTAGAAAGTAGTTGGTGTTTTAAGATAACATATTTATAATTGTAAGTTCTTAATCATTAATCATTGGCTAGATATATCTGTTTATCTTTCCTCATTATCTCTCTCCATCTCCCTATTGTCTATCTAGAATATCTTTGTTTCTGTTCTTTAGAAAAAAAATTGTAAGCAGCTTTGAAGGGGGTTGTCATGAAACGAATTTTCTCCCATTAATCTTTTCAGAGACATCCCTTCATTATTATGATAATGACTGAGGTAAAGGTCATACTAACATACCTGTAAAGAAAACTATAAGGAAAAGGGAAATTAAATGTACATGCTCCTCAAAAACAAAACATTAAAAGATGACATCAGAGGTTTTAGGTTTGGATCAAATAGAAGACGAAGAAGCAATAAGAAAGCATACAAATAATTTAGAAATACAACAATTTAGACTAAGGCATTATACTATAGTTTGGTACATAATTATCAAAGTCATGGTGAATAAATTTTTTTCCTTTTAAATCTAGTTTACTTCTATTTTACTTATAATAAAATGAATACTTTTATTTATTTATTTATTTATTGAGATGGAGTTTCGCTCTTGTTACCCGGGCTGGAGTGCAATGGCGCGATCTCAGCTCACTGCAACCTCCGCCTCCTGGGTTCAGGCAATTTTCCTGCCTCGGCCTCCTGAGTAGCTGGGATTACAGACACGCGCCACCATGCCCAGCTAATTTTTTGTATTTTTTTTTTTTAGTAGAGACGGGGTTTCACCATGTTGACCAGGATGGTCTCGATCTCTTGACCTCATGATCCACCCGCCTGGGCCTCCCAAAGTGCTGGGATTACAGGCTTGAGCCACCGCTCCCGGCCGTAAAATGAATACTTTTAATGTATATTTAAAAATTGTATTAGCGCAGCCTTTAGCTCTGCTTACAGCTAAATGTGGCTGTTTTTAATACTGTCTTAGTGGTTCTAAAAGCTGGCATTACAGTATGATAACCTGAAGAAACCTAAAACTTGCACCCAGAAAACCTAAACCAGAGTAATTGGACTCTGGCATTCTTATTTTTTTTTTAAGCGACACAAGTAATTCCATTATGCAAACAAATTAGAGAGTTACTGATTAATCTAGATATCATTAATCATCTGGTGCCAGTTTATTTTTGTGACAGAGCAGATTCCATTGTAAATTACCAAAAAAATCCGACCATATATTACAGTATCTGCTTAAAAAATTAATCTTGTGTATAACTTACATATAGTAAAATGCATCCACTGTAAGTGTATTGTTTGATGAGTTTTGGCAAATGTCTATACTCATATATACATACACATAACCACAGTAAAGATATCAAATGTTTCAGTCACTCCAAAAAGATATCTCATGACACTTTGAACCTGCAAATAGTCTGACTGACTTCTATCACTATGAACTTACTTTAACTGTTATGAAAATTAATATGAAGTCTTTTACATGTTATGTTTTTGAGAATCATTGATATTGTTGCTCAGCATGTTTTTGAGGTTCTTTTATGCTTTTAACAATAATTTTTATTACTGAATAGTATTGTATAAATATGACAGAATATGTTTAACTATTTGCATATTGATTTTGTTCTTTGCTTCCAGTTCTTTGCTAGTGTGAATAAGGTTGCTATGAACATTTTTTAAAAGCTTCTATAAAGACAAGTATTTTAATTTTTCTTAAATACCTACAAGAGGCATGATAAGGTTAAGTAATATATGCATGTTTAATTTCATAAGAAATTTCCAAATTACTTTTCAATATTTGTCATGCCATTTCATGTTTCCAGCACCAATTTATGAAAGTTGCAGTTGCTCCAGTGCCTTCACCAGTAATTAGTATCACAAATCTTTTACATTTTAGCTGTTCTAGTGATTATACAGGAATCTCATTGTGGTTTTAATATACCTTGCTTGATAAATGATACTTTTTGTTAGTATCTTTGTCTTTGCCTATTGTCCATTGTATATTTCATTTTGTGAAATATCTCAACAAACGTTACCCTTGAAAAATTGATTTGTTGTCTTCTTAATGAGTTATAAGTGTTCTTTGCATATTTTGTATATCTGGTCTTTATTACATAAATATATTGAAAATATATTCTCCATGTACATAGTATGACCTTTTCATTTTATAATGTAATTTTTGATACTGAAAACAGTTTATTGTTAAAGTCCCTTTTGGGTGACTATTTTTTTTATTGCCTAATGTTTATATGTCCTAAGTAAATTCTTTCTACTAGAAGAGTACTGATATATTTTAGGTCTGTGTCCCTGCCCAAATGTTATGTCAAATTGTAATCCCCACTGTTAGAGGTGGGACCTGGTGGAAGGTGATTTGATCATGGGCACAGATTTCCCCTTTGCTGTCTTGAGACAGTGAGTGAGTTCTCAGAAGACCTGGTTGTTCAAAAGTGGATAGCACCTCCCCTTTCTCTCTTTTCATCCTCTTCTTCCCATGGGAAGATGTGCCTGCTTCTCCTTCACCTTCTGCCATGACTGTAAGTTTCCTCAGCTATGTTTCCTATACAGCCTGAGGTACTGTAAGTCAATTAAACCTCTTTTCTTTATAAATTATTGTCTCAGATATTTCTTTATAGCAGTGAAAGAACAGACTAATATGGAAAATTGGTACTAGCAGTAGGGCTTTGCCATAAAGATACCTGAAAATGTGGCAGTGACTTCAAAACTGGGTAACCGGCAGAGGGTGAAGGAGTGTGGAGGGCTCAGAAGAAAACAGGGATATAGCAGAAAGTCTGGCATTTTCTAGAGACTTGTTAAATTGTTGTGACCAAATGCTGATAGTGATATAGACAATGAAGTTTAGGCTGAGGAGGTCTCAGGTGGAGATGAAGAACTTACTGGGAACTAAAGCAAAGGTCACTTTTGTTATATGTTAGCAAAGAGATTGGAGGCTGGAAACATTGTGCCCTGCCCTGGGGATCTGTGGAACTTTGAACTTGAATGTGATAATTTAGGGTATCTGGTGGAAGGAATTTCTAAGCATTAAAGTGTTCAAGATATGGCTTGGTGGTTACTAGTGGCCCACGCTCAAATTTATGAGCAAATAAATGGCCTGAAACTGAAGCTTATATTTAAAAGGGAAGCAGAGCATAAAAGTTTGGAAAATTTGCAGCCTGGTCATGTGGTAGAAAAGAAAACCCCATTTTCTGGGGAGAAATTCAAGCCAGCTACAGAAATTTATGTAATTAAAAGGATGGCAAGTCCTAAAAGCTAATATAATGTGAAAAGAGCCCTGAAGGCATTTCAGAGAACCTCTCAGAAGCCCTTCCCATCATAGGCCTGAAGGCCTAGGAGGAAAGAATGATTTCGTGGGCCAGGCCCAGGGCCCCATTGCCCTGCACAGCCTCAAGACACTGCTCCCTGCCTCTCAGCCACTCTAGCTCCAGCTGTGGCTCAAAGGGTCCCAGGTACTCAGGCTACTGCTTCACAGGTGTAAGCCATACACCTTAGCAACTTCCAGGTGTACGCCTATGAGTACACAGAGTGTAAGAGTTGAGGCTTGGTAGCTTCCACCTAGATTTCAGAAGCTGTATGAAAAAGCCTGAATGTACAGGTAGAAGTCTGCTGCACAGGCAGGGCCCTCATGGAGAATCTCTACTAGCAGAGTGTGGAGGGAAAATATGGGGTTGGAACCCCCACACAGGGTCTCCACTAGGGCATGGCCTAGTGGACTTTTAGAAGACTGCCTTTGTCCTCCAGTCCCCAGAATTGTAAATTCACTGCCAGCATGCATTGTGTGCCTGGAAAAATCACAGACACTCAGTGCCAGCCTGTGAAAGGAGCTGGTGCTGTATCCTGCAGAGGTACAGGGGAAGATGCCCAAGGTCTTCAGAGCCTACCATCACTTGTATCAGAGTGGCCTTGATGTGAGACATGGAGTCAAAGAACATTACTTTGGAGCTTTATTTCATGAATACCTTACTGGGTATTGAATTGCATGGGATATATAGCCCCTTTCTTTAGCCAAATTCTCCCTTTGGAACTCAAGTATTTACCCAATGCCAGTACCCCCACAGTACAACTAACTAACTTGTTTTTGATTTTACAGGCTCATAGACAGAAGGGACTTGCCTTGTCTCAGATGAGACTTTGGACTGTGAAGTTTTGAGTTAATGCTACAGTAGCTAAGACTTTGAGGTACTGTTGAGAAAGATGATTGTACATCACAACATGAGAAAAACATGAGATTCCAGAGAAATCAGGGGCAGACCAATATGGTTTTGTGTCCCCACCCAAATCTCATGTCAAATTGTAATCCCCAGTGTGGGAGAAGGGGCTTAGTGGAAGGTGATTGGATCATGGGCACAGATTTCTTCCTTTGGTGCTGTTCTCATGATAGAGTTTTCCTGAGATCTGGTTATTTAAAAGTGTGTGGCATCTTCCCCCTCTTTTTCTTTTGCTATGGCCATATAAAACATGCCTGCTTCCCTTTTTCCTCTGCCATGATTGAAAGTTTCCTGAGACTTCTCAAGCTATGCTTCCTGTACAGCATGCAGAAAAATGAGTCAATTAAGCCTCTTTTCTTTATAAATTACCCAGTCTCAGGTATTTCTTTACAGCAGTCTGAGACTAGATTAACACAACTACAAAATTTTCTGGGGTTTCTTATGACAATTTAGAGTTTTCTTATCTACATTTTGGTCTCTGAGACTTTTACAGCTAACTTTTGTGTATGGTAGGAACTAAAGGTTTATTCTCTTGGATATAAATACAAATATAACAACATTTGTTAAAAACACATTTTTTCTCTTTTAAATTGTGGCATTTTATTAAAAACTTAGTTATTATGTGTGTATCTAATTTTATTTTTCAGTTATCTATATTTCAATACTTAAACACTATTATCACATTGTCTTCATGTTTGAGGTAAAACAGAATTATCAAAATAAGACCATGCAAGTCTATTCAACTTTATTCTTATCAAAAGTGTTTTCACTCTCCTATTTTTGTGCATTTAAATATATTTAACAATTAGCTTGTCAATTTTGAAAGCAAAACCTTCTGAATTGTAATTGATTGTCAAAAAAACTAGTTCTACTTGGGGGAAATTAACTTCTTAAGAATACTGTCTCTTCCATACACAAATATATCTCTGTTTACTTCATTCTATGTCTTACAGTTTTCAGTGTATATGTCTTATAAATATTTCCTTAAGTTTATGCCTAATTATTTAATGTGTTTTGGCATTGTAAAATTTTGTTTTAATATTTTCAGTTTTCTACTGTTTAGAAATACAATTAATTTTGATATATCAATCTTTTATCTGGTAACTTTGATATTTTCACTTGATCCTTCAGTATATTATACACAGTCTTCTATATTGATCTCACATGACCTTGTTATCTGTGAATAAAGCCTCCTTTACAGTTTTTTATTCAATAATTTCTGTTCTATTGATTGTCTTATATTGGCTAGGACAAACATTGGAACCATGGCAAAAATAGAAAAATGTTTTTTTCCATGGAAGACATAGGAAAAATATGTTTACATTATTCTTTATGTTATATTCAGACTTTTGCCATCAAATGTAATGTATACTATAAATTATTTCTAAATGTCATATTTTATCATAAGGATGCTTTGTTCCATTTATAGTTAGATAGGAATTTTTATCTTTCATGTGTTGTAAAATTTTATAAAATTATTCTACTCTATCTTTTGAGATTATCATATTTTTGTCTTCCATTATTCTAGTCACAAGGTGAAGTCAATATATTTATTTTCCCATATTAAGCTAACTTCTCTCAGGATATAAACTGAAATTAGTGGAGAAGTAGTGTTAATGTTATTTGTTGGGGGGTTTAATTTTCTAATATTAAGTAAATAATTTTTGGATACTCATCAAGGAGATATTACACTATAGTTTACTCATTATATCTTCATCTCATCTGTATTTGTTGCTACAGTAATACAATATTGTCTTCAAAAAGTGAGTTGGGTTGTGTTTGCTCTTTCACTGATTTCTGGAAGAATTTATGTCAGAGTTGCTTAAATGTTTGAAAGAAGTCACTAGTGATACCAACTTGACTTAAAATTTTGTAGTGAGGCAGGGCATGGGGAAGATCTTTAATTATAAACTAATATTTCTTTCTTCTAGATACAGAACTAGTTATATTTTTAAATATTCTGGTGTCAGTTTTGTGATTCAGGTTTTTCTAAGATGTGTTTATTTAAATTATTGGATTAATTGGCAAAAATTAAAATAATTAGTATTAATCATTCTTTAATGTTGGTAAGATGTGTAGTAATGCTTCTTCTGTCATTCATAATATAAGTAAATGTGGGACAAGTCCTAACATTTATGATAAATGTATGATAAATTACATTGTTTGCTGAGAACAATGGCAAGGAAAACTGAGCCATTCCTCCAAGGGGAAAACTGCTTGGGGCATTCTAAAGTAGTAAAACAATATACGTATATCATACACCAGTTAAAACAATTCTTTCAGCCTGGGATATGTGACCCTGCCCCCCTGGCTCCCTCATGGAGAATGCTTTTAGTTTATCTTTGATCAGTGGTAAGCAGGCACCAGCTACCTACCTAGTTTATTTTTTGTTCTATGAGAAAACACAGAACACCTGTTTGTTAATAATATTCACCTGTTCAAAGAGAATAAACACATGGGTCAGAATCTGCTTGAGGCTCTCAGCTCGGAATACTGTCAGTCCCTGAGGCTCTCAGTTAAGAAGGCTGTTAGTTCCCTGATAGTCCCAGTTTACACTCTCTCTTTGAGTCTGTTTCCTAATTCCTTCAGCGCCACCTGAATGGGAGTCTCTATGGCTGAGCTGGTGTCAGTAAGTAAATTACGTTTACTCTCTTTATTTCATAATCATTGTTACTAGAAGCATAATTTTTATGAGAAATCCACTGTTTATCTTATTCAGAATACCTTATATGTGACAAGTCACTACTCTAGCTGCATTTTAAGATTCTTTTGTGGGATTTCTTTCAAATTTGATTACACTCTGCCTAGATCTTTATGCTTTTATGTTTATTCTATTTGGAACTCATTGAGTATTTTATAAATTTGGGGTGTTCTTAATTTTTTTTTTCATATATTCTGCCCCCCACTTCTGTAAATCCTGTAAGGCATAAAATTATCTACTGTATGGTGTTATACATTTTCCTTAGTCTCTGTTCCCTTTTCTTTACTTTTTTTTTTTCCTGGACATTATCCCTAGCTATAAATGAGTCACTCCAGGAGATAGTAATCATACTTAAAGAATAAAAGGATGATGTGAAAATGTCTTATCAAATAGAAAATACAAATAAATAGTTTAGAAACCAAAAATGAACACATGCTAAGAAGCCGTGTTCAGTGCCACACATGACAATGCTCACAGACTGTTAAAAAATTGCTAAAAGTCACTAAGCAGACTGCAATACCCTTCAACGATGTTTTTAAAATAAATAAAATCAAAAGCATACTCTGAAAAGGAGAAAACTCTGATTTCAGTTACTACATTAAAACATTCAAATGTCTAGTTTCAACACCAAAAAAATCAAGACATAAAGAAACAGAAACATCTATCTCTGAAGAAGTCTAGACATTGGATTTGCTAAGCAAATATTTTAAAATAATTGTCTTAAATATGCTCACAGAACTAAAATATAACTTGGACAAACAAGAGGAAGCATTAAAAATGGTAATATCAATAAAGAGATAGAAATGATAAGGTACTACCCATAAATTCTTGAGTTCAAAAGTACAATAACTGAAAACAAAAATTTACTAGAGGAATTCAACAGCAGATTTGAGCTGACAGAAGAATCAATAATATCACAAAAATTTAAATCACCCAGCCTAAGGAGAAAAGGACTGATTGTTCTCACGTCTTCACTCTCCTGCCTAAGTAGAACCACTGTATTACTGAACTGGACCTGGATAGTGCGGGCAAGGTAGCCTTCTTCTAGAGTCATTCTTCTGATCTTTGTGGAAGATTTGAGGGTGGAGTCTCAGCCATAGAATTCTTCATTTGACATTTTGGCATGAAACTGTCACCATACAAGTGAGAGCCAGGGAGATGGTGAGATGATGGGAATCCATGATTTTTCAGCCTGTAACTCATGGCCTACCAGTCTTATTCAGGGAAGAGTTTTTTTCCCATAGGAGTGGGAGGTAGGTAATTATAGGAGTTCTGGGTCCTTCCTGGCAATGCCCACTAATATTTAATATTTTACAGTATAAAGCTAGGAGGATAAGTCTGGGGGCAAAAGCCATTTGTGGTTTAAATGCCACAGATTCCAACCACATGAAAAGTTTATAGATTTCATTTAATTAATGCTGCTTTGATTTGTTGCATACTTTTAGGTCAATTTCTTTAGATGGCTGCTTTTAATAATTTTCAACAGTTTAATGTCTGTTTCACTGTAGAGATGGTTGACAGACAGTTATTCACTGCTATTCCCAGAGTCTCACCACCTCCAGATATATTTTGAATGTTTACCTGGTACATATTTTCACATTTTACTTTTAAAAATACCTGTATCATGTATGTCTTTGTATACACTGATTTGCCTATATAGTCTTTTTCATTCATTTTTATCAATAACTATTATATATTTTATTTTACTTTTCTAGAGTTTGCAACAAGCTTTGTAATTAATTATAATTTTCCTTCAATTAATATCTAAAACCTCACATATGGTGTAAGAACATTACAAAAATTCATTGCTTTCATATCTCCGAATCTGGTCTTTAGACAATTATTGTCATAACTTTCAATCATACATTAGCTATAGAACTTATACTACATTTTAATAATTTTAATAATCACGTTACTTATGAATTAAATTATAAATTTTTAAATGTAATTTTACATTTAACCGTGTATTTATAATTTCAGTGCTCTTCAATTAATTATGTATATTTGTATTGTCATCTGGTATTTTTTTATACTGAAGATTTTTCTTCAATGATTTTCTTAGTGCAGGTCTTCTAGCAATAAAAATTCTTATCTACTTTTCCTTGTATTTTTGTCTTGATTTCATGTTGACTTTTTTTAAAGAATTTTTTTGCTATATATATACAGTTATAAGTTGAGTGTTAATTTTTTACTTTCAGAAACTTAAATATGTCATTCTAGTGTCATTTGTTTTTCATGATGTTTTTCTTGTATGTAATACTTTGCCACAGAAACACACTTACTGAGGTTTTGTTTTTTAATTCTCCAGTTTTCAGAAATTTAATTATGATGTGTCATGGTATAGTTACTTCTTTATTGTTTCCTTTTTCTTTTCCCTTTCTTCCTTTCTTCTTTTTTATTTATTCTTAGTTAAATATTATTTGAGATGCTTAAGAGTTTTCAATCTAAAACAGTTGAAAGGTCAATAAGTCTCTATGCATTTTTCACCAATTTTTAGCTTGTGCTTCAGTTTGAATATTTATCTTTAGATACCATTTGTTTTAATCCTATTCAATTAATTTTTTATATCAGATATTTTGCCTCTATAAGTTCCAACTGGTTTCTTTTTATATTCCACTTTCACTCCTCATTATGTTTCTGTTTTACTTTTTATCTTTGAGCATATTGAAAAGACAAATTTAACATCTTTCTTGATTCCATGATCTCTTTCACGTCTGTATCTATTTCTACTAACTGAATTTTTTCTAATATTTCTAAGATACTTTGAGATTATGCTCTCATACTTTTAAATGTCTTTGCTAGATGATACTGATGATGGTAAATATTATGATGTTGAGGTTTCTAGATTACGTCTGTTTTAATGGATGAACAATATAACCTCCAAGTGTTAAGGTAAGTTAAACAAAGATAAAGAGACAGACACATAGAATGAGGATCTTTTCTCTCTTCATGTTATTAGGAAAATTATTCCAGTCCTAAATAAAGTGTGGAAGATGAAGAGAAGATAAATATTATTATTCCCCAGCTGCCTGGTCAAAGAATCAGCAGGAGGAAATTGATTATCTTTTCTTGGACCTGCTAAAATTATACTAAGAACTAAATACATTGCATCAAAAATATTCACCAATTATAGTTCCCCAAATCTCCAGCACACGAAGAAATCATACTCCATTAGTCATAATTAACTGCAGTAGAAACTAAAGATAGGAAAGATGTGGAGACACTCACATGCTATGGTTTTTTTCAACATTTTGTGAATTGCCTAAGAAAAGGGCATTTGGGGACATTTCTGTTTTTATCACAAATCTGCATGTTAATTTTTGTGGGCAAAGTAAATCAAATTAATGAATCAAAACCAATTTTCAATTTCCTGAATTTCAGTCATCTCCTTTAATGTGTACTATGCATCTTTTGTCAATTTTAATATTAAGAATACTTAGCTAAAGTGGAATCAGGTAAAATGATTACTTACTCCATTAGCCACTTCTTCCTTTGTCATTCATTTTAATCAGATATGATGGCCCTAGGATTTCATGTCTTTTCATATAGGTCATTGTTTTCTCCATGTTTCTAGTGACCTAAAAGCTAAACATCTTTGTGTACTTACTGTAACATTTCCTAAATATAAAGGCAACTAGTAGCTCCTTGTGTTTGTGGTAGCAACTTCCTGTTTTCGTTCTTTTTTCCTGCCCTAGTTATCTTAATACTTCAAAGAAATTGCTAGACCCTTTATCCTCCTGCACCTCAGAGAATGATTAAATTGTCAGGCCAAAAGCAGAAGTTCCTCTAAAACAAATTTGTTTTCCTTCTCAATTTTGCAAGGGGAAGAGGATCTTCATCCCCTTGAAAGAGTTATTCTCATATAAATGCACAGTGTAAAGCAGAAAAAGAAAGAGACAAGATTCTCTAAAATTACGAAGAGCAAAGAAGTCTGGTATGCCATGATAAATAGAATTTTGTGGCCTAATTTCATAGTAACCTCTCAGAGAAATGACAGATTCTCTACCATAGACAGCAGTACCCATATTGCTCACCAACATGTAGAACATGGAGTACTAAAACATCTCTGAAGGTGGGACTCTGGGCAGTAGGCAGCTTCATGAGAGGCATGAACCTCAGAGACAGTTCTTAGTTTTGACATGGTTTGCTTTGTGTCACTAGCACCTTCTAGATAGTCATAGGCTTTCATAAAGTAATAGGAACTTGGTTAGTGGATCAGTGGATATCTAGTGAAAACCATAGTGAACCAAAGATGTATACTGTGAAGTGTGTGTCTATCATTTATGTTTTCCTGTTTAATGCCACAAGTATACATTATAGACACTTGGAAAGTGAAGTGGTCCCAATAAGGATCATATCTCTATATACTCTAATTAGATGAGAGGAAGAGTCAAATTTAATTTTATTTAAATAAAATGAATAACTGTGGCAAACTTGTGTATATTAATTTGTGTAGTAAGATTTTCATCCATTTCAATAGACATGGAAAAAATCTAAAGATTTTCCTTTGGATAGGTAAATCTATCAGGTGGACTTCTGACTGATGATACTTGCTGAATTTGTATAAAGTAGTTCTTGGAATCTATTTATTTATTTATTTTTGAGGCAGAGTCTCACTCTGTCACCAGAGCCAGGCTGGAGTGTAGTAGCACTATCTCGGCTCACTGCAACCTCCACCTCCCTGATTCAAGCAATTCTCCCACCTCAGCCTCCGGAGTAGCTAGGACTACAGGTGCACGCCACCACGCCCAGCTAATTTTTGTATTTTTAGTAGACACGGGGTTTCACCATGTTGGCCAGGATCGTCTCGATCTCTTGACCTCTTGATCCACCCACCTCAGCCTCTCAAAGTGCTGGGATTACAGGCTTGAGCCACTGTGCCCGGCCAGAATTTATTTTTATATCATTGCCTGATTGTGGTTTGCTTTTTTATATAATTCTTTGAGAGCTGGCCTGCATCAGCAATCTAAAAATCTATCATTATCACCACAGTAATCCATGCTGGCCATTGACTTACTAAATGTGGGCAACATGAGCACTAAACTGATTCTGAAGAATCCTACATTTGCTCTTCCACCATAGTGTCAAAGTCATTTTTTCTTTCCCTATCTTATTGAGAATCTCACAATCCAAGAGATTGTTACTTATTGAATTATTCATAAATCTTATACTAATTTTGACAGTTTTCATCAGAGCATTTAGAAATTGCTTTATTTTTAGATAAGGACCAACACATTTAGATATTGGTGGTTCTGTTAAATTATTTTGTACCTCTATATTAAATTTTGATGAAATAGATATTCCTAAAAATAGGTTTTAAATTTTTTCTCAAAAATACTTAGAAATCCTGAATAGATAAATAATCATACAAGAAATTAACCAAGCACTAACACTAAAGGATACCAGAAATACTCTGTGAGAGTAAACTGTGCAAGTGTCCAGTAAACATAATTAGAACATATAAACAAAAACACACAATAAAGGGAAAGAAAATGAAAATAAGCCAGAGTTCACATAAACAAATAATTGTTGTCAGCATTTATTAAGTCCTTACAGCATCTGAGGCTTTGCTAACCATTATACATGAATTAATTTATGAAATACTCATAAGACCTTTGGAGACAGTTACTGTCATTACTGTTAGGTGAGAAAACTGTGGCACAGGAGAATGAGTATCAGCTCAAAATCACGAATCAATTAAATACAGAAGAATCATGCTTCTCAAGCATGCTGTTACCTTAACTATTATAAATGTGAACAAAGATCTAAAAATTATTTATGAAACCAGAACTTTTAATAGTTTGTTAACTAGTAAAGATATTTAAGTACTGGTAAATTTAATTATAATGAGAGGGAATATCCGAAATAAAAGGAATTATATAAAACCAGAGCAAAGTGCTTAATAATAAAATTCCTAAAAGAAAATGTATGAGGTAGATGGCCAATGTATAGGGACTGATGTGCAATGTCACTCATAACTACAAAATTAAAGAAGAGCAAAAAATGAGCTCTGTCCTGTCCATCAAATTAGCTATATTTTATAAGTTAGAATATGTCATGTTATAGCAAAATTGCCAGCACAAAGGTCCTCTCAGATTTCATTTATTAAACTAAAAATAAGGAAGCACATTTAAAGCCTTAAAGTCAACCATTATTTCTGTAGGAGTCTAGCAAAAACAAACAAATCAACAAAACAACGACAACAATAAATACAACCAAAATGGCAGAGTAGAAGTGTCTGGCTTCACTCTCCTTGATCTGCTTGTTACTTTTATATGCATTAACTCTTTTACATTCTTCAGCTTGTAACCCAGTTTTCTAATTAGTTGACCTTCTGATCATTTTCCTGTTTTCCAGTCTTTCTCATTAAATTTTTATCTTTAGATGTTATACTTTCCTCTCTTTAACAGCAATCTCTTATATGCTTTTCTCCATTTCACTTTTCTGACATTTACAGTCTTCCTCAGCATGAAAAGGATCTCACATTTGTCTACTTTATTTTTCTTTGAAATTTAGTGTTTTTCAAATTTTCAAATTTCAACTTTTTATTAATTTTATGTTCTCACTTTACAAGCTTGAAACAGTGTATTTTTATTAGTATAAAGTTGTAGTAGGCAAAGTTACAATAGCAAACAATTTATAGTATTTACTATGTGCCAGACACTATTTGAGGTATTTTATTTATTTATATTTTAGAAACAGGGTATAGCTTTGCTGCCCAGACTGGAGTGCAGTGGCATGATCAGAACTCTCTACCATCTTGAATTCCTGGGCTCAAAAATTCATTTCACCTCAGCCTCCAGAGTAGCAGGACTATAGGCAGGTGCCACCATACCTGGCTAATTTTTAAAACACTTTTTGTAAAGACAAGGTCTCGCCATCTTCCCCAGGCTTGTCTTGAACTCTTGGGTTCAAGCAATCCTCCTGTTTCATCCTCCCAAAGTACTGGGATTATAGGCATGAGCCACTGTGCCCACCTCTTCTAGATATTTTATATAGCATTACTATAGGAGGCTGTTGAGCTAATGGAATTAGCCTTAATTCCATTCCATTCCATTAAGTTCTGCAATTTAACCCCAGGATTTGCACCCAATCACCCTTTTATAACTGCTTTCTATCACAAATTTAACAATGGGAGAAATATTCTAATTTTGTGTTATTCAATATTAATTGAATCTACATAAAACAACCATACTCCAAAGCATTCCATTTTAAAAAATGAGACTTCTAAAAGAAGCTCCTAAAACAAGGTGTGCATTATTTGTAATATGTGAGGCAGATTAAGTAAATTACTTTGAAGAAATTTTAATAGTAATGTCTACTCTTTCAGTTTAAAAATAATACAATATTTTCTAAGTAAATCGAATAACACCTCTGAAATATTTCTAGAAAAGTCACATTTAAAAATAGTTTTTAAATCAAATAGCTATCGTTTGCTAAATGAAGGAAATTTTAAAACTTCAAAATGTACGAAATTGACTTACCAGGGAGACAGGATTCCAGGACAAAGTTAATGAAAATCATCAATCAATAATTAACATATATAAATCACTACTTTCCTATACATATTAATATATATTACTACTTTACTATGTATTATGATAATATATAAGAAAGTAACATGTGTCACAAGAAAATTATTCAACATTTCAATTTTAACAGGTAATCACAAGTTATTAAGCTGATGATCTTAAAAATAACAAGATGCACTGTCAACAATAAGGCTATAAACGCGAGAAGACCTACTTTGGAAACTGCTTCTTCTCCATAACAGTATGTTTCCTTACAGTTGGATATATGCATTGTGTTGTCCTCTTAAATTAGTGGACTAGTGGACTATATACACTCTTAGTACCATTTGAGGTGCCCTCAGAGAGTCACCTGTATATTTCTATTTCAGTCAATTCCTTTGGCTTTTCAATTCCATCTGTGCCAATGTTCATTTGGTTACCTTTTTCTAAGGTTGCAGGTATTTTATGTCAGAAGTAATGATGGTGATTAGATGGAGATTAGAGATGAATAAGACATGAGAAATAAAATAGAATCCGGAAAGGCTCATTTTAGTCACTCTCCAAAATCCCGTAAGAATATTGAATTTAAAATTAAAAAACAGCAAGTCCTATACGGTTTTCCTAAAATCCCATATGTGTACAGGAAAGAATGATAAAAGGATATGAAAAAATTTCCAGCTAATTATTACGAAGAAATAGGTATAAATTGTAAAACAATGGAAGGAGTATTACTTGAGTTTGATGGTAGAAAAAAAAATTCACTAAATGCTACATGATAGTGAACATGAGGGATAGTTTTGAAGAGAATTTCAAATGAAGAAAATATTGGGAAACTGGTACTTGAAAGGAAGGGGTATTAAGAAAGATTAGGCTGTATTCTTAGTAGCACAGCTTTTAAGTGTCTTTTTGCATAATTGCCTTTTTGTGTCTTAGTAAGTACAAGAGCAGCGCTTTATTATTTTTTTACCTGACTTAATCACTGCATTTCAAAAGCTTCCTTTTAGTAATCCAATTGTCTCCTCATTAGATTTACTTCATTTGTGTTTCAGTGTTTGGAACATAGCAAAGGTCATTATGGCCTCAATAGTTTCTACCCACATTTGTAACCTCCTAGTAATTCTCCTTGTTTCATTGGCAATTGTTCAACAAACTTATTTGGACTTACTTGGAAAACAATCTTGTATATTTTCAGAAATTACTTACCTAAAGGACATCAGTTCTATATTTATATTATTTTTAACCATTCATGGAGACTGTCAGTGTTTTTAGGAAGAATTAAATTACTGATAAGATTATTGCCCTGGCACATATTCTTATACCCGATTGCCATTGCTCATATTCTTATGAGCCTCTCATTCAGCAAAATATGTGGTTTATTCTGTATCTAAAATCTTATCCTCTGACTATACTATTTGAAATCACGTCACAAAAAGTCCTTGCCTCTTAATATATTTAATATATTTTAATGCATAGATTAAATTTAATATAAATAACAATTCATTCTAGTTAAGCTATATATTTGTCAGTGTCAGTTCAGTTATCCTGACAATATTGACTGATTTAATTAATTGACTCATTAATTAAATGTCAAAACTTGCTGCACAAAGAACTTGAAGCAGCATATAGCCTACATTATGGTCATAAAATTTCATTCTTGAGAGAGGCTTATACATAGTCTTGCTTCATATCTCATGTATAAAAATAAGAAAGCATTGGCCCAGATATTTTAAATTATTTTTGCATGTTTAATTAGTAGTAGAGTTGGGGAGGAAGATGGCGCTCTAGAAGCAACTCACCACTGCAGCTCTCAGTCAAGACGCAGAGGGTAAGCAAACACCGCATTTTCAGACGGATCCTTATAGCCCACAGAGCGGGGGGAAAAGCCCAGGAGTAAAAGGCACGCAGGACTCAAGCGCAGCACTCTCCGCTGGCGCGGCCAGGCAGCCAGCGCCGCGGCAGCAGCAAGGCGCACAAAACACATGGGTCTCGGCTCCCTGTTAAACCGACAATTTGAGACTTGGGAGGGCAGATTGCTATGTTCATCTGACTGAACGGGTTTTGGACGGTGAACTAGACCAGGAGATTTCTGGGAGGTGAATTGTGAACTAGCGCAGCGGGTGGCTGCACAGGAAATCACACAGATCCCGGTGCCCTTTCGGCTAGCGACTGAGGCACCTGGGAGAGAGTCAACCCTAC
>CM052648.1:150828179-150838780 GCA_028533165.1 Leontopithecus rosalia | reverse complement strand
CCTAGTCAGCTCCGAGAGCTGCCGTGCGGAGGTGCTGGCGAAACTACTGCCCCGTGTGGCTCCTCCACTGGGAATCTTCTGCTCCTGAGCGACCAGAATTTGTCTGAAAGTGTTGCGTCCTCTAGTTCTATGAGCTTTAACTGCGAGCTGCAATCCCGAGATGTTAGCCAGATATATAATGTTTTGATATTACGTGGACTCATAGTGAATTTATCAAGATTGTTGAATACATAATGAATATTAAGTCAACCGTATTTCTATATGTTAGTAATAATAGCTGAAAATTGACTATTAAAATATAACCTCAAAATTATCAAATGCTTAAAAATATATCTAACAAAAGACATGCAAAATTTCTATGCTAAAACCATAAATCATTTTTAAAATAAATATAAGATCCCATTAAGTAGAACAGGAATACAAAAGCATGCTCATGCTTTGAAAGACTCAATATAGTAACAATCTCAATTCTCTTCAAATTAAACTACAGATTAACTGCAATCATAGTCAAAATTCCAACAGTTTGGTCAACTATAAGAAGAAGACTCTAAAATTTACATGGAAATTCAAAGAGCCAAATAGTAAAAGCAACCTTGAACAAGAACAAAACAAGATTATCTTTAATATATTAAAAATACAAATGACTACAAATTGCAAGAATTCAAAGTAGAAAAAATGCAAGGCTTTGAAAAATAATTGCAAACCAGAGTACAGCATATGGTAGAACTGAAGGATTTTGGCTCTGGAAAGCAATGCCTAGGTTTTGAATTCAGATTCTGTCATTTACTAACTTCATGTCCTCGGATGAAATATTAACACCTCTATGCCTCAATTTCATGTCACATACAATAGTGCTATTATTAGCAGCTACCTTACTGGGTTGTTGTGAGAATTTGCTAAACTAAATTATTAGATTATTGAAATAATTAATTTAGTGTCTGGAACATATTAAGCATTCAATAACATGAGCTACTATTATTACTCAGTAAAAGAGGAAATAAGTTTCATGGAAAATAAGGTAGTGGAGGAAGGCTACTGTGATTAGAACACAGGGATCAAGGAAGAGAGAACTAGAAGGTGAAGTAATGGAGCAAGGTAGATACATAATGGTTGGTCATAAAGGATGTTTAGAAAGTCATTATAATTGCAATTAAAAACCAATAGAGGGGTTTAAGCAGGACAGTGACACAATAAGATGCATATTTGAGAAAGTTTTCTGGCTTCTATGTGGAGGATAAAATGTAGTTGTGAAAAACTAAAAAGAGAACATTTATTTAAAGTTGTTATATAAGTCAACATAATAGAGGACTGCTTTAGAGTTTTGAAATAGTGAGAACTAGTTTAGTACAGGCTGCAGTTTAAAATCAGAGCTAACAAGGTTTGCTGATGTGGATAATGAGAAAAAGAGAAACCATCACCCTGAATTTTTTAGTGTTAGCAACATATGGGAATGGTGATAGTGTTCAACAAACTGAGAGAAGAAAAAGAACAGGAGATTAGGCAGGAATGGGAATTAAACGTTTTAGATATACTTACTTTTTGTGTATTTTGCACCCAAGTGGACATGCTGAAAATCTGATTGAAATGGAAGTCCATAACTCATGGGAGAGATGAGAAGTAGAGATAAATAATTATGTGTCAGATGGATGGTATTTAAAATAAAAATATTAATGGAGATCATGATGATAGATGTTTAGTTATGTATATCTTCTTCTTGCCAGCCTCTGTGCAAACTGCTTTATAAGCATTATCTCATTTATCACTCAAAATGACCCTCAGGGATAGGTTCTATTTAATATTCATCTTAAGATAAAATTAAACTAGAGTAGGAGTAATTTGCCCATGATCACAAATAATCAGTAGTAGAGCTATGATTTGAATAAATGCCAGTCTGACTAAAAGCTTTCTTTATCAATGACGTTACTTTTTCAAAACATCAAATCACCTCTCCCAAGTCACAGAATTAAAAATGGGCTCTCTAACAGCAGCTAACTATTCAAGTCTGCCACTGTGTTGTCTCAAACATTTAACTTATGCCATATCATATAAGAATACAAATCTTCATTTGAATTATTTTGTATTAAGACAATAATAGTTCCTCTATCATATGAATTTATATCATTGGTATTTTATAACCTAATAAGGCAGAAGCCATGATTGCTGTGTCCTTGAAGAAAACAAAAGAAGAATTATATTTCTTATTAAGGAGTCTAATGAAAAGGAGTGGTGACACATCACCAATGGGGACAAACTATTATACTTACTAAAAGTATATACTGATCTTTTCATGTTATAAAGCACTTAAGATTTTAGCCAACTGTGCTATGAATTCTCACATAATCCACCAGCTCTCCATTTTAAACAGTCTTCTATCTACCTCCTTTGCAGATTCTCTTTTGCAGTCTTTCTGACTCATATTTTCACTTTAGCTGAATCTCTCCTGCATAACCTAACTTTATCTCAACTCCCGTTTAATTAGATCGATAACTGATGTTGTACTTTCCACTAAAAATACTGACCAATCCTGATGGGCAGATGAGAGTTTGGGGAAAAATAAGCTACACCCAGCACAACTGTGGAGCCAAACACATTTTCTTCTTTTTTGCTCTTTTATTCCTGTCCTCTTCACCCTCCTTTTTTGTTTATATATTTTTTCTTTTTTTCCTAATCTCTCAGTAAAGAAAGAGTTTATTCATGTCTTACAGGTAACAGGATGAAGCTGGAGCAAACTATGGTGAATAATGAGCATCTGAGCAGCGCTTTTCAGCTGCTTAAAGATCCCACTGGTAGCTGTGGCCTATAATCAAACATGCTGCTGACCAAGAGGAGTGACCGGGTACTAGCTGTAAGGCTAAGGCTCTTGGCCTTCAATGCTTCGGATCAATGCGGCTGCAGGGAAGAAAAGCGAGGATACAAACCTCTGTCAACAGGACGTTTTTCTTTTGAAATCTGCAGGGCCCCTATGTCTCCCAGGTTTGAAATTCCTTCTCTAAGCAGGAGTATTGCTTTTTTAAAAAGATATCTTCTTGTATATTTTAATGGGCCTGATACTGTAGCTCCAAATATTTTCAGAAAAGGAATCTTTGGCAGTTCTTATGCATGCTAAACTGAATAAATGATTGAGTTTCTACAGTACAAACTCTACAATTATATTTCCATTCTGAGATATATATTTTACTAATAAAAACTTTCATAAATTTTACTTTAATAAACAACTCACTATCTAATAGCAAGAAAAATAACCTGATACGTCAAAAATAGTTTCCATTTGTTGTATTGCAGAACAATTGCTTTTATTTCAGATTATGATAGAATATAAAGTATTTCAGTTCTATTTTTACATTCCATGATGCAATTTTTCATACATAATTCTTATAATTAATGTATAAGTTCTTAAATTATTTTTTAGAGAAATATTGTACAATAATTTGTTAATCATGGGAAAAGAAAATTAAAATATCACCATCCATTTGCATTCTGATTCAGAGCATGAAGAGGTAGCACAGTATTGGGAAAATACTGTAGGCTTGGAACTAAAAATACCTGAATTAAAACTTTACCTTCATTCCTTACTAACTGTATCATCCTAGATAAGCTCCTCAGAACTCAGTTTTCTTACTTCTAAATTAGGGTAAGAATAAAAATATTTTAAAGTATTTGGATGGTAATGATTAGATAGATAGTATGACAGATAGCACTCATTCAATACGTAATTTCCATTTTTGACCTTATTATTACATCAAATCATAATTGCACACAAACATACCTTGCCCAGTTGTTTTTAATCACATCATGACATATTGTGATTTCATGACAGAGTTCTCTGAGAATGTTTTTAAACCAGATTTTTTGGTAAGATACTGAAATCAATAAATTACCAAGCAACCCTCAGTCTAAGAATCAAGAGAAGCTACTCTGATAAAAGCAATTAAGAATCTGGCAAACAAAAGTATGGGTCCCAAAAGAACAGTCACCCTGGAAGTTTAGGTCCTAAGGACTTTTCTCAAATGTATCACTGCTTTGAGCAGATGAATACTATATGTTCTTTTAGAAGTTTTCTATGCTGATAGCCTTTGCTGGTTGACTCATGCCATTTCTAGTGTAGGGGTCTGACAGTAGCCATAGTAACTGGACAAATGGGCTTATGATTAACATTAATTTCAGGACTAGGGAGCCATCAAGTGATCCAGTTTTGCCCAAGTAAATTATGTGCCTGTGATACAAGGGCTTTTTAAACCCTTCAGAACTGCAAAGCCTTGAAAATGGACTAAATAGGTAGTGATTCAATCTAGCCTACATTCTGCTCCTGAAGTAAAATGTCTTATGCCATTGAGATGTATGTGATTTGCTTTATACTGCATCCAGTGGACTATTATACCTTAATAATAACACCCTATTATGCTGCTTATTTACTTATTTTAATAAGTAAAACTTCAGACATAAGATAACTGCAGATTTCCAGATAAATCCTAGATATGACACTTAAGAATGTGGAATTTAAACCAAATAAGGGGAAATATAAGGTCTTCCATTGGCCTTTAGTCTGTAAACATCCGCTGGTGTTTTAGGAGGCTTTTTGGCTGATTTCAGTAATGGAGAAGTTGGCAATCACTCAACAGTGTTTTGGTTCATGGGAGATTATTATGGAATGTTTCTGTGAAAAAGGATTAAGTTTTATTAGAGAAAAAATGAGCTCATTTCTCTAAAATGTTTCTAAAAAGAAAATCCTAATTTTCTAATCTTTTTATCCTACACACAATAGGTATAATACAACATGTAGCCTTTTGAATTGCATAAAATATTAGAGTACCTAGATATATACAAAAAATAAGCAGACTTTGGCTTCAAGTTGTCAAATCTCCCATGTTCTCAGCAGTTCCATGGGCCGATGTCTTGGTTTACCAGGTGACTTTGCATTCTCTCCTTTTTCTTATTTTCAAATCATGTATTTATTCCTACTGTAATATAAATTGAAAATGCCCTAATAGACATTTTCTTTGTATTTCAACAGATGAACAAATGGGGACACATTAGTAATTTTTAGGCATTATTCTTTGTGTGTTTGAGTGTAAGTCTGTGTGGGTAAGGATGTGGATATGTTAAAGAATATTAGTGTAACTATTTTATCACTCTTGAAACCTTACTATTTGTATTTATTTATTTCTTTTTCTTTTTTTTTTTTTTTGAGACAGAGTTTCACTCTTGTTACCCAGGCTGGAGTGCAATGGCGCCATCTCGGCTCACCGCAACTTCCGCCTCCTGGGTTCAGGCAATTCTCCTGCCTCAGCCTCCTGAGTAGCTGGGATTACAGACACGCGCCACCATGCCCAGCTAATTTTTTGTATTTTAAGTAGAGACGGGGTTTCATCTTGTTGACCAGGATGGTCTCGATCTCTTGACCTCGTGATCCACCCGCCTCGGCCTCCCAAAGTGCTGGGATTACAGGCTTGAGCCACCGCGCCCGACCTACTATTTGTATTTAAAATTAAACAGCATGAATCATCTTTCCTTTTGCATGAATTGCTTCCAAGGATACTCTCTTCCCTTAGGAGAATTTTTTATTTTTTTAAAGAAAAAAGGTCATGTAAATCAAGCAAAATACAAAATACAACAACAAAAAAATCGACAGAGCACAGTGGCTCATGCCTATAATCCCAGCACTCTGGGAGTCCGAGGCTGTGGATCGCCTGAGATCAGGATTCGAGATCAGCCTGGCCAACATGGTAAAATCCTCTTTCTACTAAAAATGCAATTAGCCAGGTGTGGTGGGAGGCACCTGTAATCCCAGCTACTTGGGAGGTTGAGGCAGTAGAATTGCTTGAACCCAGAAGGCAGAAGTTGCATTGAGTCAAGATTAAATCATTGCACTCCAGCGTGGGCAAAAAAAGTGAAATGCCATCTCAAAAAAAAAAAAAGAAAAAGAAATCAAATAATTGTATGTGTCTGTGAAATGTCTACATGATGAAAGAAACACTTTTCTCTCAAATTATTGGTAACATTGCTTTACTTTTCCACATACTTTTTCAGTTGCAAGCACATTCATTTTTTAATGTTTTTAATCAACATAAAGTATCTTCACTATTAAAATCATCATAATGCCAAGAATGAGCACTTCTTATAAGGTTCCTCATAATTGAATGACATAGTAGCAATCTACTCATGATTTGGTTTGGATTTGTGGGTCTGCCCAAATCTGTGTCACAGTGTATTCCCCAATGTTGAAGCTGGGGCCTGGTGGGAGGAGACTGAATCATGGGGACAGATTTCCCTCCTACTGCTGTTCTTGTGACAGTGAGTGAGTTCCCATATACCTGGTCATTTAAAAGTGTGTGGCATCTCCCCACTCTCTTCCTTCTGCTCCTGCCACGTAAGATGCCTTACTCCCCCATGCCTTCCACCATGATTAAGAATCCTCCCCTGAAGGGTTGCCTGAATCTATGGATCCTCCCCAGAAGAGACACCTCCATGCTTTCTGTACAGTCTACAGAACTGTGATACAATTAAACTTCTTTAATTTTTTAAAGACATTACGCAGTCTCAGTTATTTCTTTATAGCTATGCAAGAGCTGACTGAAACTATAGCTTTTAATTAATGCTTTTTTTTCTAACAGCCATCTGCACCTGACTTTTCCTAACACTCTGCTCAAATGTCATGTCATTTGAAAAGCATCATTATTTACTTTCTTGTTTCTTCCTTTCCTAACTGCTCATCACATCATGATATACAACATACAGAACTATTTATTGATTACTTATCATGTTCATGCTTTTTGCTTGACAATAATCCAGCAGTTCCACTATCCACTCTAACTTAGAGAATTTATACCTTTAAGCAAGGACAAGCAGAAAAAAGGAGTAAACCACAAATATTTTATTTAATCCTATTAAGCCTTTCAGAGATTTTCAAATAAATCACCAAACAATTTCAACTTATTATCTATCCGTTATCATATATATACTTTCCTCCAAATAGTTCCTTACAAAATATAACAATACTTTTAGCTATGTTTTTAATTTAACTCTAACAATAGCATTGTAAAAATTACCATTTTATGAAGTAGCTAAAGCCCAAAATAGGTGAAATTTAAAAGAAAAATCTATGCAAGATAATAAAATTAGTAAGTATAATGCTGTGTTTCAAGAACATCATTTCCAATATAATGTAAATGATATTTTTTACACTGTTAGATTTTTAACCTCTCTTTATTAAAATTATCTTAAATATTTGCATAATATTTCAAAAGATGAAGACATTATTATTATTTACAGCAAATAATATCTGCATGTTTCTTCTATGCTCCAATTCTTACCACTGGAGTAACACAATGAAAACCAGATGTCACTCTACATATACAGAATTCGTATTGTAGGTGAAGAACCACAAGAGGGTTGGGTGCGGTGGCTCATGCCTGTAATCCCAGCACTTTGGGAGGCCAAGGCGGGTGGATCACGAAGTCAACAGATAGAGACCATCCTGGAAAACATGGTGAAACCTGTCTCTACTAAAAATACAAAAACTTAGCTGGGCATGGTGGCGCGTGCCTGTAATCCCAGCTACTCAGGAGGCTGAGGCAGGAGAATTGCCTGAACCCAGGAGGTGGAGGTTGCGGTGAGCTGAGATCGTACCATTGCACTCCAGCCTGGGTAACAAGAGCGAAACTCCATCTCCAAAATAAAATAAAATAAAATAAAATAAAATAAAATAAAATAAAATAAAATAATAAAATAAAATAATAAAAAAAAAGAACCACAAGGAAATAAATCTGGATTTCTTTTCAGGAAATAGAGGCAGCAGTCTGGCATCTCCTTCAGACGGAATCATTTTGCAAATGTAAGGAATCATTTTGCAAATGTAAGGATTAGAATCCCGGTTCCTCAATAAGACCAGTGTCTTCAGCTGCGCAGACCAGGGAATCTTTCCTGGTCCCAGATCACATCCTCCTTTGAAACTTAGACACATACCTCTGAAGAAGTAAGTATATGTTTTCTATTATTTAATAAGTTATAAGTCTACTTCTGTGGCTTGTCTTTTAGCCTAAGTCTGAAGTGTCAGTAAGATTTTCTCAAAAAGCCCTAATGGTGCAGAAACATAAGCATAGTTTCCTTATACCCTCACACTAGACTGAGATGCAATGTATTTTTATAGCCAAAGTACACTATATATTGAAAAGAATAGCAGTTTAACAGAAATTAATGGTCTCTCATACCTTGCAGAAGAAAATATCTTGTTGTCATTTTTATTTCATATAGGGCATGTGCATTTGCTTTTAAAAAATTTATATGGATGCCGGGCACAGTAGCTCACACCTGTTATCCCGATACTTTGGGAGGCTGAGATGGCTGGATTACTTGAGGTCAGGAGTTAGAGACCAGCCTGGTCAACATGGTGAAATTCATCTCTACTAAAAATACAAAATTAATTGGCTGTGAAGGTGCATGGTTGGAATCCCAGTGAGGCTCTGTCTCAAAAATGAAATTAAAAAAAAGATATAAGAATGCTAACTTGTAATTAATTTAATTTTAATATTAAATTAAAATTTAACTTAAAAAATAAAGTATAGCATAAGTCCATTAAAGAAAATGATAAAATGGAATGCTTATTCACTTAGAGATTGGACAGAAGGGCCAGGCACGGTGGCTCAAGCCTGTAATCCCAGCACTTTGGGAGGCCGAGGCGGGTGGATCACGAGGACAAGATATCGAGACCATCCTGGTCAATATGGTGAAACCCCGTCTCTACTAAAGATATAAAAAATTAGCTGGGCATGGTGGCGTGTGCCTGTAATCCCAGCTACTCAGGAGGCTGAGGCAGGAGAATTGTCTGAACCCAGGAGGTGGAGGTTGCGGTGAGCCAAGATCGCGCCATTGCACTCCAGCCTCGGTAACAAGAGTGAAACTCCATCTAAAAAAAAAAGAGATTGGACAGAAGATGAACATGTCCAGACCCTTGTCTACAGTGTCTTTGTGACTTTGACCAAATCATTTAACAACTCTACATTTATGTTTCCTTATTTCAAAAGATTTAATGCAATTAACATTAATAGAGGCAGAGAAATCCTATGCAGACAGAGGTGGATCCCCAGTGAAACACAATCTTCAAGCTGAAGACAGTCCCAGGTAAAATGGTGGACCAAAGTGAGAACTTCTATTCCTGTTTGCCCACTCTCTCCTGATTGATTCTTTCTGAATAATGTCTTTCAACCAATTGAATGTTGTCTTTTTCAATACTACCTATAGCCTGCCCTGCCCCCTTCCTGTGTCTGTAAAGACTGCAGACTCAGCTGGCAGAGAGAGACCTCCTGACTTTAGAGAAGACTACCTGCCTTTCCTGTCGCCTCTCTAGCTCCCCTCTTGGCTGAGTGGTTTTTCATTGCTTGATAAAATTCTCAGCCTTCACCATCTTTCAGTCGTCACCATGACCTCATCCTTCATGGATGCTGGACGAGACCTTGGGACCTACCGAGTGTGGATACCCAGAAAGGCTGTCACACTGGCTCTTTGTCCTAGCTGGCAGCGGACGGCCACCCTACACAACAGGGTGAGGGGCCAACTGAGATGCTTACACATCGCTGACCATCAGGCTGTGGACAGTGAAACCAAAAAAGTTAATTAGCACACTAACACCCACTCTGGGGCTTCAGGATTACAGTTACCCTTGCCTGGGCACTGCTATTCTCCCCTTGAGGCGACACTCCTAATCTGGCCATGGGCCCCGTACAGAGCTTGCTCCTGTGTCAGCCTTCAGAGTGACTGGCCCAAACCCACACTTGCTTGCTCACATGCTCCCTCCCTCAAGGGGCTGAGTTCAGCAGGTGGAGTAGACAGGGTGCCTCTGCAGGGAGTCCATCAAAGGTGCCAAGAAAAATCCTGCATCAACATATCATAAGACCACTGTGAAGATTAAATGCATTTTTGCATTCAAAGCAACTATATATTGTAGGCAAGTAATACATTTCTCAGTATCTAATACAATGTCTTACAATTAATAATTATTGCATAAATTACCAGATATTCATCAAAGTGTTCTAAACAAGCTGGCGCTTCAACAGATGATTCTGAGAGATCACAAACAGTATACTTCCAGGCTTTGGGGGAAATTTGGAAAAAATTTAACAAGTGTAATTAAGTTGGCTAAAAAAACCCATCAGAGTGTGTATTTTTAAACTCAAGAGTAAATAATGAGTTAATACTATTCTGTACTTGAAATGTTCTTACTTTTCTTCCAGGTACATTAAATTTTTACTTCATAATAAGATACTTTCGGTATGAATAAGTTAATGAATCAATAATATGACAAATAAATGATAAATAAGGACATGATTAGAAAAAAAATAACAGGAATGATACACATAAGATGTGCTGGTGAATTTACAAGTATTTTGCCATATTATTTTTCTTTCCTTTGTTAAAAACCAAAGCTAGGGAAGGTTCTAGTGTCTTGACAAGATGAGAACTTGATGCTAGTAAACCACCTAAGAAAAAGCAGGCCTTGTGACTGAAACAGCTATAAAAATTCAATCAGATATATTTTACTTGAAAAGTAACCTCTCCCATGAAGAGTCATCTTTCTTTGTTTCCTTTTCTTTCTCTTTCTTTCTCTC
>CM052648.1:150780868-150828079 GCA_028533165.1 Leontopithecus rosalia | reverse complement strand
TCCTTCCTTCCTTCCTTCCTTCCTTCCTTCCTTCCTTCCTTCCTTCCTTCCTTCCTTCCTTCCTTCCTTCCTTCCTTCCTTCCTTCCTTCCTTCCTTCCTTCCTTCCTTCTTTCCGTCTTCCTCTGTGGCTCAGGCTGAAGTGCAGTGGAGCAGTCACAGTTCACTGCAGCCTCCACCTCCTGGGTTCAAGTGATTCTCCTCCTCAGCCTCCTGAGTAGCTGGGATTACAAATGTGTACCACCATATTCAGCCAATCTTTGTATTGTTAGTAGAGATGGCATTTCACCATGTTGGCCAGGCTGGTGTTAAATTCCTAATCTCAAGTGATTCATCCCCTTCCAGCCTCCCAAAGTTCTGGGATTACACGCATGTGTCACTACATTAGACCTTAGCATTGTTTATTGATAGTAATAATCTGATCCACTGCTACCAGGATTAGCTTTTATATTCAAGAAATTTTGCATGTCACCATAACGCCAAATTGCTTGCTTTCACATAATGTGACATAAGTGATTGGGGAACGTATCCTCTTTTAAGCATAAACGTATTAGCCTGTGTGCATAAAAACAAACTGGAACAATAAATCAGAGTGATGGCTAACATCTTAAAAAATCAGAAAAGAAATTATCCAAAAATAATGCTGAAAGCATATCAATTTGTTTATGGTTGAAATTTTCTGTATCCTCATATACAATCTAGTGAATGCATTTTAGCATGCTTCTTTAATTTTTTTTAAACTTTTTGCTAATTTCCACAAAATCTCTCTGATTACAAAGTGAAAGATTCCTGAGCATCTATTGTTCTCATAGAAAATTACGTTCGGAATAATGTACTTAAGCTAAGTTTGCATGGAATTCATTTAAATATTGTATAAAAACTTCTATTTGATTAAAATAAAAACTTTATTTTTTTATATGCTTTCTTAAACTCATACTTTACATAATGATTTGTTATTCATCTGCTATGTAGCATTACCTCTAAAGGACAACAAACGAGCTGAATTTTGTTGATAAATTCTCTCCTTTAGATGATAGTTTCTGTCTATATGTTTAGAATGTCCTTTCCACAAAGGTGGAATCCAGTATTTATTCCCAGAATATAACCTATTTAAGAAAATCTTCTTTAGCAAATAATCAATACAAATTATTTTATTTAATGTAACTCCTTTTGAATGAAGTCAGAAAGTATTAATTTATTCATGTTCAATGACAATGAGATTGTTTTATCAGTAGCAAAATGAATTATTAATAAAAAATTGAAGACCCTAGCTCTGGCTCTAATGACCTGGAACAAGCTGCTGCCCTCAGTAGAGCTATATATGTGATGATTGATTTGACCATTTAATTTCAAAATTTAGAAGTAAGAGTACTTAAATGTCTTTCTCATTTAAATTCTAAAATCTCATTGTTTACAGAAGTGTCCCATTTAATGAGTAGTTGTTCCATTTTCCTCAGGCAAAATTCTGGAAAAGGAAAAAAGAGTATCACCTTGCTGCCAACAATGAACTACTCCAAGCTATTGTTCTCTGTTTAAAACTATTTCAGTAAGTCAGCTTTTGATCAGGAGAGATTTGCAATGAAACAGGGAGGATTAATGTTCCTTCCTTCACAGGAGTGCCACATGTGAGAAGTTGTTTGGAGAGTTAACATTTATAACAACAATAACAAAAAATCAGAAGGCCGAGGGTTGTCAGGAGAAGATACCTATGCTAACATGCATACAGATTGGTTAAATATTGGTGGGCCTGCTCCACTCAACATAAAAAGCAGGTAATCAGAGTAAAGGAAAGTTTCTAGCAGTCTCATCAGGAGTCAAAGTCAAAAAGACCAAATCTTGGCTCCATAAAGCAAGAAATGGTAGGAAGCAAAAATTAGGGAAGAGTGGATAGAACTGGGTACGTGTATAAAATAATTAAAAAATAGAACTAAGTTATGTAACAATTCAGTTTAATAAATCGAAAAAATATTTTAAATGTAAACAGAATTTTTAAAATATAGTAAGACTATTATGAAAGGATGAGACAATAAATTTATGAAAAGATGAGACAATAAAAGACATTTTGTAAGCGGAAATCAGAAACTAGCAGCCATATGAGATTGGCTGCACTTGGGCATGTTCAGAAGTCAGTGTTCAAAAAGGAAAGTAAATCGTCCCCAACCTTTAAAAGCTTGAGATTTCATCCCAGATTAAAAACAAGAAAATGTCTTACATCTCCAACTTCATTACCTATTTATCTCATTTTCTGTAATCAATTTGACTTACTTGCCGTTCCTTAAACATATTATATTGTGTATAGGTAGCTCTTTCTGCCTTCTGTTCTTGTAGCTAGATACCAGCATGACTTGTTCCTTCATGGCTTTCAAATTGTTATCACAATGACTACTCTGTTTAAAATCACAACCCCACCAAACATTCTCTGACTTCCTTATGGTGCTTTAGACTTTCTCCATAGCTCTTATCATATTTTAAAATATTACATTATTTACTCACTTACTATATATATTGATGTTTAGTATGTATATTGCTGGTACTTTCCCTGTAGAATATGAGCCCTACAAGGCCATGGCCGTTCTGCACTGTATATTGCTTTATCCTATATGCCTAAAACAATTATGACCATTAGCCTCCACCCAAGTTAGATCTCTAGATATTCCTAATGTTTAAGGGGATCCTATAGCATCAGACCTCTACTACCTTATATAGAATGTGTCTGAATTCCAGTAGCACATGTATCTTTTTCATAAAGCATTCATTCATATGTGTACTATAGTCTCAAATATTATCTTTTGTCGACCTGATAATGAAACTTGAAGTCATCACTATTTATGACCAACTTTGTACGGATGTTTTTCTGTTTTCAAACACTAAAGTTAAGAGGAAATTTATGTGTGTATTACTTCAATGTCTTCATCTAAAATGACATGCAAATAAATAATAAAAGACATCTTACTTTAGGGATGTGAAAAATATTTCTTTTATTTAGCTTTAATATACACCCTAATCAGTATTATGAAAAAAATGGCATGATTCACTCCCTATGTTATTTGCTTACCCTGTGGGAACTTGAGTTTAAGGTCTCTGCATAAAGGATATCAATGGAGTAGAGTACTAGAAGTCTCCATTAATAGGTAAATTGGGGCCAAATAGGCCCCAATTTACCTATTAATAATAAAATAACCTGAATGTTATATTAAGAATTTTACAAATGATATTGAATGAAACTCCAAATTGAAAGTTGACAGGTTTTAATAATTTTTATTCCAATTTATTTTTTATGAAAGTTTTTATTCTTCATGTTTACTTTTTAATGAAAAAGATTCTTTTTACATTTTAGTGAAAGAAAAATTATTTCCAAACTTTGGCATGTTTAGAGAGTTAAAAAAAATACATTTTTTCATATGTAACTCAAGTCCTCATTCTGTCTAGAATACAACCCTGAGACTAAAACTGCCTTAGCAATTCCTTCCATTTCCCTGTCTTTCCAACAAAGGTTATGGCAGTTCCTTATCCAAGGGTGTACTTCAAAACTGCTTGATCACAATTGAAATGAATGTGAAAGAAACACTAGAAATTATATATACCAAAAATGTGCTGACTGTCCTGTGTCTACAAGACATTCAGAGAGGAATCGTACCACTCTCTTAATACATGTGACCAGCTAATTAACTTTAGAATTATTAATATATATTTTCTTGAAGACATATTTACATTACCTACTTTAATCTTAATTTGGTTTGCACTGATTTAAGAAATTACCATGGAATATAAAGGAGGGCCAGCACAGGCAGATACAGACCGTAGGATTGGGCCTTAGCATTGGCACTGATATGATGCCTCACTGTGTTACTTTTGACAGCCAGTTCAGTTGTCAGCATTGCAGTTTTTGTTGTTGTTCTTGTTAATCTCTAAAATTAAGGATTAATGGTGTGACTTTGGGCAAATTGCATAGTATCCCTCTGACTCAATTTCCTTATTTATTAAAATGGTAATAATTTCATTGCTACTCTCATGCATTTGTTATAGGGATTCAATGAGTTATTCAATGTAACAAACTGGCTCAGAGTAACTGTTAATTAGTGTTAGGGCCTCTATCAATAAGTAAAATATCAAGCACCTAAATCTTGTAACAATTTTAAAATGTAAAAAATTCTGGTAGTAATAATTCTCTTTAAATATTAGAATTCACAAAAGATATTTGGAATTTGTGTTCATAAACACTGTAGGAACATATAATTTTTAGTCAGGCAGTGTGGAATTCAAGAACACAATATTTAAGGTAGAAGACATATTCTTGTCAGTTTTGGGATATGGAGAATATCAGAACCATCTGGTAGATTCATAGTACAATATATTACACTGATCAGCAATTAATCATTATGTTTTAGAAAAGGCAGCATTCTCAGTAGTATTTACTTCAAAAACCATATATTTGACAATTTAAGATATGCAAACTGATGTCAAGAGAATTGAAGGAAAATTCCCGTGTGATTAAGTGGAAGGCCACTAGGATGAGAAGACCCTGGGTCCTGTCCTGGCTTCATGACTTAACCACAAGATGCTAGGCGAGCTATATATTCTATGTGTTTGGATTATCTACAGTTAAGTGGTGATAATTGTGCCAAGGTACCTGCATCAATCAGGGGCCAAGGAGAAAACAGGTAGCTGTTTAGTGAGTAACTTTAAATGTTTTAATAAAGAGATGATTTTCAAAGGCTTGAGTAGAGCTAGAAGAAACCACTGGGGTTAGGTGAAGCACTAAAGGATTTGTACTTTCAAACTGTGAGTAAGTTTCTAAGCAAATGGGTTCGGATACTTTGGAGAGGACAGAAGCTTTGCTTTAACAGAAAATGAAAAATTAATTTACAGTTCCCTCTGCCATTTATTTCTCTCTTCATATATTTTGTATCTTTCCTAACCACTTGAGTAGAAAGATGGAATTACATTTATTAGCTAATACATCAAAAATACCATGTTTTTTTCCCATCATTATGAAAGGAAACGAGTGAAGAGACAAGAATAATGGAAATGCACAGAGTATAAAAAAAGAGATATTTATGAATTTTATTTATTACAATGCAAACTCATCCAAACTCCCTGGGAATTATTTATAAGTATCAGTAATTAGACCTTAAGAAATGCTAATGCACAGCTTGTCAAGTGTCTTCACTTTACCAATAGGGGAACGTGTGGAGAGGTAAATAGAAGTTTTTAAGACCCAAGTAGAGCCAGGTTCAATGTTTATTTCAGTGTAAGACACAATCTCTCTATTTAGGGTAGATAGTGAAACATTTACATAGTACATAGAATTTACTTTTAAATAAAATTTTGGAAATTTTGTTCTCTTGGAAACTAATATAAAACAAAAAAGATTAAACCAAGTTTATTTTGGAACTGCTGGGTTACTTGACTAAAATAAAGAAATGGTGTAATGGTAATTAAAAAAAAATTCACAACAGTGTCATTTTTTCCCCAAGACAAAATTTCCATGTTTTCTGACTGTGACTCATAAAAATATTTAATAGGCATTGTTAACTATTAATTTTGCAGAATATCTCAAAATAGAAAAAATAAAAGGAATTTAGTCAACTATTTATTTCATTTAACATGTCACTTAAGGACAGAAATACATTCTGAGAAAGGTGCTATTAGGTGATTTTGTTGTTGTGCTAACATCATACAATGTACTTGTAGAAATCTAGAGGGCATAGGCCAATACAATCCAGGCTTTATGGTATAGCATACTGCTCCTAGGCTGCAAACCTATGCAACATGTAACTGTACTGAATACTACAGGCAATTATAGCATAGTGGCAAGTGTTCGTGTATCGACGTATCAAAACCTAGAAAAAGTACAGTAAAAATAGTGTGTTCTAATATGGGATCACCATCATATATATGCAGTTTACTGTTGACTGAAAGTTATTATGCACATGTCCATGTACATATATATGTATTTCATATGCATGAATACATAAAATATATAATAAGCTATATATATGTTGTATATATGAAACATAAATGGTTAATAACAAATGGTATATATATGTGTATACACACACATTCACATGTACATGATATATATCAAAATGTCTCATAAAATACTTTTCTCAAAATCAATTATATATTGATATAATCCTCCAGAATATGGCAAGTGTTCCAAAATTTATTTTTTAAAATACATCCCTATTCTGAGAGACAATTCTCCATGATCCGCAGCATATCTGCACATTCTAATTATGATATAGAACTCTTTAACAAAAAACTAAACACTCTTTTGGCCAGCCTGTCATCATTCATGTATACTAATCAAGTCAGCCTGGAATTTTAGTTATGAGAAGGAAAAAAATATCATGCACTAGACTGAACAGGGTTGAATTCTGAATTTTAAAAACAGATCTATATAATTTCTGATTTCTTTTCCTTTGATCATCAACTGGAATGCAGTGGAGGTGGGTGCTCCCACTCTAGGGATAGATATATGAATGAAAATATTGCCTTATAAAAGTGTGTGAAATAAGAAGATATAAGAGTGGTGTGGTGAAAATGTATTGTAATCAAATTTTGAGGCTGATTCGACCCTTGGCAATAGTATGTGACTATGGGTAGTATGGAGTATAGATGATCCATGAAATGCCTTAACTACAAACCATTGTTGAGTGCTTTGTTAATAAAAGACAAATAATTGTCACATGGCAAATATTTTCTAGGGTCAAAATTCTAATACACTTGATTTCGGCAGCTACAGTGATTTGGAATCAACTGATTAGACCAGAACAATAACCTCCTAATATGGAAATGTGTAAACAACAGGGAGGCAGCGCTAATACCCCCACTAAAAGTAAAATATTTGATATAGCAAATCTAAGATTTCATATAACGAATCTTCCAAGAACACATACTGGCAACATAATGGATGTATTCCAAAGGAGGAATTAACTGTTCTTTTTTCAAGACTGTATTTCAAGGATCTCTGAATTTTAAAAAATGAAAAGGCTTTGGATTACAGTACTATTTCTCTCCATAGAGAAAGAAGCTGATACTTACTGTCCAATTCATTTTTCTTCACTGTAAGAAAAATGCATACAATTTATGGAAGTGCTCACAATGCAGATATATACTGGTAGCTTCTGCATCGGAATCATAGAGAATTTTATTTTGTGTTTGCTCTATAATGGTGGGTGTGTTGTTATATGTGATGTGATAATGGGTCTGGGCAACAATGGTGCAATTGAACACAACGCAAATTTATTTCCAAAATTCACTGGCCAAAGAGGGGTTTTATTAATCTGCAAATCTGTAGCTTTCTAAGTGGTACTGCAAACATCTAGGCCATTGTTAATAGTAGCCCAAGAATTAATAATATTACAAAGTCATCAACAGGGAATACTGTTCAGAGCCATAAGAATGGCCTTGAGTTCTGCCCAAGAAGAAGAATCTCACACATTTTTATCTTCTTCATAGCTTACTTTGAAGTTGAAAAGCCACAGCAGCCAAGTATACACTATTGGTTTTCCTTGGATTAGCAATTTAGAAGAGCCTCTGTGAATAAAGAACCACACTGAGTTGATGGTTTTCTTTTGATGCTGAGGGACTGTCTCAGGAAAATCTCACCAAGATGGTTAAAGCTCCCTTAGAGCAACCAGAACCCACCCTAAATGGAGCTAAGATTGACAGCTCATCCCCTTTTCTCCCAAAGTAAAGAGGTAAATTTTTTATAATTTACTTGGTTCCTGCCTGCAATCCTGGAAAAGTTTATTTCATGCATGTTCAGTGTGGGTATATAGCTCTGGGTAAAACTCCATGATTCTCGTCTCAAAGGAAGCAGTCCCCATTCACCATACAGTATTATTATTATAACTAATTGTTTATGTGAGGCTAACCAGAGACTGCCATTCTGCTTCTAAGTTCCCTTGCCCAGATGACAGCAAATACCCACATACCTCTGAACAGCTGTCTTTGAGCCTACATCTCAGTACTTGTTGATTAATTACTTTACAGTAGAAAGACAATTTATTAACCAGTTGTTCACACATACAGTCAATTTTTGTGCTACTAATCCCAGGGAACCTCCATGAAATTTCTAGATTACCTTGTTCGGTGAAGAGTTCTAGATCATAAGAATAATCACTACCTGTAAATCACTGCCTGTAGACTACAGGTAGTTCAAGTACATATTTGACAAGTTTCTCTACAGTGGACCAAAAGGGGAAAGTTCATAATGGATCTCTATAATTGGTTAAAAATTCCCTTGTCCTTCTTGAACTATTACAGAGAAAATGTCCTCATACGAGTAGAAAGTGATTGAAATAAGAGTGAAGTTGTTTCTAATGGAATAAAACACACTGATTTTGTGGCAAAGGAGAAGTAAACTTTCAGAGAGAATACTCAGAGCAAGGAAGAGAGGATCTCTAATAATCTATCTCATTAAGATTCACCCCTGAAATTTTTCTCAAAGAAGAAAAATACTCTGAAACATCACTGCCAACCTGTGCAGGGATATTAAATTTAATTGACTACTGGGTTTCCCATTCCCTGCCAGATTGCACTGACCATGATTTGATCACCATTCATTGTAATCCTACTAAGATGTCTATCAGAACAGCAAGAGATGACTCCCAGCCTCTGCACTTCCCACATAAAACATATGTCAACACCTCCAGAAATCTTCTTTACACCAATTTCCATAGCCATAACTCAGTCAGATAAAGAGATAGATAAATTTTACTTGGCTTGAGATGTGAACACACACGAATGCCTTCATGCAGTGCTTCCAAAATCAAGGAGTCAACTCAGGTATTTGAAATGAACTATCTTGCCAGAAGGTCACCATGGAGGCCCTGTCAATCTGTGTCCTCAACTGATATAGGTCAAACTTATGAGCCCTTAACAATTGATAACATAACTTCCTTTTTGGGTTCACCAAGTGTACTTCCAGTACTGCATTTTTGTGTAGAAGACATTGCCTCCTCATTGGAAACATGATGATTTGCATCTTACATGCAGTTGTACAGATCTTTAAGTATTTAAATAAATACTATCAGTGGATTATGTAGCCCTCAGGTATCTGTGAAAATCTTCTCAAATTAGATACTATCCTTGGCTATTTAGACAACCTTCCTGGAAAGAATGTTAACACATTATGTGCACTTTATAAGCTCTTTTCCAAGTAATGGGAGTAATGAGAACCATCCAATTAAAAGGTGGATGGGAATATATCCTGATGTTAGCTGAAGTTTTCAGTGATATTACTTTGGCACTGGAAGGTCAGTCTTATCTCATTAATCAGGATTGTTGTAAATGATTGACTTGTCCAAGATTTTATTTTTGCAGGCCAAGGTAAAATCTGAACAAGTACCAACACATCCTTTTCAGTGTGGATTAATGCCTTGGGAAAGCTGGAAAAATTGGTATAGAAATTTAATGAAAGAGTCACATGAAATTCTAAGGCAAACTCTGGCAGTTTATGGAATTAGTTTAGCAGTTTGTATCCAGGACATTGAGGGGATGGTTAAGGTCAGTCCTCAGGTTGTCTTCATTTTGCTGATTGGAAACCTGTTGACAATAACCTTAATTAAATGTTAAATGGGATAATCAAATGGATATATCTGTCTCTGTAGGCCAGATCAATCAAAATGGCTGAGTAAATGAAATGCTCATGGAATTTTGTTGCCATTACTTTTGGTGTTTTTGTCATGAAGTGCTTGCCCACGCCTATGTCCTGAATGGTACTGCTTAGCTTTTCTTCTAGAGTTTTTATGGTGTTAGATCTCATGTTTAAATCTTTAATCCATCTAGAGTTAATTTTTGTATAAGGTATAAGGAAGGATCCAGTTTCAGCATTCTGCATACCAAATAGACAAAAGGAATCTAATTAAACTTAAGAACTTCTGCACAGCAAAAGAAACTATCAATAGAGTGAACTAGCAACCAACAGAATGGGAAAAAAGTTTTGCAGTCTACCCATCTGTCAAAGGGCTGATATCCAGAACCTCTTGAGAACTTAAACAAATGTACAAGGGAAAGACAAACAACCCCATCAAAATGTGGGCACAGGACATGAACAGACTGTTTTGAAAAGAAGACATTTATGGAGCCAACAAACATATGAAAAAAAGCTCATCATCATTGGTCATTAGAGAAATGTAAATCAAAACTACATTGAGATACCATCTCACATCAGTTAGAATGGCAATCATTAAAACATCAGGAGACAATAGATGCTGGACAGGATGTGGAGAAATAGGGACACTTTTACACTGTTGGTAGAAGTGTAAATTAATTCAATCATTGTGGAAGACAGTGTGGTGATTCCTCAAGGATCTAGAAATAGGAGTACCATTTGACCCAGCAATTCCATTACTGGATATATACCCAAAAGATTATAAATCATACTATTATAAAGACATGCACACATATGGTTACTTCAGCACTGTTCACAATAGCAAAGACTTGAAACCAACCCAAATACCCATCAATGATAGACTATATAAAGAAAATGTGGCACATATACACCACAGAATACTATGAAGCCATAAAAATGGATGAGTTCATGTCCTTTGCAGACACATGGATGAAACTGGAAACCACCATTCTCAACAAACTGACACAAGAACAGAAAACCAAATACTACATGTTTTCACTCATAAATGGGTGTTGAACAATGAGAACATGGGGACATCAGGGAGGGGAACATCACACACCGGGGCCTGGAAGGTCGGGGGCAAGGGGAGGAATAGCAGGGTGTGGGAAGATTGGGGAAGGATAGCATTAGGAGAAATACTTAATGTAGATGATAGGGCAATGGATGCAGCAAACCACCACCATGGCACGTGTACACCTATGTAACAAACCTGCAGGATCTGCACATGTACCCCAGAACTTAAAGGATGATAAATAAATTAATCAAAATAAGATGTGCCTGGAAAAAAAATTCTCATGTAAAGACAGTATAAAAATAAAGGGTGAATACTGTTGAGTGAATTCTTGTGAACTAGATAGTAACTACTTCTTTTTTAAAACCCATCTTTTAAAAAATGTTTGCATTGTTCATAGCATTGAAACATATAGTGTCTCCTTTCAAAGAAAACGACATGCATGCTTACTATTATTACAAATATCTGGTATTATGAAGATGACATCCCCCTTCAGAGGAAAGAATAAGCATGTCTACTCTCCATTTAGAAAGCCAAGTTCTCTAAGCTCAGTGTTTTTTTTTCCTGTAATACAGTCCAGTATATGTATTGCCATTAATCTGTGCCCATTTTGATTTCCTCTGTGACTTGGGTGACAAGGGGAACTAATGCAAATATATTAGTGCTCATGTCACCTTCTGTGCCATAAATCTGAAAGGCCCTGGTCTCTGAACTGGAGTCTCATGTCTTCAGCCAGGATAAATGAACATGTGGCAAGCTAACATTAGTTTGCAAGTAAGAAAAAAATTTCAGATATTTCACAGTTCTTGACACCCTTGAGTCACTTATAGACTGCATATTTAACTTGGAAGATAACATGAATAAGGCAAGTATTTACATTTTATATTGATAATCTCTTATATTAATATATGTATGTATTTATAAATATATGTGTATAAATATATAAAGAATGGTTATACTATAAGGCTATCAATTGTAAGTTATATAATGCTTTCAAAATCATAGCCCAATCAATTGGAAATTTAAGAAAATTAAAAAAACATATTTCACGTGTATAATAAGGGTATTTAGTTATCTTGTTAAGACTAAATGTTTTAATAATCTTTAATCTTTCCCCAGGCAACTTCATTTAACATTAGAAGCTTTTCCTAGTTAAAACAACTTGGTGGAAATTCCCAAGAAAGGGATAAAGTTGGTATTTATATAGTTCTATTAAAATGAAGGTCAGCTTTGCAGCCAGTAAAGGATTCATTAATAGCAGACTTCTCACCCTGGAAACCTTCACTGCCTTGGATGCATTATGGAACTTATTAGAAGTAGGAACTTGGTATAATGAGTCTGATTACCCCAATTTTCAGTATGTCCTCCTATTTCACCTCCCTACAATCTGCATATTTTGTTTAATACAAATTGTCATTTTTCTTGGTTGACTGCCAATTTGCTACATTAATGAAAATGTTTCAAATTAAATGCCATTGCTAGGACAGGATAAAATTGTCTATAGACTCTACCTAGTAGTTGGAGGGCAGAACTCATAACAAAGACTTGTATTTCTAGGATTTTGATGATGGAATCATCTTAGATGTATCGAAGGTGAAAGAAAACTTTAGCCTTTCACATGTCCAGGGAGGTAAAAATGGAGAGAGAAGAATTTTTTTGATAAGATTTCTTTTTTTCCTAAATTAATATTCCCTAGAAGAACATGAAACATCAATACATACAATAGACTTCCTGTGCTTTTAGAGTTAAAGATGAAAGTTGACTTTTCTATCTGTTGCCAGGATCCTGACCATCATAAAAAACAGCTTTCCCATTTTGAAATCATTTATTTACTTGTTTCTTTTCTGTACTTGATAGCAACGTTTTTTGGAAGCAGAAAATATGTCATTTTTGCAGTTATTTCAATTACTAGATCTTGGCATTTGTAACACTAAGAACTTGAATAGTTTTTAAGACACTTGTCATAATTTTAGATAGTTATAGCTGGTTTTATTCCCAGTGATTCCACAGACATCCTTTAGTTTCTGTCCATGAGACTGCATCAGTTAAAAAGGGGTGCTATAGAACAAAACAGATGAGTCTCAATAGCCATGTTGAGCTGGATACAGGATCACCCAGAAAGTGTGCTGTGTATATACAAAACCATAACTACAAGGCTAGACTAAACCACAAACACAATGAAAAAGACTAAAGAAAACCAATTAACCAACCAACCAACCAATCAACCACATTAGTGACAATATCCACAGTCTTTCTTATTCCAACTCTATCCAGGAACTTAAAGCCAACAGTGACAAACACCAACATTTAAGCTGTAGGCCTGAAGCAAGATCATATTTGAGATAGATGGGAAAATAGGTAACCTTGACGGAAGGAAATAATGAAAGTATTGAAAAGCATTTAATATTTGCTCATTGAACACTCAAGATTTTAGCATCCAAAAATTAGAAATATCCCTGCCTCTTAGGAGAAGCTTCAGGAAAGACTCTGAGTGGGCAAACTTAGCCTGACTTCCCACCACTAAGCCAGCCAAAATAAAAAACAATTGTTCATTGCATAGGGATACCCAGTTTTTCCAACATCACTAATTGCGAGGACTGATTTCCTCCAAAGTATTTCTTGGATCCTTTGTCAAAAATGAGTTAACTGAAGATATATGTTTTTATTTCTGGGTTTTCCATTCCATTCCATTGGTTTATATGTCTATTTTTATGTCAGTACTATGCTATTTTGGTTACTGTAGCTCTGTAGTATAATTTGAAACCAGGTAATGTGATTCCTTCAGTTTCATCCTTTTGTTCAGGACAGTTTTGGCTATTCTTGGTCTTTTCAAGGTCCATATACATTTTAGGATGTTTTTCTATGTCTTTTAAGAATATCATTGATATTTTGATAAGGATTGCCAATCCTTATCACATCTGTAGATTGGGCAGTATGAACATTTTAACAATATTAATTTTCCAACCTAGGAACATGGAATATATTTTCATTTTTTGTATCTTCAATTTCTTTAATCAGTGTTTTATAATTTTCATTGCCGATATCTTTTACATCTCTGGGTAAGTTCATTTCTAAGTATTTTATTTGTGGCTACTATAAATGAGATTGCTTTTTTAAAATTTCTTTTTCACATTGTTCACTTGTAGACATGTAAAAAGCTACGAATTTTCATATGTTGATTTAGTACCCTGCAACTTTACTGAATTTCTTTATCAATTCTAGTAGTTTTTGGTGGAGTCTTCACATCTCTTCATATATAAGATCATATCATCTGCAAGCAAGGATAATTTAATTTCTTCATTTGTAATTTGGATACTGTTTATTCCCTTCTCTTTTCTGATTGCTCTGGCCATGTCTTCTAATAGTATGTGGAATACCGGTGGTAAGAATGGGCATCGTTGTCTTGTTCCAGATCTTAAAGAAAAGGCTTTTGAATTTTGTCCAATATAACACTAGCTCTATATCTTTTATATATGTATTTTATTATATTGAGGTATATTCCTTCTATATTCAGTTTTTTGAATATTTTTATAATGAAGGAATGTTGAACTTTATCAAATGTTTCTTTTTGCATCAACTGAAAAGATTATATTGCATTTGTCCTTATTCTGTTGATATGATATATTACATTTATTCATTTGTGTATGTTGAACCTTTCTTGTACCTTTGGGATAAGTCTTGCTTGGTCTTGATTAGTGATCTTCCTAATATATTGTTGAATTTACTTGGTAGTATTTTGTTGAGAATTATTACATTATTATTCATTGGTGATATTGGCCTATAGTTTTCTGGGCAGGTTCAGGATGCCGTCTGGAAGCCAGTGATTACAGACAAGTAACTTGGAAATATTCCTGGTATTCTATTCTACTGTGGCTAAGCTGGCACTCAGGCTACATGACAAAGTACCTTTTACTTTTTATTTCCCCCTTGATAGTCAGAGGAGCCTCTCTTCATAGACACCACCAGAACTGGTCCATGAAGGGTTCTGACAGGCTACTGCTAATGTTCACTTTAGTTCCAGGGGCTCTTCAGTCAGCTTGTGTTGAATGCTGTCAGGCTTGGTACTTGGCTTTCAGGGAAGTGCGGTCCCCTCTGGACTGGGATAGGCTCATAAATGCTGCCCAAGAGCCTAGGCCTAAACCCAAGGAGCCTACTTGGTGTTCTACACCAATGTGATAGAGCTGTTACCTTAAGCCAGCATGTCAGAGAGTCTCACCCAAGGCCCACGGCATGATACCTGGGTATTGCTATTGGTTATTAAAATCCAAAGGGGTCTTAAGGTAGGTAGTAATTAATTCTGCCAGGGTTAGGTCCATTCATTCAGGGTATGTCTAGAAACACCATTTGGGAGCTAGGCCCTGGGATGGGGGCCTCATGACTCTTCCCAGTGTTTTATCCTAGTGTGGTTGAGTTAGCATCCAAGATGCAAAAGCTTCTTTAATCTTTTCTCCTCCAGCATAAGGAGGAATCACTTTTGTTGCTGAGAGATGCACTGCCTGGTGCTGAGGGAGCAGTTGTGCAAGCACTCCCCACCCACCACCCTGTTTGGTGCCTGACTAGGTTATGTACCACCCCACTCCACTGACTCTAATTCCAACACAGCAGCAGGACTTACCTAACAATTGCAACCCTTTTGTCCTCAACCGCATTTCAGTTTACTTAGAACTCCAGAGTTCTTTAGTCCATAGTGGCAAGGTCATTTCTGACCATGGGGATGGATGTTGCCCCTATGGCTAAGTTTGGTCCAAATACTCCATTAACGGTTGGGAGCTGGCTCAGTTCAGTGTGGGAGTTCAGTCAGGGTGGTGGAAAAATATGAGAAAGTTATAGAATACAGTCACAAAACTTCTTGGAAGGTCGAGAATTTTACATAATTTTAGTAGATGTTTTGGCTGAAGTCAACCTTATCCTCTTTACTTTTAGTTGATTAGAAAAGAAAATAGCTAGGAAATATGGGGGAGTTTATCTGAATAACTTGTTTTCTCATGTGGTCCTATAAACTAACCTTTGATGCTTCCAGATGGCTCTCTTGAGGGGAGGTTGACCAGGGATATTACCCTCTAATGGTGTTTTCTTTAGGCCTCAGAACCTGTCTTTAACCTCTAATGGTGTTAACTCAGAGTTTCTGTCATTTAATGTGTGCTGAATACAGGCTGGCAAGGCCAGCAGGTCAGGGCCTGTGGCTGCTATTTTTTTTACAGTACCCTCCTTGAGTGCCTGTAAGTGACCTGGACACTTAGTTGAACTGGCAAAACATAATATCTGTGTGTCAGTGTGCTTTATCCATCTGTTGTTGAGTCAGGGTCTGCAGGAAATACCTCCACAGGTGGTGACCCTGACAGTTCAGCATGTTTTTTCACTGTGACAGGGCAGCACTGAGTTCCATGAAAAGTCTCCCAGTCACTGCACTCTCCCTCCCCCAAGTTCACGAATCTCTCTCTGTTTCACAGAGCTCTTGCCAGGGTATAGGGTATTAGTGTGGCATTGATAATTCAAGACTGTCTCTCTTACCCTCTTCAGTGATTCTTTCAGCAATATAAATTTCAAACCAGGTACTTTGATTGCTTACATGAATTTTGGTTCTAATAAAGGTGTTTATATGTACGCAGACAGTTGTTAAAATTTGGTGTTCTTGTGGAGAGAACAATCACCAATGGCTTCTGTTCAGTCAACTTTCTCTATCCTCCAGTCAATTCACATTTAATGGAATTATAAATAGGTCAGAACATACTGTTGCCACTTTGTTAATTGTTGTCTTGTTTAGAAATTTTTTGTATTCTTTTCTATTCTCATTTTCATTTCTGAATGACAGCTTTCTGAATAAGATATTCTTGGTTGACAGCTTGTTTGTTTTGTTTTTTCTTCCTCCTTTCAGCGCTTCAAAAATATCACATCACTTTCCTATGGCCTACAAGTTTTCTGCTGAGAGATCATTATAGGCTGATTAAAATCCCCTTATATGGTATATGCACCTTTTGCAGTTTTCAAAGTTCTATTTGTCTTCGTTGTTGACAGTTATCTATGATCTGCCTTGATTAGGTCTTCTTTGGGGGTATATCTGACTGGAGATTTTAGATGTTTACAGCTTTTCCCAGATTTATATTTTCAGTGACTTTTAATAATATAAGCATTCTGTGAATTTTCTTTCTCTCCTCCTTCTGATATTCCTATATTGGAAAAATTTGCTGTCTTAATAGTGTTACATATGGTTTTAGACTTTTACAGTTTTACTCTTTTTTCCCCTTTGACTAAATGGTTTTACAGGATCTGTCTTTGAGTTCACTTAGTTTTTCTTCTGTTTGATCAAGTCTGCTGTCAGAGCATGATATTACATATTTTAGTTAAATCGTTGTATTTTTAGCTTCATAATTTCTGCTTATTTTATGTTTTCTATCTCTATTGAGCTTCTAGTTTGTTCTTGTATTGTTTTTATGATTTTCTTAAATTGTTTATTTGTGTTCTCTTGTGGATTGTTGAGTTTTTTTAGAAAAATTATTCTAAATTTTCTGTCAAGCAACGCATGGATCTGCAATTCTTTCAGGTCAATAACTGAAATTAATTTTATGCCTTTAGCAATGTCATGTTTTCCTGATTCTTTATAATCCTTGTCATCTTGTGTAAGTGTCTGTACACTTAAAGAAGCAGTAACCTCTCACAGACTTTATGAGCAAGCTTCAGTGAAAGACTTGGCCAGACACAGTGGCTCACACCTATAATCTCAGCAGTTTCGGAGGCCAAGGTGAGAGGATTGCTTGAGCACAAAATTTTGAAAAAAACCATGGCAACCTAGTGAGACCTCTTCTCTTCAGAAAATAAAATTAGTTGGGCATGATTACATGCACTTTTAGTCCTAGCTATCCAGGAGACGGAGCTGGGAAGATCTCTTGAGCCTGGGAGGTCAAGGCTGCAGTGAGCTGTGATTGTGCCACTGCATTCTAGACCGAGTGACAAAGCAAGAACGTATCTCAAAATTAAAAATTAAAAAAAGAAAAGACTTTTACCTGCAAGAGGAAGGGAATACTCTGGAGCATACTGTGGCACCAATTCTAGTGTGGGGATGTGTAGCAGCTCCACAATTAGAGGTGCACGGTATCTCAGTAGCTTATGCAGCTGATGTTTGTGGAATTGACAACTGTGTGATCTTTGGTGGCAAGAACTCTGATAGTTCTACAGTGGCTTCAAGGGCTGTTGGTGTCCTTAGCAGTGCCTCTAGGTTCATTGCTAAGGGCCTGGGGCAGGCATCTATAGGGCTAGGGCCAGTGTTATGCACATACTTGGCTGTAGGGGCTGGCTACAGGTATATGCATGACATAAGAGCCAGCTGTGAGAATGTTTATAGTGGCATGGCTAAGACCAGGGGCAGAAGCTGGGTCTAGCCCCAGGCACATGTATGGCATTGGAGGTCAGTAGTCTGTATGCATATAGCTATAGATATCAGAACTGCTGGCATGCATGAACACAATTTTAAAGGACAGCTACAGGCCAACGAACATGTCAGGGCAGCCTTGTGTACATGCACAACTGTGGGATCTGATGTGACACTGTGCACATGCGTGGTTGCAATCATGGTCATGGGGGCAAGTACTAAATAGTCTACTGGCTGTTTGCATGCTGATATGGTTTGGCTTTGTCCACACCCAAATCTCATCTTGAATTTTAATGCCCACAATTCCTACATGTCATAGAGGGAACCCAGTGTGAGGTAACTGAATTATTAGGGTGGGTCTTTTTTGTGCTGTTCTTGTGATAATGAATAAGTCTCATGAGATCTGATGATTTTAAAAAGAATTCACCTACGCAAACTCTCTTCTCTTGTCTGCCACCATGTGACACATGCATTTCAGCTTCTGCCATCATTGTGAGGACTCCCCAGCTACTTGGAATTGTAAGTCCAAAAACTCTGTTTCTTTTGTAAATTGCCCGTGCCTGGGTATGTCTTTATCAGCAGCATGAAATGGACTAATATATGTGCATAGCTGTGGGGGCCAGAGTGGCAATAAGAATGTGTGTAGCTGTAGGGACTAGCTGTGAGCATGTGTAGGGTGGTGAGGCTAATTATGAGGGTCAGGTGGCTACATGCATGTGCACAGCTGCAGGGAACAAAGCTGGCAGTGTTTGTAAGCTCAGCTAAAGGGGTGAGCTTTAGGCACACAAACAGTGGTAGAAAACAGGACTCATCAGAGGCAGAAGCTGTTTGCAGGCATTCTTGCAGTGGTTGCACTAGATTCTTGAGCCAAAACACCTGTGGTGGCAGCAGCTGGGTTGGATTTCGGGAGGGTACAAGTCTGGTAGTGGTGACTCAAGCTGCTGGAGGCTTGAGAGGCAAACAAGTATAGAGCCATGAGTGGCAAAAGCTGCAGTGAGTCCACTATTGCTGTTCTGATTGTTGATTTCTTTGGTGATGAAGATGCTGGGGTCCTCTGTAGAGCAAGCATCTGGGATCCAAAATAATGAACACTGCTGGGTTGTCAATAGTCAGTAATTAAAGGTGTCGGGGTGCCTGACAGCTTTAATGGCTATTGAGGTGATCAAAAGAGAAGGTTTTTCAAGTCTTGTGCAGAGCAAGCTACTGGGACCATGCTGGCTACCGCCATGTGGTTGATACTGATAGCCTTTGTCCCTTTTTCCCAAGCCATCTCCAGATGTTTCAGCTATGCCAGTCTCCTTAGAAACCTGGACAAGGTGAAATTGGGCATTCAGTCAGTGCCCAAAAGACTGGAATAGCTGCTTGTTCACTCTGCTTTCTTTTCCTCTGCAAAAGCAACTCGAATGCTTTGGCATTCTCTCTCCATGCTGTGCAGTGCTGCTCTGGGGAGTAGGATGACACAGGTAAAATAAAACTGTTCCTCCTACCCTTTTGTGCGTTTTAAAAAATTTCACTTTATTGTTAAAACATCTAAAGTGGGCTCTAAAGCTCTTCCAGAGTTATTTTCATTTTTGGATTGCTGTCCAATTGTTCGTTTGGGAGAAATGAAGCCTGGGAACTCCTCCTTTGCCATCTTGTTATATCATCTTCATTGAGTTCTTGATTTAAAGTATTTTTCAGTTCCAAAATATATATTTGGTCATGAAGCATAAATTCTAGTTTACTGAAGAAAATCTTAAACTAATTGTTCATTTCCTTAAAGAGAATAAACAGTTATTTTAAATTAAGTAAATCTACATGTATTTTGAAACCTAAGATAAAATTTTCTCTCTCTAAAGCAAATGTATGTTTACTTTCTGGTAGTCATCTAAGGGCTCTAGAGGTGTTGAATCAACTTAATGCAATTACAAATTTACATAGGTTTAAAACTCAGGCTCACTTTCTGCAAGCTAGTTCATTTCTAGCTCACCCTTACTTTCAGAATATAAACTTTTAGAGTCAAAACCTAAATTTTGTGAATGTGAATGTGTGTGGGGAGCAAGTAGGAGGGAGTACTGGGTAGAAGTTATTAGGACTTTATTGGTAATCTCCTAACTGGGGAGAAGTTATTAGGACTTTATTGGTAATCTCCTACATCCATGTTATTTTTGAAAGCTCTGCTCAGCTTTTCTATTATCTTTTGATACTTCAGGAATCTGAAATGTGTATAGTAAATAGTGCCTCCAAATTCACATATTATGTCTCTGAGTTTTCATCTTCTTCTGAATCCTGGTTAGTATTTCATAATTGCCCTATGAAGCTCTCCAAACTTGTCAGAAGGCTTTTAACTTATTGCTCCACTTTTTAAAGCTTCTTTTACAATTACTTGATTTGATATTAGCAAAAGTCCCAAATTAGATTTAAATGCTAAATCTATGAGAATAAATTGAATAATATGAATATTATTATTTATAATTATAATAGCATTCTCTTTGCAATATTATAAAACTTTAGATAATACTGCAGCAGGAACTATATTTAAATGTACTAATTTTCACATGGGTCATACATTTTCAGGAGGATTTCTTACAGACCAGAAAGAAGGTGGCTTGGAACAAGTTGAATAGGTAAGGCTCCCTTGATTCAATAAGAACAGCCTTTCCTTTAGATGTACATACAAGTTTCTTTCAAAAAAGAGTTTTTGTTTTGCTTAAAACATAAAAATCAGTGGCATTTATTGATCTGTTAAAAATTTTAAAGCTGTATAATGACAGAAAAAGTTTTTAAAAATATATTTTACTGCGATTATTCCAACAGATATCATAGTCCCTGGCATGTTTAATTCACAAATCCATATTTATTTAATAAATAAATGGATTACTCAGAAAGCTAGAAGACACATATTATGGTGTCCAAAAAAATAAAATTTAAATAATTTGTGATATTTAATTAAAATAATTTCTTGTTTTTTATTGAATTTTTATTAAAATTCTAAACTTATTTATATAAGCCTTGTTAATATTTAACTTACATACCATAAGACTATCTAAAAATATACAATTGAATGTTTTTAGTATATTTATAGTAATGCAGCCATCATCATATTCTAATTTGAGAACATTTCATCACCCTAGAAATATATCTTGTACCCTTTAGCAGTCACTCCCTCTATCCTCCCAACACCACTTATCCCTTGCCTCAACCTTAGTAACCACTAACTGATTATTTTGTGGGCCTAGATTTGCTTGTTCTAGGCATTTTGTATAAATGGATTCATATAATATGTAGCCTTCTGTGACTGCCTTCATCCATTTTGTGTAATATCTTTGAAGTTCATTCATATTGTAGCATATATAGGGCTTGTATCTTTATTACTGAACAATTTTCCATTTTATAGATACATTACAGTTTGTTTACTCATTCATCAGTTGATGGAAATTTGGGAAATGTAAATTACAACCAGAGTTAGATACTTTTTCAGACCCCTCAAAATGGGTATAATGAAAAAAAAATCAGACATTAACAAGTTTGGATGAAGACATGGATAAATTGGAAGTCTTATACATTGCTGATTGGAATATAAAATGGTGTAGATGCTTTGAAAAATAGTTTGGCAGTTCCTCAAAGCTTTAATCATAGAGTTACCATATTACCCAGAAAATATACTCTTAGGTATCTCCCTACAAGAAGTAAAAATTTAAAGCAAAACTTACACATAAATATTCATTGCAGCTTTATTTATAATAGACAAAATGAGTAATATGCATTTGGTTTTTCTAACATCTATAATGTTTTACTTTGTATGATTTTTAAAAATCTTTGTGTTTTAACTGGTATAGTCACAATGATTTATTTTTCGACTTTCAAATCTAAATCAATTTTGCCTAATTTATCTAATGTGGCAGTGTTGGGAATTTTTTTCTCCCAGTATAAACCTAGCACACCTAACCATCATTCATTTGTTTGTAAATCACAAATATTTTCTGGGTATCTACTAAAACTCTAGCTTATATAATATTTTTCAAAACACTGGGAATGCATTAAGTCTTCGGACTGTCAGGCACAAAGTAGACACTTAAAAATCATTTATTGAAATAACAAATGGGTTAATACATGACTATACAGGCATATCTTGTTTTATTGGGCTTAGTTTTATTACACTTCACACGTTGCATTTTTAAGCAATGGAAGTCTTGCGGCAAACCTTTGTCAAGCAAATCTATTGGTACCGTTTTTGTTTTCAACAGCATGTGATTACTTTTTGTCTCTTTGTCACATTTTGGTAACTTTTGCAATATTTCAAACCCTTTCATTATTTTTATATCTGTTATGGTGATTGGTAACAGATATAAAAACACTTTGATACTATTATAATTTTTTTGGTCACAAACCACACCCATATATGATGGTGATATGGTTTGACGGTGTCCTCATCCAAATCTAATTTTGGAACTGTAGTTCCTATAATCCTCATGTGTCACGGGAGGAACCCAATGGGAGGTAATAAAATCATGGGGGCAGTTACCCTCATGTTATTCTCATGATACTAAGTGAGTTCTTATGAGAGCTAATGGTTTCACAAGGGACTTTTACTCCACTTCACTCTGCACTTCTCCTTCCTGCTGCCATGAGAAGAAGAATGTGTTTACTTCCCCTTCCCTTATGATTGTATGTTTCCTGAGGCCTCTCTAGCCAGGCTGAACTGTGAGTCAATTAAACCTCTTTCCTTTATAAGTTACCCAGTCTCAGGTATGCCTTTATTAGCAGTGTGAGACTAATACAGATGGTGAACTTCATAAATGTATTGCATGTTCTGATGCCCTACCCATTGGCCATTCCTTCATTGCTTTCCCTATCCTCAGACCTTCCTGTTTCCCGAGACACAATAATACTGAAATTAGACTGTACAATGGCCTCTAAGTGTTCAAGTGAATGGAAGATTCTCATGTTTTTCACTTAAAATCAAAAGCTAGAAATGATTAAGCTTAGTGAGGAAGACATGTTGAAAGCCTGACAGTCCCAAAAGTAAACCTCTTGCTCCAAAGAGTTAAGCATGTTGTGACTGCAAGGAAAAAGTAAATTAAAAATGCTTCTTCAATGAACACACAAATGACAAAGGGAAACAGCTTTTTCACTGATATGAAGAAAGTTTTACTAGTCTGAATAGAAGATCAAAGTGGTCACATCATTTGTGAGGCCAAAGACAAATGAAGACTGAGAAAAAAGGGAAAGCTGCAAAAGAAAAGTTCAAAGATAATAGAGGCTGGTTAATAATGTTTAAGAAAAGAAGGCATCTATAACTTAAAAGTACAAGTTTAATTAGTAAGCAATGATATGAAGATATAAGTTATCCAGAAGATGTAGCCAACATAACTGCTGAAGGTGGCTACACTATAAATAACAGCAACAATAACATCGTATTTTCATTGTAGATTAAACAGACTTGTATTGGAAGAAGATGGCATTGGGACATTCATAGCTAGCAAGGGGAAGCCAATGCCTGGCTTCAAAGATTCAGAAAACTGAACTGATTCTTTTGTTAAGGGATAAGGCAGCTACTGACTTTAAGTTGAAGCCAATGCTCTTTTGCCATTTTAAACATTCCTGGGCCCTTAAGAACTATGCTAAATCTACTCTGTCTGTGTTCTTTAAATGCAACAACAAAGCCTGGATGACAGCACATCTGTTCATAGCATTTTTTTACTGGATATTTTAAGCACCATATTGAAACCTACTGAAATCATTCTTAAAAACTTTACAAGGTTAATCAGAGAAAAAAGGAGGATGGAAACAAAATCTAACCAAGTTCACAGCACATTGACCATCAATTATTAGGTTGACTTGCTCTCTGACTGGCTTCCTCATAGTTGTTCATTGCTCCAGAATTGCATAAACCTTGTCACAAGATTATAGTTCCCCTTAACTGTACTATAGTTAACAACTTGAACAGTGTGAAACTTACGTTTTCAGTTTGAGATATTATTTCAGGCCTTGCATAATGATGAAACTACTGACGTCAGCTGGTCTGAAGGAGCCCACCAGCAGTTGCCTCACCAAATAATGCAAAGGATTTTCATATCCTGATGATTTCATCCCTCTTAGCCTGACCAGTCAATTATCCAAATTTTACATCTCCTTGCCCACCACAATCTCTACAAAACCCCAGCCCAGAATTCATCAGAGAGATGAATTTGGGGGTCTCCTTCTACATCCTCACTCAGCTATCCTGTGATCATAAAGTCTTTCTCTACTGCAAACCTTGCTGTCTCAGTGTATTGGTATGTTACAGTGCAGCAGCAATACAAATATGTTTGTCCTATAGAGCTACTGCTCAGAAAAATGATTCCCTTCAAACATTATTTCTTATTGACAATGCACCTGATCACCCATGAGCTCTAGTAGAGATATTCAAAGAGATTAATATCATTTTCTTGCCTGCTAACACAAAGTACAATATGCATCCCAGAGACCAAGGAGAAATTTGACTTTAAGCCTTATTATTTAAGAAATATATTTTTGTAAGGTTATAGCTACCATAAGTAATAATTACTCTGATAGATCTAGGCAAAATAAATTAAAAAGTTTCTGAAAAGAATTCATCATTCTAGATGCCATTAGAAACATTCATATTTAATGAGAGGCAATCAAAATAGTAACAGTAACAAATATTTGGAAGGAGTTTATTTCAGTCCTCTCCTATGACTTTAGGAGTTTCAAGTCATCAGTGTGGAAAGTAACTGCACAGGATCTGAAAATAGCAGGTGAACTAGATTTCAAAGTGCATTCTGAAGATGTAACTGAATTGCTGCATTTTCATGATAAAACTTTAATGGGTGAGGAATTGCTTCTTATGGGTGGGCATAAGAAGTGGTTTCTTGAGGGAAAACTGCTCCTGGTAAAAATGCTGTGATGAAAATTGTTGAAATAATAACAACAAAGGTTATAGAAGATTATATAAACTAAGCTGATAAAGCAGCAGCAAGGTTTAAGATAATTGACTCCATTTTGAAAGAAATTCTACTATGCATAAACTTTTATCAATCAGCATCACATGATACAGAGAAATATTTCAGAAAAGGAATAGTCAATCAATGCAAAAAGTCACTGTTGTCTTATTTTGAGAAAGTGCTGCAACCATCCCAATCTTCAGGAGCAACCCTGTTCAGTCAGCAACTATCAACATCAGGGTAAGATACTCCATCAGCAAAAAGATTATAGCTTGTTGAAGGCTCAGACAACTGTTAGCATTTTCAATAATGTATTTTTAAATGAAGATATGTACATTATTTTTTAGATATAATGGCATTACACACTTACATTATAGTATATTTAAACAAAACTTTTATATACACTGGGAAACCAAAAAAATTACATGATCATTTTTATTTCATTTGTCTAGAAATAAACTCACAAAAGCTTGTAGGTAAGTCTATACTGTCCATGTTTTCAGAATGTATAAGGACAGCTATGGCTGGGTGCTGTGGCTCACACCTGCAATCCCTGCATTTTCGGAGGCCAAAGCAGGTGGATCACCTGAGATCAGAAATTTGAGACCAGCCTGGCCAACATAATGAAACCCCGTCTCTACTGAAAATACAAAACATTAGCTAGGTGTGGTAGCAGGCAGCTGTAATCCCAGCTTCTTGGGAGGCTGAGGCAGGAGAATTGCTTGAACCTGGGAGGCGGAGGTGGCAGTGAGCCAAGATTGTGTCACTGCACTCCAGCCCGGGCAACAAGGGGAAGAGTCTGTCTCAAAAATAAATAAATAAATAAACAAATAAATAAAATAAAAACATAAATAAAAATAAAAGGAGCAGATATAAGTACTGTAGTCCTCTCTCATCTTTTATTCAGTTTCAGCTACCTGTAGCTATCCATGGTCCAAAAACATTAAATAAAAAATTCCAGATATGAATATTTTATAAGTTTCAAATTGAGCACAATTCTGAGTAGTATGATGAAATCTATTGCTGTCCAGCTTCTTTCTGCCTGGAATATAAACCATCTCCCAAGCATATCCACAATAAATAGTATTTATGTATAAGAAAATATATATCACCTACATGATTTGGTAATTTTTGTGGTTTCAGGCATCTAGTGAGGGTTTTGAAACATATATGCATGAATAAGGGGGAACTACTGTATTATTAAACAGAGGAGAGTACAGAATGCTATATAGCAAAGACAGTTTGATTATCTTCTCTTCCAAAAACTCAGGACATTCTTAGCAATGAATATTCTATCTCACAGTTTGAGAATATCTTGTCTTTTAGTGATTTATAACTTCATTAGTTCTTTTATTCAAGTTTTTTCTTATTTTATCATCTTATATAAATGCTCATATGCTATTGACTCCAGATGATTAATCAAGAATTTTATTTTTTATTTATTTGTTTGAAACGAAGTCTAGCTCTGTCTCCCAGGCTGGAGTGCAGTGGTGTGATCTTGGCTCACTGCAACCACCACCTTCTATGTTCCAGCAATTCTCCTAATTTTTGTATTTTTAGTAGAGATGGGGTTTCAAAATGTTGATAAAGCCTGGTCTCGAACTCCTGACCTCATGATCCGCCTGCCTTGGCTTCCCAAAGTGCTGGGATTAAGACCTGAGCCACTGCAACCTGCCAATCAAGGATTTTATCAACACAAATGTTTGTGCCTATAGTTCATATTATTTTTGTCAAAATTCAACTATATTCCTTCTGTAGAGCACCTTAAATGGGTCATTTCTCTATATTATTTATTTTTTGATCTTCTTTTCTTTCAACACTAAAAACATAACTGAATGTGTCCACATATGTGACATATATTGCACAAAATATTTCCAAAAGGAAGTTGACTCAGAGCTGGCTTTGAGTCAGCTTTCTATTATGAATTCAAAATCCATTTCATTCATAAGGATCACATTATGAGGATGAGCTACATGTATTAACTGAGCATCTTTTCACAATTAAAGGTAAGTGATTTAATTCCAAATTGAACTTTCATTTCAATAGTCAATTTATAATGTGTTGCATAGAAAATAATCAGTTTATTAAATAGTTTTGCTGGCATCATACAGTTTTGAAGTGACAACCTTATATCAATAAAATTAGCAAAGTCATACTGGTTTCAAACATTTCACCATGTGCAGTAATATAATTTCTTCCTAACAACAATTCAATGAAATATTATTAGTTTTATTTACCAATGAGCAAATCAAGGTTTAAAGAAGTCACATAATTTTTCAAGGTCACATTGATAGTATGTGGCAGAGTCCAACACTGACAGTTTTAATCACAATGTTGCATTGGCTATATGGGATGTTCTTGGTGTAGTCACAGAATAGATTATTTTCCAATACATAAATTTATTTGATTATTCTAATATTACCATCAACTTAAAAAATTAAACATAATTGAGTTCCTGAAGGCAGGAACCGCATGTTTTCAACTGTTTTTAGCCTGAAATTCCAGCATGATATTTACATCTATTACCGGCGCGGTGGCTCACACACTTTGGGAGGCCGAGTCAGGTGGATCACGAGGTCAAGAGATCGAGACCATCCTAGTCAACATGGTGAAACCCCGTCTTTACTAAAAATACAAAAAAATAGCTGGGCATGATGGCGCATGCCTGTAATCCCAGCTACTCAGGAGGCTGAGGCAGGAGAATTGCCTGAACCCATGAGGTGGAGGTTGCAGTGAGCTGAGACTGCGCCATTGCACTCCAGCCTGGGTAACAAGAGCAAAACTCCATCTCAAAAAGAAAAAGGATATTTACATCTATTAGGTGCTCAAACCTATTGAATGAGTAGTTTCAGATACAAATCTTTTCACCTCTTTTTCATTTGTGAAACGGTAGCCAATCATAAATATTTCCTTTTATAAAGGCTCAAAATTATGTGAAAAATAAGAATAGAGGATGAATGCTTATTTCCAAACATTTGCTCATCTAAATTTACACACTGTTTAATAAATATTTGAGAGTTAATTGTACCTGAGGGGAAAGGTTAAGTGAGGAAGTGGCTTGTGGCTTATGAGAGAAACATTTCTAATCCTGTAATGCAACACTTTTCCCGTCACCACGTGTTGTTACTTCAGATTTTCTAAAGCTAGATTTATTTTTCAGATTCATAAAAAATTAAGTTGCTTTTGATAGGATCCTTCAGTGCAGGTACTAAAGGTTTTAATTAGTATGGAAATTACTTTGGAAATTAAATAGTAACAATGAACCAAAGGTCTTTAAAATTAACTGGAAGCAAGTGTTTATTGCTTTTAGAGACCTTTACATCACAGCAAATGTATAGTAACTAATTAGCTATCTTAAAACTGTAATTATTGTTTTCTGCTGAAATCATCTTCATTAAAATAACCTTCAAAGGGAGGGAAAATAGCAAGGATATCTAATATTTTCTTTCCTAGTTTATTGTATACTTCAAGATAATAAAAACAATCACACATCAATCTCCTCTCTTTTCTTTCTTCATTTAATCACTATAGTATATTTAATATTGAGTATTTTTTCATGTCTTCACATCATTTTTACATAAGGATATTTTTAAAAAGAATGTGCAGTATTTTGGAGGATACTTATCATTCCATAGTATAATTTTTCTTTCAACATCATGTTTTTGATATGTATTTTATTCTGATAGACTTTATAAATCCCTTAAATTTTATATATAATTTATTATAAAATATTCACTTTATTCATCAATTTACTTATAGTAACTATGTTAGTTATAACTTTTGATTTTGCAAACAAGGCTCCAAGGGTCATACCTATATATTTTTGTTTGGGTAGATGAGTGAGGATTTTTCTAGGGTCCTGGCTCAGAAGTGAGTACTTGGGTCATTATTTTCTAGTATTATCAACTTCCAGTTTTCTATCTAACAAATTTGTACAAATTCTGAATTCCACCAGAATTATTCAATAATATCTCAAATACTTTAATTTATAACACACTTTATAATTGTTAATCTGAAGTATGTTAAATGATTACTAAGATTATTTTGGTTTGCATCTTCCTAATTATTTACAGAACTGAGCATATATTATATAAAGCTTTCTGTTTGGAGTGAATTTTACTTTATTTTTTGGTAATTAATATGTTGTACTGTTTGCCTTTTTTGTTTGTTGATATTGAATATGTGGTAAAAACAAATTGTCTGATTCCAAGACTTATAATTTCACTTCACTGATGGTGATATTTTGTGAAAAAAAACTGTAAATTAGTATATTCAAATTAATTTTTCTTATTTAAATTAGTTGTACCCTTTTATTAAAGGCATAAATGCAGTCTTCCTTACTTTTTATTAGTTTCAAAGATTTGACCTTCTTAAGATTAGCAGTTTCAATTTATATAAGGAATATATTTAAAGTAATTTTTTCATAAAAAGCCTCTATTATGTAAGTATCATCTTCTAAATAGCACAGTATTTCTTGAATAACTTGAAAGGAGTCTTTCTGAAGTACTCATTTGTTCATGCTATGTAGCAAATTTTATTTGAAAATATTTAGAGACAAATCGTGTTATTTTAGTTTTTCCATACAAATCTTTCACAATTTCACATGAGGACAAGAGTCTTTAATCTGTTTTTTCCTAAAAGTTCTCTCTTCAAGTCATTTTTTCTTTATTGTAATTACCAGGGCCTCTGAAATAATGTGTACAATAGCAGTGATATAAGGCATTCATATTGACTCAAAGCTTTGGTGAGAAAGCTTATAAAGTGTCACCATCAAGTCTCATAACTAAACTCCTTTTGATAGATAACCTTTTTCAGGTTAAGCAATTTTCTTTATTATTAATTTCTTAAGAGGTATTTTTTGCTGGAATTTATGCTTTATAAGAACAAGATTAAAAAAAACTTTTTCATTTTATCTCCAGGGCCTGAAATTGTAACTGCCTGATACATAGTAAGTCTAAAATATATAGATGTTGAATGACTGACTAAGTGCCCTTTCAGTTTTTGTTAATGTGGTTTTTTTCTACCTGTGAAAATTATCATATTTTTTTTGTACTTTCATCTATGAAAGTGGTATTTCATATTAAGAAATATTCTCTTTTGTCTGGGTGAACCACCTAATAAAAATTCCAAAAATTAGCACACTTCTGGTGTGTGTGTGTGCATGTTAGTATTTTATTTAGCATTTTTGAATATGAGCATTTTACTAGATTAGTCTATATTTTATTTTCTTATTTTGTCCATAACTGGCTTTGGTTATAAATATTTATACTAGCTTAAAAATATAAAAATGATGTTGCAGTTTATATAGTTTATATAACATTAGAATTATCTCTTTCATAAGGTAGATCAGATACTGTTAATGTCTCACTAATAAGTGTTCTCTCCTTATTTTTCAGCAATAGAAATTTATCTGAACATATAATCACTCAGTATAAAGACAGTATTTCGCAGTCTCTCTTGCAGATAAGTCTGGACATGTACCTAAAATTTGGGTAGTGGAATGTAAGCAGAAGTAGCCTCTTATGGTATCTGTCTTTAAATGGGGACTGCAGACCTTCTTCTACCATTTTCTTCATTCTTTTGCTTTGAATGTGGGTGTGATAGCTACAGTTCCATGTTTAATGATGATGGGTCCATGATGACTGAACATTACCATAGCACACCTGAACAGCTTACTTCTGGAATTGTACATGAGCTTTTATCTTACTTATGGTAATGTGCTTTGGGAACTGGTTCCCTGCTGTCAAACATATTTCCTAACTAACTGGGACACATGTGACAAAACCTAGAATACATTTATACATATATACATACAAAATAGTATTGGCTTAGTAGTCAAACATTAAGTATCAAGAATTAAGTATGAAAGGCTAGGAACCTGAACATCCTTGTTAAGCAAAAACAAAAGTTTTCATAAAAGAAGAGGAATCCTGAAATCATGAGACTTTATATAGCAGCTGTCACATCTACTGCTTCTATACCAGAAAGATAGAAGTAGAACATTTTTCTCTAATATAAACAAATCTTCTCCCTCAGGGTGAGATATTAAAGTTGTCCGTGGGCTTATTATCATAGAATGGAAGCAAATACTATGTCTTATATTCAATAGGAGTCATTCTGAGAAATTTGAGTAAAGTTGTATTATTTGATTGCAATGGAAGTCTACTGCTAATAGGAAAGGAATTGTTCAGGATTATTTCATTATAACTGAAACTAAATGAGTCAAGTTATAATGCAAAAGATGTTGTTTGCATTTATCTGGCAAAGCAAACTGAGTATTATTTCTTTTTTTCTTAATTTTACTGTCCTGTAGATTTATCCAGTCTGATAAAATTAATGAATTAGAGAATATATCGAACCTCGAAAAAGATGTATATTCTCAATTTTTTTTTACATTATAAACATCATGAGTGACAGGACAATGTCATACTTGCACTATCAGTATGAGTACAGTGAGAGAAATAGGAATCACTTTAGGGATTTTAAACCAGAAGGGCTTTTATGTAGATATTTAAATACTAACAAAGTTGTTGAAATGCCTGTAGGAGCAGCCAAAACTGTAGTCTAGAATGAGTACTAGAAAAATTGAAACAACAGAGTTACTAGTAACCTACTATCCATGAAATTGCAACACAATCTTGAGTACAAGAATATATATCTTTATATGTATACACAAAGATAGAATCAAGAATCCTTCATTCTTCTGCTGCTGCAGTTGCTCCTCGGCATCCATTTTTGAGTCAAAACTCTATAGGAAAACTTTCATCAACAAGCTTGCCAGCAGAAAAGAAGTTAATAAAGAACTGTGGAGTCCACAGCAAGTCCATTTTGGATGCTAATCTTCCATGTTGACTTCTGACTAACCCCAATTCCAGGAAAGCCTCTAAGATTTCCAGTTAATCTACTGTTCCTGGTGTAAAATCCATATCATAATTATGGGCTTTAGGTTAAAACAGCCTTGATATTACTGTACTTCAATTGTCCTACAAATCCCATCAGAACCACCCCTCCAGTATGGCATATAAGCCCTGGGTCTAGCGGGTAATGGTGCAGGGATCCATCATCTTGTCTCACTCCTGCCTGAGACACAGACATGGCTACTATTTCTAAGTCCCTATTAAATGTTTACTTTTGAGAAACTGGATTTGTCAGTGTCTTTCTTTGGCCTCTCAGCTTCTTCAGATATTAGGAGTATGTTTATGTTTACATAGGTGTGCCCACTTTCAAACAAGGGTAGAAGATGGCTTCTATTCTATTTCTAATTTCAAATCACATATGAGTTCCTCTAACAGTTATATCTTAGTTGTCACCTCGAATCCTAGCAAGAGGGAGTCTGGTATCTTGTTTTTAATATATTAGCCTTTCTCGTATGTGAGGAAGTCTTAGAAAATTATTGGAAAGAAGATCTATAAGAATGAGATTACTTATTTATTAGAATGTAAATGTCAAAAGGACAGGAATGTTTTCCTGATTGGTTCATTACATAGCCTCAGCCTCAAGAACACTTACTGGCTGATAACAGACACTCAATGGATGCTTTCTGTGTTAGAGATTGTTTTGTTGAATAATAAATATGTAATGAATTATTTGGTGCATACTTACTAAATACTTAGTATTGATATTGCTTGCTTTTTACCAGGTTATGGTGATTTTCCTACAATCCATAGCAAACACATGCATACAAACACATACTTGTAAAACTAAAATGAAAATATTGTTAACTATATTTGCTATTTTGCATTTTAATTTAATATCTGTGAAGTTTTAAAACTTATTTCTCATATCCCTTATGTCCTCAATCCTTTCATCCATCCTTTCCTTTCCAATGATGCACTGCGCCTCAAATCTTTAATATGATCCCTTCACTACTAAGTTATCTTCTAAGAGTTCATCTCTTCTAAATTCCTCTAATGTCTGATAACAACTTACTTTCATTCCTCATATGTACTATTCACAACATACCTCTCTCATAATGCATTACTGCTCTATACCACCTTACAATCTCAGATCGTCACTGATGCTCCCACCTGAAGCTTATCACTGGTTCTTGACATTTCATTAAAGTAACACTGATTAGCCATTTTATACTCTGCAAGCAGTTACCATGTGGTTGTAGCCTCCTATTATCCTGTCAATAGTAGCTGACATCACATTAAAAAAAGACTTTTCAGTCCAAAGTCTATTTTTCTACTAAATATAACATATAATAAATGGTATAGTGGGCTCTTTTATCCCACATGGTAATATTAGACTATAACTTCTTTGCTGTTTTGAAGCAGTTGTTCTAGATGCCCAAGTGCTCCAGAAAGTTCAAAAGAAGCCACAAAGTCATATTTTCATTTACCAAAACCAGGGACCATCTATAGGCTCTTAAATTAAATATTGAAATATATATTATCAAGCAAGAATTTTATTAGAAGGCATCCTTTTTGGAAAACAAGTGGGCAACAGAAGAAAAGAATGCACACCTGGGCAGATGGTAAAGTTGATTTGCAATGCAGTATTGACAAAGGACTCACACAATCTCTTGGAAAACTCTGAAGACAGAATAATCCTGCAGAATTTTTCTGCTTTGCATAGAAGGACAAATATAAATGCATTTCACATTCTTTATTTGTTTGGGTATAGTTTTCTATAGCTCCATATTGCATCTTTGTTAATGTATATATTAATATATTTGAGTTGCACCCTTGACCAGTTTTCATTTAAGGATGTGTAGTGGATACTGTGATATGCCACCTAAACCTCCATTCAAAACAAAAAGACTTAAATTTCCAATTGCTGAGACTGCCAGCAGGCATCTTTCAGTTTCCAGTTCTATTTATATATTGCCCTTGACTAGACAGAGTTGCTTTACCCAGCTTCCCTGGACAGCTTACCTCTAATGAGGTAGGCTACTGAGTGTTTGATAATATAATGTAAAGATATGCATCCCTTGTTCCAATGTAGGACACCCCTGAAGAGCCATCCCAGTTTCAGAGCTCTCTGTTGGATCATTTGAGATGATTGTGAAATTAAAGTGAAGCCGAACTTATTTTTCTTCCCAATTATCTTTATCCCCTGTCCACAGATGTTTACCCAAAGATAAACATTTTTCTGGAAAATATTTTACATAATAATATCCGTCTCCAAGTTTGTTTTCCAGAGAATTTAAACTATAAAAGATCAAAATGTTTTTAGACTGGAGAATATCCTAGGATTTTGCATGTACTGACAAATAGGAGTTAGTAAATAATTTTGTAAAACAAGTTCATACCATTAAAATAGAAGTTGAAAACAAGATGCTACGATGAAATGCTAAACAAAATCATTTATACTAAAATTGCCATCAGAATTCAGAGAAGGAGGAAATAATTGAAGGCTGTCAGAACCAGGGACATTTTTATGGAAGAGAAATATTGAGCTCAGCCTTGATAAGTGGACAGGATTTTGACAGATGAAAGGAATGAAGAGCATTCCAAGCAAGGTGTACATTGTTGAAATGAGGATTGAGCCTGGTGAGTCTCTGGTATTCATCATCTATCAATATCAGAATGACTTGGTAGTACTTGGAAAAATGACAATCAAATAGCTCTTATTCAGTTGTTCTAAAGTATACTTTTATGATTTTTTTCCCCTGAAAAGCCCTTAAGTTGATTGTGTCTCTTATCACAGTTTCTATCAAATCTTTAGATTTAATGAGCTTATTACTGGTTTAAGTAAGCTGCCACTGGAGAGCTGTCAATCTAAAATAATTTTACATGTTCTCATTTGAAGAACCCTCCCAGGAAATGGATGATCAAGGAAATGATTACTCAAAATAAAAGTGTTTTATGAGATTCTAAAGAGAAAGTGTGCCCATAGACCTTTATCTTGTCATTTCCTCAGACTAGAACATGTTTTTATCAAATAAGGCATACCTAAATATATTCATACCTACATTGAAATGTGAGTAACACGTAGAATCAGTTTTGACTTACTTTTCGTACCTAAAGATTGGGTATCTTAGGGAGACCACGTTTCTATATGATAATTAGTGAAGATGTGTCCTATCTTCAGGTACAGAAAAAGAGATCTAAAGGAGCAACTTAATATTTGACATCTTTATTTTTAAACATGCTTTCCCACAACTTATATGGTTATTTCAAGGTTTACAAAATAGCAGGCACAATTGTTAGCTCATTTTTAGGAAATTTTTGATTAAAAAAGTGGCTGCCTATAGTAGTCATTTGTAAAAAAAAAACCACAGTGAGGGAGAGGCTGCTGTGATAAAGATAAGGCTTTTTTATATAAAGCTCTAAGACTCAGGGGATTTACTCAGTTTCCCCCTTGAGCATATAGCTAAAACAAGGCAGCCACAATACAGTTAAGATGGTCCCAAAGAATTTATTACTACTGCATCCATTACCAGCCACATATGTTCAAGGAATTAAGAGAATCTTGGCTGGGCACAGTGGCTCACACTTGTAATCCCAGCACTTTGAGAGGCCAAGGCGGGTGGATCATGAGGTCAGGAGATCAAGACCATTCTGGCCAACATGGTGAAACTCCATCTCTACTAAAAATACGAAAATAAACTGGGCGTGGTGATGTTTGCCTATAATCCAGCTACTCAGGAGGCCGAGGCAGGAGAATTGCTTGAATCCAGAAGGTGGAAGTTGCAGTGAGCCAAGATTGTGCCACCACTGAATTCAGCCTGGCAACAGAGTGAGACTTGGCCTGAAAAAAAAAAAAACAAAAAAAAAAAACGGCCAGGCGCGGTGGCTCAACCCTGTAATCCCAGCACTTTGGGAGGCCGAGGCGGGTGGATCACGAGGTCAAAAGATCGAGACCATCCAGGTCAACATGGTGAAACCCCGTCTCTACTAAAGATACAAAAAAATTAGCTGGGCATTGTGGCGCGTGCCTGTAATCCCAGCTACTCAGGAGGCTGAGGCAGGAGAATTGCCTGAACCCAGGAGGCTGAGGTTGCGGTGAGCCGAGATCATGCCATTGCACTCCAGCCTGGGTAACGAGAGCGAAACTCCGTCTCAAAAACAAAAAAGAATCTTATCCCAATAATACAAGGAAAAGAATGGCAATGTTTACCACTACATTCCTTTTGGTCAATTCCATTGAATTAAATTGGTTCCTGCCTTTTCTGTATAGTTTGTTGAGGCCATATGGGTGAATTAAATAACTCTTAGATTAGATTACTTTTTATCATTCAATTTATCTGGCTGACTTAGACAATTTCAGGATCACTGTATAGCCATGTGATATGGTTTGGCTGCATCCCCACCCTAAATCTCATCTTGAGTTGTAATCTCCATGTGTCAAGGGTGGGACCAGGAGGAGGTAATCATTGGGCAGTTCCCTGCAGGGTGTCTTCCCAATAGTGAGTGAATAACATGACATCTGATGGTTTTGTAAATCTGTTTGCACTTACTTTGTCCTGCCACCCTGTGAAGAGGTGCCTGTTTCTCCTTTGCCTTCTGCCATGACTTTAAGTTTCCTGAGGCCTCCCCAGCCATGTGGAATTGTGAGTTAATTAAACTTCTTTCCTTTATAAATTACTCAGCCTTGGGTATATCTTTTTAGCAGTGTGAGAATAGACTAATACACCATGTTTGTCAAAACACATAAGTCTAATTCTCAGCTACTGTATATGGAAAGTTTAATTCGACTAAACTGAATGCAATACAACGAAAGTAATAAGTAATCATAGCATGATTACTGTTTGCACAGCATTCTCTAAATATCATGGAGGGCAAATAAAGTAAAAAAAATGGAACTTATATTAAAAAATTAGACAGACGTTTTGAACTTCATATGCGCAATTTGATACTCCAGGCTTTCTGTAATAGAACAACAACAAAAACTAGAAATGTGAGTCTACTTCCTTGCACACTGAAAATTGCCTTCAAATGCATAATTATTTAAGACTAACACCATCTCGTTTTGTAAAGTAAATTTGAGGAAGTAAATATGGTGAACACATTGTATCTTAACACAAATAACATAAATATAATGGTGATAATGAAGAAATTAGTTTTGACCCTGAAGATCTCTGAGATCCATCTTAAACTGTCAATTTTTTCTTGAATAAAACAAAACCTAAAACATGAAAAAAAGTTAATGTGGGGAAATACATAGAATTATAGAATTATAAAACCAATAGCTGGCACCAACTCCAACTGGCTATTATTCACAGCAACACTGTGAGACAAGTACTCTTATTATTTCCTTTTCTCTGATGAGAAAACTCTAAAAATCAAGATTAAATAACTTCTACAAGAAAACAGAGCATTAAGGTTGGGATTCAAACATTGCTGTTCCAGCTCCAGAGTCCATGCTCTTAAACTTTACTCTGTGTTGTCTTTTTAATGTTTATCAACAAAACATACACAAGCAAACGATATTAGGAAAAGAATCTACAACTGTTTTGTTAAACGTGACCCTTGGTACTGCATAAAACACATTTAATTATTTCATTTAGCTAAATGCAAGCACTTTGCATTTGTAAATGATGTTATTGTTTAACATAATTTAGTGACCTACACATGTGATTGTAAGTTTCCTGAAGCCTCCCTAGCATGCAGAACCTTGAGTCAATTAAACTTATTTCCTTTGTAAATTACCCAGTTTCAAGAAAGTTCTTTATAGCACTGTGAAAATGGACAAATACGGTAAGTTTTTCAACACCATTTCAGTTGAACCCAAGGAGGAAACGAAAAAGGGAAAACTCTGTGTAAAGTGTTGGGCCATATACAACAGAAAAAACCCCGGCAACAGAAATTCTACAAGAAAGAAAAACTAAGCTCTGCTCAAGAAAATTTCTCATTCCCAGTGTATATTTCTTGAATCAACTTTTCCAGTGAAAAATTAAGGTTTAAAAAATGATTTTCTAAGTTTTCATTTTGTTTTACAGAGTCCATAGTACATTAATATTAGTAACTCTGAAAACTATGAAGGATTAGCCAAAATCTTTTATAAAGGAAACACAAAATATTTATTTTTTTGTCCTGGATGAACTTCAAGAGAAATAAACTAAGTCGTGGGTATATGCCTCATCGCAATCCCATTTTTGAGAAACGGAGTCCTGGTTGATTTTTTATGTCCAAGCTAAATTATGCTGTATAAATGTGAACTAAATATTGGTATCTAATCCCAAAAAGAGAACATAAAATGAGTCAAAAGCTATCGAATAAGTTTTCATCACAAGACCAACCACTTTTTGAGGTGCCATTGAATATTGTTATAGTAAGAACGACACTATTACTTTTGGGAAGTTCAAATGGAAATGAACCCTCTCACCTCACACTAAATTTATTCTGCTTCCCCATGAAATCAGCTGTATATATCAATCTTGGTAGCACTCAAAGTAATAACAATGCTCACAAGATATCCATTGATATCCCAGATTTATGTATAAATTGAAACAATTGTGCCAGAACTCCATGGTAGTTAAATATGCAGTGCACTTTCAATATTACACCACAAATGTTTTGGCATACTTTGAAGGCTTTATGAATACAATTTAATGGAAAATTGGCATAACTTGATATTTAAAGAAAGACCATAAAAAGTAGGCTTGCTCCATACAAATGCATGCCATCTGGGAAGATATGCAGTCTGAAAAAATGCTAAGTAAACCATATTGTAATTTCCACTGTGATCAGGAAAATAGAAATATGTAGAGCCTCTTAGGGGTCAGGAGGAAAGAAAAGACTGTATGTCCTCTGCACGGGCTCTTTGTCACAGATGTTAGGTTAACCTTATGAACTACATGACTAACAGTGTGAAATATTCCTTTTTTGTCCCTAATTAAGGTCTATGTGTAATGCGGGACTAAGAAGCACATTTGTATCATAATAAAAATAGCCATTGAGGAAGTGATCATCCACCACTGAGAAACAGACACTGCCTGGTATGACACTGTGCCAGTTAACTGAATATTCTGGAGACAGTATTTTTGGATAGATAATAGTAATATGTATTAATTTGTGAGAATACTTTTTAAAATTACTTCACATCAATACATATTTAAGTTTCTATTCTTCAAATAATTCTGATATATAGGGTTTAAGTCAGCTTTAGAGTTAATAGAAGTGAAGAAGTAGCCTTATGTCAACTACTAGCTTTAAAAATTGCTATTAATGTAATAGTTAACAAAATTCCATTATCAAGCAATGACCCTAGCCATTCATTTAACAAATTATATTTATTTATTTTGATTTATTTATCTGTTATAGGTATTTATCATTCTAGGTATTATAGTAATATACATGAATAACATGAACCAAATTCTTCCCTGAAGTCCAGCAATACAATAGATAATGAACTAATACACAAGTCTCATTTAGTATTGTGGAGAAAAATATATAGCCATGGATTAGTAAAGATGTAGTCTGGGGCAGGTTGGGGAATGTGCTGTTTTATTTAGGATTGTTATGGGAGAACTCTTTTTAAGCCAATTTGTGAACAGAGACCCAAAGAAAGTGAATGAGAGAGATAGACAGATTAGCTATCAGGGAGAAGAAAGTTTTAGGGCAAAGTAATAGCAAGTACAAAGTCCCTGAGGGATGAGTGTGTTAACATTCTTGCAATAATCCAAGCTTAAGATGGCAGTGGCCTGGACCAGGATGGTGGTAGGGCAAATGGCAATAAATGATCAGATACAAGATATGCTTTAACTTATATTTCTTATATATTCTTGATAATATAAACATACATTATTTTAAAAATATTTCTAGAATTATGTGAATCTATAAGCTAAAATGCACACCTCTAATTTTGATTTAAATTATAGTTCATAAAAATGGGAAAACAGGAAGACCATATTATTTATAAAAGAAAAAACATGTAATATAGGAGAATATTCACCTCTGCAGGGCCAGTGGTTAGTGGGAGAAGGGAAAAGACGGAATCTGATATATGACCAGATGTCTCCACTGAGAAACATCGATGGATAAATTTGCATTTCCCTGTCTCATATATAAAAGTTGACTTCATTAGAAATATCCCATCACAGTTTATATTACTTGCGTTTTTACATCTGGGCTATGTAGATATTATAAATTCTCAGAAGTATAATCTTTAACACAATGCATGTTTTCTGAAATGCATGATCAGACATCCTGGTTTAACATAAACTATTTCTGGGAGATTTTTTTAATTCATTACAGTCCTTAAACCCTACAAGACTGTGACAACATCAATTGCTAACCTAGATTTTCTTGCATTTATATGTCCATAATGTCAGAGGTCTGTGTTGTGAGGGCAATTCTAATGGGTCACATTGACCCCTTAGAAAATGTAAGAGGTCCCGATATCCATGCTTTTCTGTTTTTACAAAAAAACATATATTATATAAAACTCCCTTAGTTGATATATATATATATAATTTTCATATATATATATAATTTTCATATATATATATATATATATATACACGAGACGTTCTGATTCTTAACTGAAAACGTCCTGTAAAAATTTCAAAAGATAGACAAGACTCAGAGCATTGTATATTGAACAAACAGGGGTGTAGGTATTTATTCAGAAACAGCCCACACCTTTAGCTTATCATATTAATTCTTTCCTTCAGAGAAACAAAGCTTCAAATAATACCCAAATAAGATAATCAGCTTGACTATATAGTAAAAATAAAATTTGGTCTTTAGCTGATTCGTATTAAATTTACGTTAAGTACTACTTTTCTAATGCTAATCTAACAGGCATAACTATAACAGTGCAGTCACTAAAATTACTTTCATTGGAAAATATTGGTGTACCAAGGATAAGAGCTGAGACTTATATCCAAGATATTAACACTACCTCTACCAAGATACATGGATTATGAGATTATGGAAACTATTATACATATTAAAAGAAGATAATCTCAAGAATATCACCAAAAACTCTCTTCATTAAGAGTAGCTGTTGATTTATTTCAATAATGTTTTGAGGCAGGAGAGAGAAGGTGCTACATTTTACTCTATTGATTCTAGTCCCCACGATATAATTGTTGTGCTCTAGTGATTGTGCATCTCTTATAGTACAGGAGTTTCTAAAACTTGGTCACATTTCAATCATGGGTCTCACTGGTCTAAGGGAGCTTTAGTCTTATATAAGTCATACCTGAATTCTCTGCCTATCTCTTGAGCTGGATTAAAAGAAAAAGGTGAGAAAGGCTTACTTAAAAAAAGGGAAATATAAAGTATTCTTATGTCCTAATAACTTTCATCAAGTAATGCATATTGGTAATTTCAGCAGTATATGTGGAGACATTCTTCAGAACTGTGGAGTATTTCAGCTTTGGACAGAGAAGTTGGGAGACACAACAAAAGTAGCTCATTAGGTACAACCTAAGTAAGGTACAATCTAAGTAAGTTATCCTTTCTCATCCTGAACTGCCACCAGTTCCTACAACACATGCTATAAATTAGGACTTAGAATTTGTGATAGAGGTGAATAAATATAAAGATTCCATGAGCTTGATCAAGCAAAGAATAATGGCTACAGCTAAAATTGTTCAGATACCAATTAAAGTTACTAGTGAAAGGATACATTTTAAAAATAAAATAAAAATGATTCAAATAGGAAGTAAGCAAAGTGAAAGAGTTAAACCTGAGAGCAGAAATTAAAGAAACAAATCAAGTTCAACCTGAGGAACTTTTGGTATTACAAGTGCAGATAAACAGAAGCAAAATGATGCTCACTAGAAGCACAGTGCTACTCCGGAGGTTTAGCCACCCAGTACACAGGCATTTCTCCTTTGAACCGGTTCAAATGTATTCAGAGAAACTTCTGATGAAAGATAGAGGGTAGAGATTGCTTTACAATGCACAAATGAAAAACTTGATGAATTGAATTGGGATCCTCCTGTTTATGCTTCAAAAATAGCAAGGTCTTTGTAAGATATTTTACCACTAACAATATAGAATAGAACATTTTGTGTATTTGCTTGTTGTTTATTTATTTTATGTATTTTTTTTTTACTATTTGTGGCTTTTCAGAGTAAGAACTATGATGCTTTGATTGGAATCGATCTTTCTAGAAGGTCTGTAAGAACATAAAGGAGACTTCCTCTACCATAAGATTTTTTATCTTTTATAAGAATTAGAAGACAATTGCTAATCTCTTTAACTAGGTATTATAATTGAGTTGTTCAAAAGTTCTTCCCAATTCCACACTTAATCAACCTCTTAGTTGTTTCATTCTTACCTTCCTAGCAGGTTTTGACAAGTTGTTCTTAACCAAATATTATCCTGTAATTTTCATTCCTGATGTTTTAATCTCCTTGCTTTTTTTTCCTGTCATGCAATTTTTAGATAATCCAAAATGCTCTGTGTGTGTGTGTGTGTGTGTGTGTGTGTGTGTGTGTGTGTGTGTGTATTCATTATGCAATGGAATAGTAACCTTTGGAAATAATCTCCAAACTTGGGAAATAGAAGCTCCTCTTCCTATTGTCATTGATTTCTATGTCCTAGAAAAGAACTACTAGTTATTATCTATGGTTTGATACATTCACTGAACAAAAACTGTTTTGGCTTGTGATCTCACATAAATTGATTATTCATATGCTTTCTAAACCTTATCATCCATAATTTTGAATATTCTGATTATTGTATTTGATTGATATTACTTATAATTCTTTGTATGTTATGCTATAAGTGTTTCCCCCAAAGTTCAAGACTTGGAAACTCGATGGCTAATGTGGTTGTTTTGGGAGGTGGGGCCTAACTAGAGGTGTTTGGGTCATGGGGACACCTTCCTTATCAATGAATTAATGCCATTATTAGAAGAATAGGTTTGTTCATGGAAGTAGGTTTCTTATAAGAGGACCAGTTTGGACCCTCTGGCTCTCTCTTGCTTTTCCCTTTGCCCTTCCACTATGGAATAAAGCAACAGGAAAACTTTTGCAAGTTGCCTCATGGTTTTGACTTCTTAGTTTCCTGAATTATCCAGTTCTGTGGTAATTATCCAGTCTGTGGTAATCTTTTATAGCAACAGAAATAGACTAAGGTGCTGAGTAAAGCAGAATCACAAAGGGAGGATGGCAAAGAGTTAGCATTTTATAGAGAAACTACAGTCATGGCTATTCACTAATTTTCTGTAAAGATTGTGTACAAGTTTCTTAAGCTATTTGCAGAAAACCATCCTTCAGAGTCTGGGCTTCCCTTCCAGGAGATCAAATAAGGATGCCAATTTCTGCTTCTAGATTTTCCCTGGTAAGTCAGTTCTTGGAAGAACTAAAAATCTTTTTGAGAAACAAACAAGTTGAGTCATAGGCTAATGATTATATTTTAACTCTTCATGAAAGTAAGCAATCAGAACCTGCTGAAAGGTTTAATGATGCAAACCAGAACACTGATAGACAAAGAGTTGTTTTGTCAGCCTCCATAGGCAAATTCTTCTCAACTCTAATTGCAAGAAAGTGACACTGCAGGATGCCTTTGTGTGTGTGTGTGTGTGTGTGTGTGTGTGTGTTTATTTTTTTCTGTTAGTCTAGATTTATGCATTGTAACTCTTCATTTCCAGCCTCAAATTTTTCATGTGCATATTACAATGTTTCTATACAGATTCTCAGCTAATACATTTGTTGCATTCCACAAATATACCTACCACAGAAATTCTTAAATTAGTTATTACTTCCCTCTGAGATATTTTCTAATTCCATCTCAGGGCAAAATGCTGAGGCAGAATGATACTACCACCCACAAATTCTCTGACATTGAAATCCAGTTCTAATCCCTCTCTTCTGTCTCACCTATTATAGTCAACTAAGCCTTATTATATAAATGCCAAAATATTGTCCATTTTCTTCACTACATTTATTGAGTTTCTCATTATCTCTGGCCTTGAGCGTTTCAGCATTTTCATTAATTTGTCTTGCTTCTTCCAATCTTTCTACGAGACCAATATTTACTGCCTCTAAACTGATTTTCTATACTGTGAAACTACTCCCTTTAGTCCACAAATACAGAAATTTTCAGGACCCATGACATCACACGGATAAAAACTACAGCTTTATTTTTATACAGTGAGTACTTTCCAATCTGGATATGGCCCTATCCTTCCCAGACTCAATCCCTGCCATTTCTCTCCAAGATAGTTTCATTACTTCATAACCAGTTATTCACTCCCAAGAATGTACCAGGATTTTTCATGCTTCCACATTTTTATGCATATTGTTGTTTTTCATTCTTTAAGTTTTCTCCCCAAATGGCTCATTACAATCATTAAGAGAAGCCTTGCAAGCCATGCACAAATGCAGGTTTAGCATATCTAGGAAGTTCTCTGTGTCTCCAGTTAAACCCAACATCCACTTTGTGTCAACTGCTGTGATTTGGGAAGATTTTAATTACAATTCACACCTACTCCAGTGCATTTGACTACCTGTCTGTCTCCAAATACTCTTTTTCTTGAGAGGGTAAGTGTGTCTTGCTCTTCTGATATACTCAATGCCTCAAATCATTCCCGGCAATTTTTAAATTAATATTTAATTGAATTGTTTAATGAGTGAGCTAGAAAGTTTTTCTATAGCTGAGCCTTTACGTTATTCTCTAGTTTTAATAGTTGGATCACTGTATTTTTATTTCATACTTAAATTGATACCTAGGAATTCATTCAATATCCTTTTTTCTCCAATTCTAGGGCTCTACATACACTTTCATATTTCTTCTAAACAAAGTTATATTTTGTTTTCTCACTACCTATAAACAGAATAATTTATGCTCATATATGTATATATACACACATAGAAGTCCCTGAACCTACCTTTAGTTATATTTTGTTTTCCTACTAAATGTCACTAGTACCCAGCTGTACACCTTTTTTACTGTGCTCTTTGGATTATGAAGGAAGTCATATTCACTCCTGAAAACTTATCTGGTGCCTTGGTCTTGAATTTTATAGCAGCTTATTTTTTAATCACTTATCGCTTCCATTTCTCTATAAATCTAATAGGTATACATTACCTAATAGATTGTGAGAGGAAACATGAGTAAATAACTTGGGAGTGTATCTACATGCATGTGTGTACATGAAAATCTAAAGGCTATATGACTGGGTTGTTGCAAAGTTGTAAAATATTGAAGAAACTTGTCTTCAATAACATGGCTCTTTGGTACCATATAATTTATTTTATTGAAGTCATTTTAAAATTACTTCCTGAGGATTATATATTTGTTCAATGTTAGTTCATACACACATACTTCAATTTATGTCTTCAATTTATACCTAAATATAAACATCAGCAAATAATGTCACCAGTTCATAATATATCACATTTCACACCACAAATTATGGAAGATAAAGAAGGCTAAAACTAACAGTGTAAAACATTGTGCTAGAGAAAATTATATAGCTGAGAATTGTAATATTTATTCATGGTATATTTTATATAGTTCCACTAGCGTTTAAAATTTGTCAATGTTGGTTGAGAGGTATTTTGTTTTTGTTCAAATAGATAATGATTGATATAAATAAAAATGGCATTTATTTTACTAGGAAATAATTAGAACATGCTCTTTCTGAATTTACTAGTGGACACTGAATTTCTGCATTATCTATTTTATAAAGTTCTATTTACAAAAGTTTGCTTCAACTATAAGCCAATCGTTGAATAGTATAGAATCCCATAAAAGTGATCGTTTCTTTATGAAGCTAGTGGAGAAAATTAAAAGTAGAAATTTATCTTAAAACCCAACTCTATGTGATTGTGGTAATTATGTGGTGGTAGTGATGATAATGATGATGATTTATGCATTTCTATTACATTTTAATTTTGTTTTATGCTTATTAACTAAATTGAAGTGATTGATGATAAAATTCTATCATAGAATCTTATATCTAGAAGAAATTTTAGTGACACTGATATTTTAGCTAAAGGAAAGTTTATTGACCTGCCAATTTGCAAAGCATTATAGTGTTAAAATGTCAGAGGATTCTTCAGGTGTCAGTTCATGAACTGGAAACCTCTGTGGCTGGTGGGACCTCTGCTTTTTGCCCCTAACCCACTGGGTTTGTTCCACCCATTCAGGCTGGCAGGCTGTGCTTGGCTTACACTGGCCTGTGAGTGTGAGCCCGTGCCTGTCAAAGGCTAGCCATACATGGAGCATCCAGGGGTGTGTAAGCAAGTGAGTGAAGGGTCCAGCCCAGCATACCAGCTGCTGTGGTGGTGCAGGCACCAGCACAGGTGCCAGCTCCATGCGAGGCTATGGCTGGACCAGACATACCACAAGCAGCTTCACTGCAGGCAAAAGTATCTGGATTAGAGAAACCAGTGGCACCAAAAAATTCAAAGATTCTGAGGACCAGTGAGCCCCAAAGAGGGTGTTACAGACTGTCACAGCCCTGGCTCAGGGACTCCCAACGTCTGGGATCCCAGAAGGGCCACAGCTTTTTCTTCTTCTTGTTGCCTACAGTGTGGCAAGCAGGAGCAGCGTGTTTTGGGGGTGGAGACAGGTTTTACCCATTTGTGTTACAGCTCCTTCAGTCCCAATGTCCTGCACTGGCCCACAGCTCCTGGGCTGGCCCAGCCTGGATGCTGCTTTCCATTGTGTGAGGTGGCCACTCAGTGCCAGTCTGGGGTGGGAGGGCTATAGTGTTAAAGCTCTGGCTTTGGGATCACAATGTCTGGGCCCCAGGAAGTATCATCGCTCTTCACTCCCACAGTCTGAGGCTGTGTCACTGACCACCTCAGTGAGCTGGCTAGGAATGTATTATAGCCCCTTTAGCTCTTATTCTCAGGTTGGAGAGCTGGCCAAGAAAGTGTTATAACTCTTTTCCTCCGACCCCTATGAGGGTCCTAAGTTCTTGTTCCACAGCAGGGAAAATGAGGATACATGGACAATTGGAGGGTGAGCAAGGCAGAGAAAAGCTTTACTGGGTGACTGAACAGCTCTCCACATAGGGAAGACCAGAAATGGGTTGCTCTCATCCACAGGTAGGATAGTCCCAACAAGTGTGTCAATATGGCTGAGTCTGGGGGTTTTTATAGGCTCAGAATGAAAAAAGTGTGTGCTGATTTGTTCATGAACAGAAGGAAATGCATGCTGATTGGTTCATGAACAGGCTTGGGAAAAGCACCACTTGATTGGCTAAAGGAATTAATGAAGTTCTTACTCCAGGTTGAGGACTTCACCAGAAGTGGCAGCCCAGCTCCCAGGCTTCAGGCCATCCCCAGCTTGAAGGTGAGGTTTCACCAGGGACCTGCTCCTTCTCACCTAGGAACCTATCTTCCTCCCAGTGCCATCAAGATCTAGAAACTCCCAGACAGGTATTTTCAGAAATATCAATGCC
>CM052648.1:150764526-150780768 GCA_028533165.1 Leontopithecus rosalia | reverse complement strand
GGAATATTATGCAGCAATCAAAAATGATGAGTTCATGTCCTTTGTAGGGACATGGATGAATCTGGAGAACATCATTCTCAGCAAACTGACACAAGAACAGAAAATGAAACACCGTATATTCTCACTTACAGGCGGGTGATGAACAATGAGAACACATGGACACAGGGAAGGGAGTACTACACACTGGGGTTTATTGGGGGGAATAGGGGAGGGACAGCGGGGGGGGGGAGCTTGGGAGGGATAACATGGGGAGAAATGCCAAATGTGGGTGAAGGGGCAGAAGGCAGCAAAACACACTGCCACGTGTGTACCTATGCAACTATCTTACATGTTCTGCACATGTATCCCAAAACCTAAAACGCAATAAAAAATAAAAAATTAAAAAAATATATCAATGCCATGTTTCTGAAAAGATAAAATAACTATGAAGTTTACTTTGCAAATACTATATTTAAATTTACCCAATAGCTTTATGTAAGACTTTAATTCATAATTATATATAAATTTTATACTATTATTGAATAAAAATAACAGAATATTTCTTAATTATACATGAACCAACATATCTAAAATATACAAATTACACAATTTGCAATATATACAGTATATCAGTTATTTCTAACAATATAGGATTTAGGTAGTTGAACAACATTATAGCCTTCATATAAGCTCTAACATCCAGAATATTGGAGGAAAAGCAGAATTTGCTATATTAAAAGGAAATTTATATACACACACACACAAACACCTAGTCATAAGTGAACCTTTCAGGTGGATTAGGATGAGGAGGAATCCTAGACTAGCTGAAAACTGATGAAGGTAATCTTCTAATTAGGGCTTTTTATGATGGTGGTTTTCAATGTATATTTGACAGAACACCCTCAAACATAAAAAAAGAAGAAGAAAAAAGAAAAAGTAAATAAATGAAAACACTAGGTAACCTATTAATCCTAGATACATACTAAACACTAGATAACCTACTAAATTTTTAAAACTATAATTTTTTTTATTTGCCCAAGATTTTTTGAATTAACAAATATTTCTTGGAAATAATGTTTATTGGTCAGATTTTTCAAAATTGCTCTATAGAAATATATTTAATACTGTGAAAAAAAGTTGTGTGAATTTTGTATGTCTACTTCTAAATCAACATCAAAAACATTGCCAGATTAATAACATGCTAATAAATTGTATTCACTAAATATGTAGTGGCCTTAACACAGGGAATGGAAAAGAGAGAGATCTTGGTTGACTAACGTATACATAACCCAGAAGGCTTTATTTTTAAAAAAATTAGGTCAGTGTGTATATAATATTGAAATTATAGGAAAGAATAGTCCAAGTTTTCCTTTTATTCATCAAACCTTGTTAGAATACATATGTGTGAGAGTCAAATAAATAAAAAGATAAATAAAATAAAGTCATTGAGGAACTACAGTACATTAAGGGCACATACCCTTAAAATACATTTGTACCATATGATATGTAGATGTTAGCATATTTGCATGGTTGGTATGTGATCTACTCATGCTTGCTGGGTATCAAGTGCCTTAGGAGTCCAAGCACCTAATAAGTACCCAATTATATCACAAATGTCTAGTGACTAATCTGATCAGCTTATACATCATATGTCTCTTTTGTGCTCTGGTCCTGAGATATAGATGACTAACTATATATATACTCTTGAAGATAAAAGAAAGACAGTGTAAGTCCTAGTTTGTTATTAATCGGATAATAAGTAAAAATACACCAAGTGTGAGAGTCAGGGTAACAAAATAATCAACCCCTTAGTGAAAGCTGAGAAGTTAAATTCTCACTCATCCTTAGCCTATAATGAAAGCAACAACATGGAATTTCAGAAAGTTATTTGCTCTATTGTGTCTTGTTCAATTTTCTCAGAATGCTGGAATTCTAACTATTCTCCAGGATACACATCTTTTTTTTTTTCCAGAGATATGTGGGTGAATGTATCTTAGAGATTTCTGGAAATGATCAAAACAACTCCAGCCTTACTTTTTAAACCAAAACAATTATATCAGATTAAATATAAGTTATATACTACAAGATCATATGAATACAAGTTTGTGATGATGGTTAAGGCTGTATATTCTTCCAGATTAGGACTCTTCTTATATGAATTACTTTTAGCCAATCTCTATTCAAATGGATTTTCAGATCTGAAGAAGTCCACAGTAAGCTAAGCATACTTGATTCTTGTCCAAGATTTTCATTCATCAGATAATCCTGACCCATTGGTTCATATTTTTCCTTTGTTGCCAAATCCTACTTTTTATATTCAAATCAAAAATCTCACAATTCTTGCAAGCAGTATCTATCTTTCTTGATTGTAAGTTAGGAAATTTGCCATTGGTGAACACCAGTACAGTGTAAAGTTATAAATATGCATCTGACATGGTTGCTTTATATCATGGAATATTCAAAAATAAAGCTACAAATAAGAAAACTGAGTAAAAAGTTGGATGGGGTAAAGATAGCTCTGCAATTACAGATAGCAAGAGAATGTTAGAAAAAGGTGAGTGTCAAGCCAGACTAAGGAAGCACCTCACTAGTCTACAGATACCATATGAAAGTACCAAGAAAAATGGGGTACTTATTCAAACCATGTTTATGGCTGATTGCATTTGTCTTCCAAAAAATAAAAATTCCTCACTACCCATGCAGCAGAATGCCAAAAAGTAGTATTCAGAAACAAATAGTCAGATAGAAAATGTGCTTGTGAGCCGGCAAATGATTAGAGTAAGGTGCTCCTGTTCTCGCATATAGGTTTGTATGTCCTTCACAAATATAAAGATATGTATGTGTCTGTTAAGAAATATAATCCATATAACAATGGATATGTGAGAAACATCTGTGAGAGTACAGATGTAGTTATAACTATTTGGGTCTGAGATAGAGAACCTCATAGAGGAGTTTAGATTTTGCAAGATGCTTTTCTTCTTTCAACAGGCAGAGCCACCAGGTGATACTCCAAGAAGTGCAAATAATAAGCTTAAATTCTTGGATAAACATTGTATGGAAAGACAACAGTGAAAGTATAGCATGGAATGTATAAAATGGAAAAGTTAAGGCCAAGATTTGAAGAATTGACAGGTTCTGGATCACAAAATAATTGGTTAGCTATGCTATGGAGTTTAAAAATGTATCCTGTAGGTAGTAGAAACCAGTGAAAAGAATTCAGTTGAGGAGCTAGTATAAAGGTTATGGACTAGAGAAAGAAAATACAGGCAATAAAGCAAGCTATGACAATGACACTACTGCAATTGTCTAGAGAAAAGCATAATAAAAAGGTAATACTAAGAGAATTCTGGGAAGATTGGCAGAGCGAGAAGCATCAAGCATCTGTCTCTCCACCTAAACAATAATTACACTTGAAGAATTTGTTTAATATAATCATTATTTTGGAACTCTTGAGTCTACTGAAAGCTTGCAACTTCCAGGGAAATATCTGTATAGTAAAGCATGATTAATATTGCTAAATTTCAGTCTTTTCTACAGTAGCAGCTACCCACCTCCCACCCCTAGTCCTATGGCTGGCAGCCGTATATATGTTCCTGGAGCAGATTGTACATAGCTTGCTTGCAATAAGTAAGGAAATAAGTATGCTTTCCTTCAAATACAAAGAATTTGTAATCTGATCACTGATTGTAGCTTCTGATGACAAGGTGCAGACAAAAAGATTATCCTCCCAGTGTGATAAGCACTTTCTTCTCCAGCTGAAGTGACCTACAGAGGGTTTAAAGGAATGAAATGCTTTTGTTTCATTCCCTTCATTTTTCTCTTTTCCCCTATTGGAAGTCAGGCATTAAGGATGATGTCATTAAAAAACAAATATGTATATACAAAAAATAAAAAATTGATCATGTTTGTCCATAGAAGGGCATGGGCTCAGAAAAGAACTGAAATAGATCTTATGGTTACACATTTGGCTTATCCTTGGTACAGAGACAGCCTACACAATGAAAACAAAATAAAGCAGAAAATCCCAGGGAAGAAGGAAAATCTAATTTCCCAAGTTACCACATTATTACTTTCTAATGTCCTGTTTTTAACAAAAAATCATAAAGTGTGCAAAGAAACAGAGAAGTATGGCATTTTCAAGAGAACAAATCAACAGAAAGTGTTTCTAACAAAGACCTGAAGACAAAAATTTTAAAACAACTGTTTTAAAAATGCTCAAAAAACTAAAGGAAAATGTGGTGAAGGTCAAGAAAAAAATTAACAAAATTGAAATATTAATAAAAAGAAATATCTAAGAAAGCTAGAATTTTTTAGCTAAAATGTACAGTACTGAAATGAAAACTTCACTAGGGGGATTTGTGATGATTAATTTTAGGTGTCAACTTGACTGAACAGAGATACTTACATGGTGGGTAAAGCATTATTTCTGAATTTTTCTGTGAGGGTATTTCTGGAGGACATCAGCATTTGACTTGATAAACTAAATGAAGAGCTCCCCTCAGTTTCAGCAGGCATTATTCAATAGGCTGAGAACTAAGAAAAAACAAAAAGCTAAGCAAGAGTATTCCTCTATCTCCTGGAACAAGGATGTCCTTCTTCTTCCTATTGATATCAAAATTCCAAGTTCTCTAGCTTTTGAACTCAAGGATTCTCAGGCTCTCAGGTCTTTGGCCTCATATTGAGAGTTTCATTGTCAACTTCACTGGTGCTGAGGCTTTCTGGATTTGCATGTGGTCACACTACTGGCTTTCCTGGTTCTCCAGCTTGAAGACTATAGTGAGAGCTCTCAACCTCCACAATCATATGAGCCAATTCCCCTATTTAGTCCTCTATTATCTATCTCTCTATCTACTATCTATCTATCTATCTATCTATCTATCTATCTATCTATCTATCATCTATATTTCTATTTGTCTGTCTGTCTATACATGCTATTGATTCTGCCCCTCTGAAGAGTCATAATATAGGATTCAAAGGAGGTTTGAACAGACATAATAAATAATTAAAAAGCTTAAAAATGGGACAATAGAAAGACATCTAGGAAACAGAAAAGAAATTGAAAAAAGTGAATAGAGTCTAAGGGACATGTGTGACAACACTATGTCATTCAAAATACATATTTAAAAAGTTCCAGACAGAGAATAGAGAAAAAAAACACACACAAAGAAAATATTTGAAGAAATTATTGCAGAAAACTACCTAAATTTGATGAGAAAAAAATTATAAATGTTTATAAAGCTCAATGAATTTAAAGTAGGATGAACTAAAAGAAACCTATAATAAACAAATCTTTGAAAGACAAAGACAAGCAGTTCATCTTGAAGGGAGCAACAGAGCAGTGACTCATCAGTTACAAGGAATCCTTAACTTTGATGAAATTTACAGCAGGTTACTCACCAGAAACTTGGGAGACAAGAAGTTAGTGGGCCAATAGATCTAAAGTGCCAAAAGAAAAACAACACTGTCAACCAAAAATCCTGTATCTGGGAAAACTGTCTTTGAAAGTGAGAGAGAAATTAAGATGTTCCCAAATAAAGAAAACCTGAGGGAATGTTGTACCACTAGACCTGCACTACAAGAAATGCTCAAGGGTATTGTGCATGTGAAATAAAAAAAATACAAAACAGTAACTTAAAGCTGTGTTAAAAAAATAAAAATCTCAGTGAAGGTAAATATATGAACATTATTAAATCTAGTATTATTGTAACACTGATTTTTAATTCCATTTTATTTTCTTCATGATTTAGGAGCCAACACATTTTTTAAAAATACTGTTAGTCTAAAAACTAGTAATAATTAAACTTTGATTTGTAACTCTACATTTTGTTTTTCACTTAATTTAAGAGATTAATACATTTAAAAGAATGATTTGTTTGTTTTGAGGCACATAATATGTAAGCATGTAATTTGCTGACATCAACAACTGAAAGAGGGGAAGATGGAGCTGTAAAGGAGCAGAACGTTTATATGTTATAGAAGTTAAACTGTTATAAATGTATATTGTTATAACTTTAAGCTGTTAAATGTAATCCCCATGGTAACCACAAAGAAAATAGCTATATAATTACAAGAAAAAAAAAGAAGTGAGAAGAGAATTTAAGCATTTTGCTAAAAAATCAACTAAATACAAAAGAAGACAGAAATGCAGGAAATTAGGGCTAAAACAAATATAGGAGATATAGCAGAATGGCAGCAATAAGTACTACCTTATTATACATATTTTAAATATAAATAGATTAAACTCTGCAACCAAAAGACAGAGATAAGCAGAATGGACAACAGCATATAATTCAACTATATGATGTCTACAAGAGGATAACTTTAGAACCAAAGACACAAATGGTTTGAAAGTGAAAGGACGAAAAGATTTACATGTGAAGAGTAACCAGAAAAGGGCAGGACTGGCTTAATATACGAGTATCAGACAAATTAGAGATTTACATGAGACAAAGACAGATGTGTAAGAACAAAGGTTTCTTTACAGTAAGAAAATATAAAATTATAAATGGTTATGCACTTGGTAAGAGGCCATCAAACATATAAAGCAAAAACTGGCAGAATTGAGGGGAGGAATACATAGTTCTACAATAACAGTTGTAGATTTCAAAACCCAACGCTCAAAGTTGGTAGAACAAATAGAGAGATAAGCAAAAATTTAAAACATAAAGGAATTAGACAACATAACAAATTACCTAGATGTATTAGACATATATAGGACACTACCCAGCATACACATGTGTATACATTTTCTTCTCAAGTTCACATGGAGCATGTTCCCCTATAGACCATATGTTAGCTCACAAATTAAGTCCCAATATATTTTTAAAAGATAAATATTATACAAAGTATGAAGTATGTTTTCTGCGCTATGCAAGGATAAAATAAGAAATCAATAATAGAAGTAAAATTGGAAAATTCACAAATATGACAACATTTACAACATATTTTTAAGCAATCAATTGTCAGAGAAGAAAACCAGAAGGGAAATAAGAAAATATTTAGAGACAAATAAAAATAAAAACAACATACAAAAATGCATGAAACATAGTGACCTCAGTGCTAAAAGAGAAGTTTATAATTATAAATGTTTACATTTGTAAAAAAAAAAAAGCAAGAAAAATTTGAAATAAACAATCTAACTTTACAATTTGAGGAACTGGGAAAACACTAAACCCAAGGTAGAAGAAGAAAGAACATAATAAGTATTATAGCATAGATGAACAAAATAGGGAAAATAATAGAGAAAATTAATTTAACCAAAGTTGATTTTTTAAAACAATCAACAAAATTAGTCATCTTTTAGCTAGATGGACTGGAAAAAAACAGAAGGCTCTAATTACTAAAATCAAAAATGAAAGTGAGGTATTACTATTGAATCTACAGAAATAAAAAAGGGATTACAGAGTATATATGAACAAGTATATATGAACAAGTATATATAACCAAATTGGATCACCTAGATAAAACAGATACATTTCTCAAAAAACAAAACCTGTCAAGGCTAAATAACAAAGAGATATAAAATCAGGATATTAAAGTCTTTATATAACTAGTAGAGGTCTTTACTATACTTCAAGGTCTTTACTATAACTGTAACAGTGTTTTGGCTGAGCATGGTGGCTCACACCTGTAATTCCAGCACTTTGGGAGGTGAGGCAGACACATCACCTAAGGTCAGGAGTTCAAGACCAGACTGGTCAACCCTGTCTCTACTAAAAATACAAAATTAGCCAGGCATGGTGGTATGTACATGTAATCCCAGTTACTTGGGAGGCTGAGGCAGGAGAATTGCTTGAACCTGGGAGGCAAAGGTTACAGTAAAGACTTTAAATCAGTAATCAAAAATCTTTCAACAACAATGACAAAAAGTCCCAGACATGATGGATTCACTAGTTAATTCTAACAAATATTTAAAAGAAAACTAGTACCAACCTTTATTCAACTTTTATTAAACGTTTCATTCAAAAAAATGTAAAGGAAGGACCACTTTTTAACATATTCTGTAAAGCCAGCATTACCCTGATGCCACAGCCAGACAGAGACACTACTTAAAACTACAGACCAATATACCTTATACACATTTATAATGCAAAAATTATCAATAAAATACTAACAAACTAAATTCAATAGCAAATCAAAAGGATTATACATCATCGAGGAGGATTTATTTCTGGAATGCAAAGATATTTCAACATATAGTGTATTGGTTTCCAACTTGTCTGAGTCTGATAAGACAGAATACCCATGTTTACAAGGCAAATGGAGAGGGTTTATGACTTACAGACAGGCAGCAAGGAACAGCAAAAACTTAGGATTCAATCTGGGCAGTTTCTCAAGGCCGAGGAAAGCTGCCTGGCTGCAAGTAGAGTCTTATCAAGAGGAAAGCTGAAGAACACTGGAAAGCAGCAAGCTCTGTGTCTTATATCCTAGTGTAAAATGTGATTCACTGGGCTGAAGAGTTGGAGGATATCCTGTTTCTGTAGCGGGGGGTGAGGACTAGAACAGAGCCTGAGCTAACAATTCAGTTGGTCTCTTCCTATCTCAGGACATTACATTCTAAGCACATTTTACAATCAATCTTGAGAACTATAAGTGAGCAAAGGGGAAAACTGAGTTGATCCAAGGCCACCTAGAGAACTGTCCTGTGCATACAAATATTGATCAATATAATACATTAACAGAATGAAGATAAAAACCAATGTGACCATTTCAATCAGTGAAGAAAAGGTGACATTTGGCAACACTTCATGATAAAAATGCTCAAAAAACTAGAAGTATAAAAGACTACCTCATCATAATAAAAGTCATATATGAATATCCACAGTAAGCATTATACTCAATGGTTAAAGACTGAAAGATTTTCTCTAAGATTAGGAACAAGGCAAGGATACTTGCTTCCACTACTTCTATTTAATATAGTGCTAGAAGTTCTAGTCAGAGAAATTAAGCAAGAAAAAGAAACAGCATGGCAGTTTTTTAACAAATTAAAAATATAAAAGGCACCACAAATAAAAAAGGAGAAATGCAATGATTCCCTTCCAATGATGATATGATGTTATATGTAGAGACTCATAAAGATGCCATAAAAATTTAAGAACTAATACATATATTCAGGCAAGTAGAAAGATAAAAAGGTAACAAAAATCAGTTGCATTTCTACACACTAACAGTGGACGATGTAAAAAGAAAATTTAAAAAAATCATTTATTATAGAATTATGTACAATAAAATACTTAGAACTTAAATTAGTCAAAGAGATGAAAGAATTGTAAAATGAAAACTACAAAACATTGCAGAAGAAAAATTTTTTAAAGACATAAATAAATGGAAACACATCCCATGTTCATGGATTAGAAGGCTTAATATTGTCAAATACCCAAAGCAATCTACAGATTAAATTCAATCCTTATAAAAATCCCAGTGACATTTACTTGCAGAAATAGAAAAACTCACCTTGTAATTCATATGGACTCTTAGGAACCACAAATAACCAACACAATATTGAAAAAGAAGGGAAAGACTCACTTCATGATTTCACATCTTAATACAAATCTACAGTAATCAAGAGTGTTGTGGCTCATTCCTGTAATTCCAGTACTTTGGGAGGCCAAGGCAGGCTTATCACCTGAGGTCAGGAGTTCAAGACCATCTGGCCAACATGGCGAAACCCTCTCTCTACTAAAAATACAAAATTATCCAGGTGTGGCGGTGTATGCATGTAATCCCAGCTACTCAGGAGGCTGAGGCAGGATAATCACTTGATCTCGGGAGGTGGAGGGTGCAGTAAGCCAAGATTGCGCTAATGCACTCCAGCTTGGGAGACAAAAGTTTCAAAAACAAACAAACAAACAAACAAACAAGCAAAAAATGTATCAAACATATGTTTGGCATAAAGAAAAACAAATCAATGAATCGAATATAATAGACAGCTCAAAAATAAACCCTTGCATATATGGTCAAATGATTCTGATAAGGATACCAAGACAGCTCAATGGGGAAAGGACAGTAATTTGAATAAATGGTGCTAGGATAACTGGATATCTACATGCAAAATAATGAAGCTGAAGCCTTACCAAAACCATAGAAAAAAAATAACTCAAAATACATCAAAGATCTAAATATGTCTTAAAAGTATAAAACTTGTGAAAGAAAACATAAGTCACAATATTCACAATACTGAATTTGGCAATGTTTTAGTAGATATGACACCAAAGGCACAGGCAACAACAGAAAAAATAGACAAATTAAGCTTCATGAGAAACTATATATACATATATATACACATGTGAAAGAAAATACCAACAGAGATAATTCAAATCATGGAATGGTATTTGCAAATTATATGCCTGACAAAGGATTAATATCCAGAATTTTAACAACAAAAATAAAAAATCTAATTTAAAATGGGCAAGACTTGAATAGACATCTCTTCAAAGGAGATATACAAATGGCCAATAAGCACATAAAAGGATACTCAATATCACTAATTATTAAGAATATGAGAACCAAAACTACAATAAAATACTATGATTTCATACTCATTAGAATAGCTATAATTAGGAAAAGCAAACAACCAAACAAAAAAAAAAGCCTAGAAAATAATAGGCATTGGCAAGGGTATGAAAAACTGTAGTGTCTGTGCACTGTTTATAGTAATATAAAAACAGTACAGTATGGCAGTTTTAAAAAATATATAATTGCCATATTATCTAGTAATTTCACTTCTGAGTATATATTCAAAAGAATTTGAAACATGATCTTTAAAAATTTTCCTATAGCCATGTTAATAGCATGGCTTGGTGTGTGACAGGTTTCTCATCAGTTTACTTAAGTGTGGTGAACCCTGAAGGCTGGTCAGTACTTAGCCAAGAAGTAGATACTCTTAAGAACCCAAGCATCCAAGGGACACAGTCCTATTGCATTCACACAGTAAGCAAAGAACCAGAAAATTAGCTTAGAAGCAGCTGAGAGATGGAACAGTGCTGCCATCCAGGAGTATCCTGTTCTAATAAACTCATTGATTCGCCAAGCCAGACTTGTCTGAGTCATTCTTTGCCTTTGCTTTTTGCTGTTTTATTTCAAAACTGTGGCATAGCAGACACTTAACAAATATTTATTGACTGTATGCTGACATGGTTTTCTGGAACTGGGGGCAGCATGGCAATCCGGGGGACCTTTCTTCTCTTTGTTGGCCTTGGCCCCAAGTTTGCCCAGGTGCTGATGGACCGCCTAGGGTGTGCGAGCCCTGCCGCCAGGGCCCCGTTGGGGTTGCGCCAGGAGCTGTCCGTGGTTCTGAAACGATGCGGCTGAGGCGCCGGCTGTGACTGGGCGAAAGAGCGCTGTCCGTAGTGCTGAAGACGTTCCTGGGCCCCGGCAGCGGCGGTAGCGGTGCCTAGGAGGCCGGCAGCCAGAAGACCGCCAGGTAAGGAATCCTGGCGGAGGCTACACTTGCAGCAGCTGCTGATGCTCCCACAAGCAGCGATTCTCCGCGCTCAGCTCCGTCCAGCCGCCGCTCCAGCTCGTCGATGCTGTGGCGCTGGGTGTGGACAAGGCTCTGCTGGTTCATTTTGGTTCTTTTTCTTTTGACAGAGTCCCGTTATGTTGCCAGGCTGGAGTGCAGTGACACGACCTCAGCTCACTGTAACCTCCGCGTCCCAGATTCAAGCGATTCTTCTGCCTCAGCCTCCCGAGTAGCTGAGTCTACAGGCGCGTGCCACCACTACCAGCTAATTTTCGTATTTTTAGTAGAGACGGGGTTTCACAGTGTGGGCCAGGATGGTCTCGATCTCTCGACCTTGTTATCCACCCACCTAGGTCTCCCAAAGTGTTGGGATGACAGGCGTGAGTCACCGCGCCCGGCGACTCACGGTGCTCAGAAGAAAGGTGCTCACTTGGGTCAGAGCAGAGAAAGCTTCCCCAAATGAACCACTCTTGGCTGTGACTACCACTGCATAGAGCCATGTTTTCTCTTCCTCTTCTTCCAGCTCCCCTGCCTTCCTATATCATTCCTGCTTTTCAGCTTTCTGAATTCCACTCTACCCAGTACCCTTTATTGGCTTGCAGCCCTTTTAGGGCTCTTCGCATGCCTCCAAGATTCTGATTTTTTCATATCCCACTCTCCATTCAAATACTTTTACTACTCAAACTGTCTTCCAATTTTTTTCTGACTTAATAAAATAAATTCAATGGTTCTATTTTCTTCAGTTTGATTTTCACTCCAACTTCCTCCCAGTCGAGCCCCGTTAAATGCTGCCAGGTTTCAATATCCCCAATGGCTTAAGTGTCCAATTTCTTTCCTCCTTTTTCCCCTACCGATGATCTGGTTACTCCTTTTTGCTCCAACATTCCCCGGAACCTTCTCAAACACTGATATTTTCCCCTCTTTCCCCACAGCTCTCCCTGTCAGGCTTCTGCCCTCATACATCTTCTCACCCCTTCAAACCACATCGCCCAGGTCCTTTAGATTCCTACGCACCCGATTTCTCTGTCCCCTCACACCCGCTTGCTTCCCTTGCTCCCACCATGGCAATGCCCATCTGCTCCTCCCGCTCACTCAGGTCTGCTGCTCGGGACGTCTTTGGCGACGGCGAAGGAGATTCTTGCTGAAGAGGGGCTCCGGGGGCAGCATGGCAATCTGGGGGACCTTTTCTCTCATTGTTGGCCTTGGCCCCAAATGTGCCCAGGTGCTGATGGACCGCCTGGGTGTGTGAGCCCTGCCGCCAGGGCCCAGCTGGGGTTGCACCGGGAGCTGTCCGTGGTTCTGAAACGATGCCGGCTGAGGCGCCGGCTGTGACTGGGCGAAAGAGCGCTGTCCGTAGTGCTGAAGAGGTTCCTATTTATTTATTTATTTATTTGAGACGGAGTTTCGCTCTTGTTACCCAGACTGGAGTGCAATGGCGCGATCTCGGCTCACTGCAACCTCCGCCTCCTGGGTTCAGGCAATTCTCCTGCCTCAGCCTCCTGAGTAGCTGGGATTACAGGCACGCGCCACCATGCCCAGCTAATTTTTTTGTATTTTTAGTAGAGACAGGGTTTCACCATGCTGAACAGGATGGTCTCGATCTCTTGACCTCGTGATCCACCCGCCTCAGCCTCCCAAAGTGCTGGGATTACAGGCTTGAGCCACCGCGCCTGGCCTCCTGTTTATTTTTAGTAGAGACGGGGTTTCACAGTGTTGGCCAGGATGGTCTCGATAACCCTTGAGGTGGGGAGGGTTTTCCGGGAAGGGAGAGGATAGCATGCGCAAAAGCTTAGAGATATTAATAATCATAGACTGATAATCATGGCCTTGTGCGCGTGCCTTGTCACGCCAATTCGTTAAGATTCCGAGCCCTTTGTGCTCGCCTCTCCCTCCAGTACCTAGTGCCTGCGCCTCTCCCTACCCAGTTCCCAATCCCACAGTTGCCAGTAGCTGCCCTGTGCCCGTACCTTGCTGCGCCAATCCGTTAAGTTCCCAAGTCCTTAGTGCGCGCGCGTCTCCCTACAGTACACCTTGCGCGCGCCGCCCCTTCCACTGCCATCAGGTGCCTCGTGCACGAACCTTGCGGGCCAAACCGTTAATGTCTAACGTCCTTTGTGCTCGCGCCTCTCCTTCCAGTACCTGTCAGGCGCCCCTTCTACCCTGTGCCCTCCCCGCCATTGCTCGCAGGTGTCTTGCGGAGCATATTTTGACCTTCCCGCCCCCGCCACAGACTCCGCATTGTCAGCGGGTGCCTGGCGCGCATACCTCGTCGCGAGAATCCCTTAAGGTCGCCCTTCTGGCATGGATATGGTACTCGTGCCTGTCTTTACACCTGCCCCACTCGCTCAGGTTTGAACGTTGCGTTTCCTGGCAACAGGAGAATGCGCCCTTCGCCTTTGGCCAGTTGGCATCAGACAAGAGGACTCTCAGATCCCAGTTCTTGAGAGTTCAAGCAACTGAAAATACCCCACTGCTCCCAGGAGCGGTTACCTGGGCACTCTGTGCCCTTTACCCCTGTCCCGGTCCCGTCCCGGGGCCATGGACCTGCCAGTAGGACTCAGTTGCCTTGAGCCTGCTGCCCCCATCCCTCACTTCACTTTGCTCATGGGATCTCTCCGTTGCTCCTGCCCCTGGATGGAGTGGCAAGCCATCCTACACATAAGTTCTCAGACATTTGGAATCAGCCTGGTGTCAAAACAACTTCAAGGATTTCTGTATCCTACAAGCCCTGTGTTCCATCCGGCGATCCTGCCTTCAATTTGAGGCACAGGTACCACAGCAAGCCAGTGCCCTAAGGACTCTCAGAGAAGCCCTGGAGGAGGTAATCACTGTTTTTGTGGTCCACAACACCCAGCTCAACCCCACACTCCCATCCAGAGATCATGTAGAGGCCCCTCATGGAGAGTGGGGCAGGGATGCCTGAGCAGGACAAGGACCCCGGAGTCCAAGAGAAGCCCCATGATCAGAAAGGGGTCCCTGAGGGCACCAGGGATGCATGGTCTGCATTTAGACCCCTGCGGGACAGTGGAGGCCTCTCTTCCTTCGTACCCAGGCCTGAGCCCCTGCAGAGAGACCTCCATACCCAGAGGTCAGAAATCCCATCTGACAGAACATCCCAGCCCTCTGGGATGAGCTGCTGCCCCAAACACAATGTCATCCGCAGCTCCTACAGCTCCACGGGAGGTTTCCGGTGGCTAGAGAGGAGGAAGGGGACAGCCTCATCCCACTGCCAGCTGCCCCTCATTTCTTCAAAGACAGTGAGTGAGATCAGCCCTCAGGCTGTCTCTCAGGGTCAGGCTTAGTGTGAAAAGGCAGCAGATTCAGCACCTGGGGAGAAACCGGCCCCCAAGAGTGGCTCCCTGACATCTCAGGCCTCTAGGCCTCATAGACGAAAGTTCCCTCTGCTGCAACACAGGCGAGGGGAGCCTTTGATGCTTCCATCTCGCTTACAGCTGGGGTTCTGGGTCACTGCTGAAGACCTGGATGTGGAGAAAAAGGCTGAAATCATGTGCCTTAATAGTGCACTGCAGGGTGAGGAAAAGTCCCTCTGGGAGTGCAGAGCTTCACTGCTTTCCCATGCATTGTCCTCACTGGCAACAGGGACGTCTTCTCTGCCTGCTGTCCCTAAAACAGCCAGCATGGATGCAGAGCAGGAGAGACACAAGTCCCAAGACGGCCTGGACCCCGTGGCCCCCCAAACATCTGCTGCAGGGTCCCCCTCTAGACCTCCTGTGTCTGGGAGGAAGCACAGGTCAGCAGGCCCCCTGTTCTGCTCCTCAGACACCCTTCCTGCCACCTCTGCACAATCCCGGGACTCAGCCCAGGCCTCATTGTCTGCTCCCACACAGCCAGCCCAGGGCACCACAGCACACTCAGCCGCAGGGACTTCCTTACCCACCACTTCCACCTCGAGCCCCCACACCAAAAGAAAGTCAACCTGGGCTGCAGACCTGGCTGGGAGCCTTCCTGACCCATCTTCTGCCTCTCCCACCACCACCCTGGCCAGACAGAGGGTCAGTGGTTTCACCTTACTATAGAAACTTGCTGCTATCGCTGCAGCCATCACCCAGCCCAAACCTGTGGTCCTTCATGGACAGCAGCGGGCAACCCACACCTTGAAGCAGTTTCATCCATATTCCCATCCAGCTGCTTCAGCTGCAGCCCAGGCCTCATCTTCTGCTCCAACACAGCCAGCCCAGGGCACCAGAGCACACTCAGCCACAGGGGTTTCCTTATCCACCTCTTGCACCTGGAGCCTGGCTGGGACCCTTTCTAACCCATCTTCTGCCTCTCTCATCACCGCCCTGGCCAGACTGAGGATCAGTGGTCCCACCTCAGTACTAAAACTTCCCATGACCGCTGCAGCCACCACCCAGCCCAAACCTGTGGTCCTTCGTGGACAGAAGCAGGGAACCCACGGCTTGAAGTAACCTCGTCCATCTTCCCATCCAGCTGCTTCAGCTGCAGCCCAGGCCTCATCTTCTGCCCCAACACAGACAGCCCAGGGCACCACAGCACACTCAGCCGCAGGGGTTTCCTTACCCCCCACTTCCACCTGGAGTCTGGCTGGGACCCTTTCTAACCCATCTTCTGCCTCTCACATCACCATTCTGGCCAGACAGAGGGTCAGTGGTTTTGCCTTAATACAGAAACTTGCTGCTATCGCTGCAGCCATCACCCAGCCCAAACCTGTGGTCCTTCATGGATAGTAGCAGGGAACCCTTACCTTGAAGTGGTTTCATCCATATTCCCATCCAGCTGCTTCAGCTGCAGCCCAGGCCTCATCTTCTGCTCCAACACAG
>CM052648.1:150741262-150764026 GCA_028533165.1 Leontopithecus rosalia | reverse complement strand
TGCTTCAGCTGCAGCCCAGGCCTCATCTTCTGCTCCAACACAGACAGCCCAGGGCACTACAGCACACTCAGCTGCAGGGGTTTTCTTACCCACCACTTCCACCTGGAGCCTAGCCGGGACCCTTTCCAACCCATCTTCTGCCTCTCTCATCACTGCCCTGGGCAGATTGAGGATCAGTGGTCCCACCTCAGTACTGAAACTTCCTGTGACCGCTGCAGCCACCACTCAGCTCAAACCTGTGGTCCTTCATGGACAGCAGCAGGGAACCCATGGCTTGAAGCGGGCTCATCTGTCTTCAGATCCAGCTGCTTCAGCCTTGAGCCCCCCCACCAAAAGAAAGTCGACCTGGGCTGCAGGCCTGGCTGGGACCCTTTCTAACCCATCTTCTGCCTCTCTCATCATGGCCCTGGCCATATTGAGGATCAGTGGTCTCACCTCAATACTGAAACTTCCCATGACCGCTGCAGCCACCACCCAGCCCAAACCTGTGGTCCTTCGTGGACAGAAGCAGGGAACCCGTGGCTTGAAGCGGCCTCATCCATCTTCCCGTCCATCTGCTTCAGCTGCATCCCAGGCCTCATCTTCTGCTCCAATACAGACAGCCCAAGGCACCACAGCACACTCAGCTGCAGGGGTTTCCTTACCCACCACTTCCACCTGGAGTCTGGCTGGGACCCTTTCTAACCCATCTTCTGCCTCTCACACCACCACCCTGGCCAGACAGAAGGTCAGTGGTTTTGCCTTACTACAGAAACTTGCTGCTATCACTGTAGCCATCACCCAGCCCAAACCTGTGGTCTTTCATGGACAGCAGCAGGGAACCCATACCTTGAAGTGTTTTCATCCATATTCCTGTCCAGCTGCTTCAGCTGCAGCCCAGGCCTCATCTTCTGCTCCAACACAGCCAGCCCAGGGCACCAGAGCACACTCAGCCGCAGGGGTTTCCTTACCCACCACTTCCACCTTGAGCCAGGCTGGGACCCTTTCTAACCCATCTTCTTCCTCTCCCCGTGATGCACATGCTACCTCCTCAGACTGTACACCTGCCAAAGTTAGGCAGCTCCACTACACAAGGTCCTGAAGAGTTTTCTCTAGGTTTCCTTCTAATATTTTTCTAGTTTCCTATCTTGCGTTCAAGTCTTGGATCTATCTGGAGGTGGTGTTTGTATATGGTGAGAGAAAAAGGGTCCAGTTTCACTATTCTGCATGTGGCTATCCATCCCTCCAAGTACCACTCACTGAAGAGGGTGTCCTTTCCCCAGTTTGTGTTTCTGTCAGCTGTGTTGAAGATCAATTGGCTGTGAATATGTGGCTGTCTTTCTGGGCTCTGTCATGTGTCCCATTGATCTATGTGTCTATTTTCCTGCTAGCACCATGCTGTTTTAGTTACCACGCACTTGTGAAAAATTCTGTCATTCTAATTCGTAGTGAAATGGGATGCCTCTAGTTTTTTTTCCTATTTGCTGAGGAAGGCTTTGACTCTTTGAGCTCTTTCTTGGTTCCATATGAATTGTATGATTTTCCAATTCTGTGAGTGATGACCCTGGTATTTTGGCAGGGGTTGTATTGAATCTCTAGGCTGCTTTGGGCAGTACGGTCATTTTAATGCTACGAGTTTCTTCCATGTATTAGCATGGGATGATTGTTCATTTCTTTCTGTCTTATTAAAGTTTTTCATCAGTGTTTTGTAGTTTTTCTTGTAGAAATCTTCAAACTCCTTGTCAAATTTATTCTGTGGCATATCTTTTTTTATTTTGTTGCTACTGTAAATGGGATTGCCTTCTTAATTTCCTTCCCAACTAGACCATTATTGGTGTATAGAAATGCTGCTGATTTTGGTACATTGATTCTGTATCCTGCAATAACTGTATTTATTGATTGATCAACTCTAGGGGTTTTCTGGTGGAACCTTTACATGTTTCTAAATCCAAGATCATATCTTCATCAGATAAGGATAATTTGATGTCCTCTTTTCCAATGTGGATGCCTTTTATTTTTTCCTCTTGCCTGATTTTGTAATGTTGAATAGCAGTGGTGAGAATGGGCATCCTTGTGTTGTTCCTGCTTTCAATGTTTCCTCATTATGTAGTAGGTTAGACATGGCTTTGTCATAAACAGCTTTCATTATTTTCAGGTATGTTGGTTGCTTTTTCTCTTTTTAAGATGAAGTCTTGCTCTTTTCACCCAGGCTGCAGTGCAATGGTGGGATCTCAGCTTGCTGCAACCTCTGTCTCCCAGGTTCCAGCAATTCTCCTGCCTCATGCCCAGCCATTTTCAGGTATGTTTCTTTTATGCCTAGCGTGTTTGTTCCTTTTTCAGGACATGGCCTCACTCTGTCTTTCATGTTGGAGTGCAGCAGCAACATCAGAGCTACAACTTTGAACTCCTGAGTTCCAGCCACCTCAGCCTCCCGAGTAGCTGGGACTCCATGTGCATGTCACCAGAGCTGGGTAACTTTTTTTTTTTTTGTAGAGATCTATGTTCCTCAGGTTGGTCTTGAACTGCTGATGTCAAGTGATCCTCCCAGCTCAGCTTCCTGAGTTTACAGCCTGAGGCAGCGACTGGCCCAGAGTCACATGTTAACATCACCTCCTCACTGCCGGGCTCCAATTTTGTCAGTGACTGAAAACCTTAAGGGAGAGTTTCTGGTCAGGCCCTGCCCAGTCTGTGAACAGGGGGTAAATGGAAAGATGGCATGTGGATGGTTATTTTGGAGAACTGGCCAGACAAGTGCTAGATGCTGTTTCCTGGAATACAGGACCATGAGATGTCCAGTCCAGCTGCCTGGTCCAGGGCCCCTGGCATCATCTAGTTTGGGAGCTCACCCAGAAGGTACCTCAGTTGCCCAAAGCAGCTGATCTTCCTACCAATCTGGTCCCAGTTGAGAGATGTAACTGGGCCCTGTCCTCCAGGAAACCATTCCTGTGCATGCCTGTATTTGTCTTCACCTTGGCTGGCCTCTCTGTACCATGAGTACTTGGATTTACAAGGCTCTGCCTGTCAGCTGAGCATTACAGAGCAGCTCTCTTCTGTTCCAGTGAGGATGCCCAGGCTCCTACACCCTTGCCCAGATCTGAATGTTCTCCCCTTCACACACAGGTGACCTCGAACCCTATCCTGGTCACTGTCTTCTGGCAGCTGCTCTGAAAAAGGGCATTTTGGCCTCAAGGTCTGAGCATGTCACCTCTGTTTTCTGTTGATCTTTCCAGTGCTGTTTGGGACAGCTCATGCATTTGTCCATGTACTGTTTCTTTGGAAGGCAATCAGGGCTTTCTTTCAGGGGTGGGTATAAAAGTTCTTGTGAGTTTGTGTATGAAGTCTGCCTTCACTACCTGGATAGGACTATCACACTTCTGCTGCACGACTGCAATCTTACTACATTTAAGAAAAAATTTTAATTGTATTTATTTACTTATTCTGAGATGGAGTCTGGCTCTGTCTCCCAGGCTGAAGTGCAGTAGCGTGATCTTGGCTTACTGCACCCTCCGCCTCCTGGGTTCAAGTAATTCTCCTGTCTCAGCTTCCTGAGCAGCTGAGACTACAGGTGCATGCCAAAACACCCAGCTAGTATTTATATTTTTGGTAGAGATGGGGTTTCTCCATATTGGCCAGGCTGATCTCAAACTCCTGATTTCAGGTGAACTACCTACCGGAACCTCCCAAAGTTATAGAATTACAGGATTACGTTTATTTATTTCTTATTTATTTGAGCTGGAGTGTTGAGCAGTCATTCTGGCTAGAGTGCAGTGGCCCAAACTTGGCTCACTGCACCTCTGTCTCCCAGGTTCAAGCGATTCTCCTGCCTCAGTGTCAATAGTACCTGGGTATAAAGGCAAGTGCCACCTCGTCCTGCTAATTTTTGTATTTTCTGCTCCCTGCCTCACCAGGTCTGCAAGCAGAGAGGAGTGCAAGGCAAGGCAATTTTAGGAAAGTTAACTCCAGGCAAGACAAGGCAAGGCAAGTCCAGGCAAGGCAAGTCCAGGCAAGGCAAGACAAGGCTATTCCAGGCAAGGCAATTCCAGGCAATGCAAAGCAAGGCAAGGCAAAACAAATTCCAGGCAAGGAAAGGAAAGGCAACTCAAGGAAATTACATGCAAGGCAAGGCAAAGCAAGAAAACTCCAGGCAAAGCAAGCCAAGGCAAAGCAAGTCAAGGCAATTCCAGGCAAGGCAAGACAAGGCATGGCAAGGCAAGGCAATTCAAGGCAAGAAAATTTCAGTCAAGCAAGACAAGAAAAGGTAATTCCAGGCAAGGCAATTCCAGGCAAGGCAAGGCAGGGCAATTCCAGTAAAGACCATTCCAGGAAAAGCAAGGCAAGGCAAGGCAAGACAAAGCAAGGAAATTCCAGGCAAGGCAAGGCAAGGCAGGGCAGGGCAGGGCAGGGCAGGGCAGGGCAGGGCAGGGCAAGGCAAGGCAAGGAAAGGAAAGGCAAGGCAAGGCAGGGCTTTCCAGGCAAGGCAAGGCAAAGCAAGGTAGGGCAATTCCAGGAAAGGCAATTCCAAGCAAGGCGAGGCAAGGCAAGGCAATTCCAGGCAGGGCAAAAAAAAAAAAAGGCAAGGCAAGGAAAGGCAAGGAAAGAAATTTTCTGGCAAGGCAAGTCAATGCAAGGCAATTCCAGGCAAGTAAATTTCAGGCAAAGCTAGGCAAGGCAATTGCAAGCAAGGGAAATCCAGGCATGGCAGGCAAGGCAAGGCAAGGTAATTCTAGGAAAGGCAATTCCAATCAAGGCGAGGCAAGGCAAAGCCAGGCAATTCCAGACAAGGCAAGGAAAGGCAAGGCAAGAAAATTCCTGGCAAGGCAAGTCAATGCAAGGCAATTCCAGGCAAGTAAATTTAAGGCAAAGCTAGGCAAGGCAACTGCTGCAAATCCAGGCATGACAGGCAAGTCAAGGCAAGGCAAGGCAATTCTAGGCATGGCAATTCTGGGCAAGGCAGGGCAAGAAAAGGCAAGGCAAGGCAATTCCAGACAGAACAATTCCAGGCTACACAAGGCAAGGCAATGCAAAAACATTCCTGGCAGGGCAAGAAAATATCAGGCAAGGAAATTTCAGTCAAGGCAAGGCATGGGAATTCCAGGGAAGGCAAAACAAGGCAAGGCAGGCCAATTCCAGGCAAGATAATTTGAGGTAAGGCAAGGAAAAGCAGGATAATTTCAGGCAAGGCAATTCAAAGAAAGGCAAGGCAGGGAAATTCCAAACAATGCAATTCGAGGCAAGGCAAGGCAAAAAAGGGTGATTTCAGTCAAGGCAAGGCAAGGCAAGGCAAGGCAGGGCAGGGCAGGGTAGGGCAGGGCAGGGCAGGGCAGGGCAGGGCAAGGCAGGGCAAGGCAGGGCAAGGCAGGGCAAGGCAGGGCAAGGCAGGGCAAGGCAGGGCAAGGCAAGGCAAGGCAAACAGTTCCAGGCAAGGCAATGCAATTGTAGGCCAGGCAATTCCAGACAATGCAAGTCAATGCAAGGCAAGGCAATTTCAGGCAATGCAAGACAAGGCAATTCCAGGAAAGGCAATTGCCAGAAGGCAAAACCAGGCCGGGCCAGGCCAGGCAGGGAAAGGCAATTGCCAGAAGGCAAAACCAGGCCAGGCAAGGCAAGAAAAGGCAGGGAAAGGCAATGCCAAGCAAGGCAATTCTGACTAAGGCAAGACAAGGCAATTCCAGGCAAGGCAGTTTCAGTCAAGGCAAAGCAATGCAATGCAAGGCAAGGAAATTCTAGTCAAGGCAATTCCAGGCAAGGAAAGACAAGCCAAGGCAACTTGAAACAAAGCAATTGCAGTCAAGGCAAAGCAAAAGAAGGCAATTCCAGGAAAGGCTATTCCAGGGAAGGCAAGGTAGAGCAATTCCAGGCAAGGAGAAGTAAGGTAATGCAATGCAATTCCAGGCATTTCAATTCCAGGCATGGCAATGCAAGTCAAAGCAATTCCAGGCAAGGCAAAACAAGGCAAGGCAAGGCAATGCAATTCCAGGCTAGGCAATTGTAGGAAAGGCAATTTCAGGCTAGGCAAGTCAAGACAAGGCAGGGAAAGGCAATATCAGGCAAGGCAATTCCAAGAAAGACAAGGCAACACAGGGTAAGGCAATTCCAGGCAAGGGTAGGCAAATCTATTCCAGGCAAGGCAATTCTAGGTAATGCAAGGCAAGGCAAGGCAAAAAAATTCCAGCAAGTAAATTCTAGGCAAGGCAAGGAAAGGAAAGAAGAGGAAAGGTCATTCCAGGCAAGGCAATTTCAGGCAAGCCAAGGCAATGCAATGCAATGCAATTCCAAGCAAGAAAATTCCAGGCAACACAAGGCAATTTCAGACAAGGTAATTTCAGACAAGGAAAGGAAAAGCAAGCAGAGGCAAGGTCATTCCAGGCAAGGCAATTTAAGGCAAGGCAATTCTAGCTAAAACAAGGCAAGGCAATTCCATTCAAGGCAAGACAAGGCAATGCAAATCAAGGAAATTCTAGGCAAGGCAATTCCAGGTGAGGAAAGGCAAGCCAAGGCAATTTGAAACAAGGCAATTGCAGTCAAGGCAAGGAAAGAGAAGGCAATTCCAGGCAAAGCTATACCAGGGAAGGTGAGGAAGAGCAATTCCAGGCAAGGAGAAGTAAGGTAATGCAAGGCAATTCCAGGTAAGGCAAGGCAAGGCAATTCCAGGCATGGCAATGCAAGTCAAAGCAATTCCAGGCAAGGCGAGGCAATGCAATTTCAGGCTAGGCAAGGCAAGACAAAACAGGGAAAGGCAATATCAGGCAAGGCAATTCCAAGAAAGGCAAGGCAATGCAGGGTAAGGCAATTCCAGACAAGGGAAGGCAAATCTATTCCAGGCAAGGCAATTCTAGGCAATGCAATGCAAGGCAAGGCAAGGCAAAACAATTCCAGCAAGTAAACTCTAGGCAAGGCAAGGAGAGGCAAGGTCATTCCAGGCAAGAGAATTTCAGACAAGGCAAGTCAATGCAATGCAATGCAATTTCAAGCAAGGAAATTCCAGGCAAAAAAAGGCAAGGCAATTCCAGACAAGGTAATTTCAGACAAGGAAAGGAAAGGCAATTCCAGGCAAGGCAAGGCAAGGCAAGGCAGGGCAGGGCAGGGCAGGGCAAGGGAGGGCAGGGAAGGGAAGGGAAGGGAAGGGCAAGGCAAGGCAATTCCAGACAAGTTAATTTGAGGAAAGGCAAAAATAGGCAATTCCAGGCAAGGCAATTCCAGGCAAGGCAAGGTAAGGCAAAGCAATGCAATTCTAGGCCAGGCAATTCCAGGCAAGGCAAGGCAAGGCAATCTAAGGCAAGGCAATTCCAGGCAAGGCAAGGCAAGGCAATTCCTGGCAAGGCAATTCCAGGCAAGGCAACTCCAGGCAAGAAAAGAAAAGGCAATTCCAGGCTGTGCAATTCCAGGCAACCCAACACAAGGCAAGACAAGGAAATTCCAGGCAAGACAAGACAAAGCAATCTACAGTAAGGAAATTCCAGACATGGCAAGAGAAGGCAAGGCAATTTCAGGCAAGGCAATTCCAGGAAAGTCAAGACACGGCAATTCCAGGAAAGGATAAGCAAGACAATGCAAGGCAATTCCAGGCAAGCCAATTTCAGGTAAGGCAAGGCAAGGCAATTCCAGGCAAGTCAATTCCAGGCAAGTCAATTCTAGGCAATGGAAGGCAAGGGAAGCAAGGCAAGAGAGGGCAATGCCAGGCAAGGCAAGGCAATGCAATCCCAGGCAAGGCAATTGCAGGAAAGGCAATTTCAGGCAAGTCAAGGCAAGATAAGGAAGGGAAAAGAAATTTGATGCAAGGCAATTGCAGGTAAGGCAAGGCAAGTTAATTCCAGGGAAGGTAACTCCAGGCAAGGCAAAGCAAGGCAATTCCAGGCAAGAAAATTAGGCAGGGCAGGGCAGGGCAGGGCAGGGCAGGGCAAGGCAGGGCAGGGCAGGGCAGGGCAGGGAAAGGCAGGGCAAGGCAGGGCAAGGCAAGGCAGGGCAAGGCAAGGCAAGGCAAGAAAATTCCTGGCAAGGCAAGTCAATGCAAGGCAATTCCAGGCAATCAAGTTTCAGGCAAATCTAGGAAAGGCAATTGCAAGCAAGGGAAATCTAGACATGGCAGGCAAGGCAATTCTAGGCACAGCAATTCCAGGCAAGGCAAGGCAAGCCAAGTCAAGGCAATTCCAGAGAGCACAATTCCAGGCTAGGCAAAGCAAGGCAATGCAAGAAAATTCCCAACAAGGCAAGAAAATTTCAGGCAAGGAAAGGCATGGCAATTCCAGGCAAGGCAAAACAAGGCAAGGCAGGCCAATTCCAAGCAAGGCCAATTCCAGCAAGGTAAGAAGAGACAAGGCAAAGCAGGGTAATTCCAGGCAAGGCAATTTGAGGCAAGGCAATGCAAGTCAAAGCAATTCCAGGCAAGGCAACAGAAGGCAAGGAATAGGCAATGCAATTCCAGGCTAGGAAACTGCAGGAAAGGCGATTCCAGGCTAGGTAAGGCAAGACAAGGCAGGGAAAGGCAACTCCAGGCAAGGCAATTCCAGGTAAGGCAAAGCAAGGCAATTCCAGGGAAAGCAATCCAGGCAAGGCAAGGCAAGACAATCATCAGGCAAGACAATTTCAGGCAAGGCACAGCAATGCAGGGTAAGGCAATTCCAGGCAAGGGAAGGCAAGGCTATTCCAGGCAAGGCAATTTTAGGCAATGCAAGGCAAGGCAAGGCAAACAAATTCCAGCAAGCAAATTCCAGGCAAGGCAAGGAAAGGAAAGGAGAGGCAAGGTCATTCCAGGCAAGGCAAGGCAATGCAATGCAACGCATTACAAGCAAGGAAATTCCAGGTAAGAAAAGGCAAGGCAATTCCAGACAAGGTAATTTCAGACAAGGAAAGGAAAGGCAATTCCAAGCAAGGCAAGGGAAAGCAAGGTAAAAAAAAGTGCAATTTCAGTCAAGGTGATTTCAGGCAAGGGAAGGCAAGGCAAGGCAATTCCAGTCAAGGCAAGGCAAGGCAATGCAAGGCAAGGAAATTCTAGGCAAGACAATTCCAGGCGAGGAAAACCAAGCCAAGGCAATTTGAAACAAGGCAATTCCAGTCAAGGCAAGGCAAGAGAAGGCAATTCCAGGCAAGAGTATTCCAGGGAAGGCAAGTCAGGGCAATTCTAGGAAAAAAGAAGCAAGGTAACACAATGCAATTCCAGGTAAGGCAAGACAATTCCAGGTAAGGCAAGGCAAGGCAATTTCAGGCATGTCAATTCCAGGCAAGGCAATGCAAGTCAAAGCAATTCCAGGCAAGACAACAGAAGGCAAGGCAAGGCAATGCAATTTCAGGCTAGGCAATTGCAGGAAAGGCAATTCCAGGCTAGGCAAGGCAAGACAAGGCAGGGAAAGGCAATTCCAGGGAAGGCAACTCAAGGCAAGGGAAGGCAAGGCAATATCAGGCAAAACAATTTCTGGCAAGGCAAGGCAAGGCAGTGCAGGGTAAGCCAATTCCAGGCAAGGGAAGGCAAGGCTATTCCAGGCAAGACAATTCCAGGCAATGCAAGGCAAGGCAAGGCAAACAAATTCCAGTAAGGAAATTCCAGGCAAGGCAAGGAAAGGCAAGGAGAGGAAAGGTCATTCCAGGCAAGGTAATTTCAGGCAAGGCAAGTCAATGCAATGCAATGCAATTTCCAGCAAGGTAATTCCAGGCAAAAAAATGCAAGGCAATTCCAGACAATTTAATTTCAGACAAGGAAAGGAAAAGCAATTCCAAGCAAGGCAAGGCAAGGTAACGCAAGGCAAGGTAACACAAGGCAAGGCAAGGCAATTCCAGACAAGTTAATTTGAGGAAAGACAAAAATAGGCAATTCCAGGCAAGGCAATTCCAGGCTCGGCAAGGTAAGGCAAAGCAATGCAATTCTAGGCTAGACAATTCCAGCCAAGGCAAGGCAATCCCAGGCAAGGCAATTCTAGGCAAGGCAAGGCAAGGCTATTCCACACAAGGCAATTCCAGGCAATGCAAGGCAAGGAAAGACAAAAAATCCCAGGCAAGAAAATTAAAGGCAAGGCAAGGCAGGGTGGGGCGGGGTGGAGCAGGGCGGGGCAGGGTGGGGTGGGGTGGGGCAGGGCAGGGTAGGGCAGGGCAAGGCAGGGCAAGTCAGGGCAAGGCAGGGCAAGGCAATTCCAGGGAAGAAAAGGCAATGCAATTCCAGGCAAGGCAACTCCAGGCAAGAAAATAAAAGGCAATTCCATTCTGTGCAATTCCAGGCAACACAAGGCAAGGCAAGGCAAGGCAATTCCAGACAAGGCAAGACAAGGCAATCTAGGGCAATGCAGTTCCAGGCAAAGCAAGAGAAGGCAAGCAAGGCAAATCAAGGCCAATCCAGGCAAGGCAATTTCAGGCAAGGCAAGGCAATTCCAGGGAAGGCAATTCAATGCAAGGCAAGGCAAGGCAGGGCATGGCAGGGCAGGGCAAGGCAAGGCAAGGCAAGGCAAGGCAAGGCAAGGCAATTAGAAATGAGGCAATTTCAGTCATGGCAAGGCAAGACAAGGCAATTCCAGGCAAGGCTATTTCAGGAAAGTCAAGACAGGGCTATTCCAGGCAAGGATAAGCAAGGCAATGCAAGGCAATTCCAGGCAAGCCAATTCCAGGTAAGGCAAGGCAAGGAAATTCCAGGCAAGCCAATTCTAGGCAATGGAAGGCAAGGCAAGCAAGGCAAGGGAAGGCAATCCCAGGCAAGCCAATTGCAGGAAAGGCAATTTCAGGAAAGGCAATTTCAGGAAAGGCAAGGCAAGATAAGGAAGGGAAAGGAAATTTGACCCAAGGCAATTGCAGGTAAGGCAAAACAAGGTAATTCCAGGGAAGTTAACTCCAGGCAAGGCAAGGCAAGGCAATTCCAGGCAAGAAAATATCAGGAAAGGCAAGGCAATGGAGGGCAAGGCAATTCCAGGCAAGTAATGGAAAGGCTATTCCAGGCAAGGCAATTCCAGGCAATGCAGGGCAAGGAAAAGCAAAAAATTCCAGGCAAGAAAATTAAAGGCAAGGCAAGGCAACACAATGCAAGACCAAGCCAGGCAAGGCGATTTCAGGCAAGGCAAGACAATTCCACGGAAGGCAATTCAAGGCAAGGTAATTCAAGGCAAGGCAGCTCCAGGCAATAAAAGAAAAGGCAATTCCAGGCTAGGCAATTCCAGGCAAGGCAAGAGAAGACAAGGGAAGGCAAGGCAATTCCAGGAAAGGCAAGACAAGGTAGGGCAAGGAAGGCAAGGCAAGAAAATTCCTGGCAAGGCAAGTCAATGCAAGGCAATTCCAGGCAAGTAAGTTTCAGGCAAACCTAGTAAAGGCAATTGCAAGCAAGGGATGTCTAGACATGGCAGGCAAGGCAATTCTAGGCATGGCAATTCCAGGCAAGGTAAGGCAAGCCAAGGCAAGGCAATTCCATACAGGGCAATTCCAGACTAGGCAAAGCAAGGCAATGCAAGAAAATTCCCGACAAGGCAAGAAAATTTCAGGCAAGGCAATTTCAGGCAAGGCAAGGAATGGCAATTCCAGACAAGGCAATTCCAGGCAAGGCAAAACAAGGCAAGGGAAGCCATTTCAGGCAAGGTAATTCAGGGTAAGAAAAGGCAAGGCAAAGCAGGGTAATTCCAAGCAAGGCAATTCAAGGCAAGACAAGGCAGAGAAATTCCAAGCAAGGCAGTTCAAGACAAGATGAGGCAAAACAAAAAAAAGGCAATTTCAGGCAAGGCAAGGTAAGTCAAGGCAAGGCAATTCCAGACAAGTCAATTTTAGAAAAGGCAAGGAAAAACAATTTCAGGCAAGGCAATTCCAGGCAAGGCAATGCAATTCTAGGCCAGGCAATTCCAGGCCAGGCAAGGCAATGCAAGGCAAGACAATTCCAGGCAAGGCAATTCCAGGCAAGGCAATTCCAGGCAAGGGAATTGGCCAGAAAGACAATTCCAGGTCCGACAAGGCAAGAAAAGGATGGGAAAGGCAGTGCTAGGCAGAGAAATTTCAGGCAAGGAAATTCCAGTCAAGGCAAAGCAATACAATGCAAGGTGAGGAAATTCTAGGCAAGGCAATCCAGGAGAAGAAAGACAAGCCAAGGTAACTTGAAACAAGGCAATTGCAGTCAAGGCAAGGCAAGAGAAGGCTATTCCAGGCAAGGCTATTCCAGGGAAGGCAAGGCAGAACAATTCCAGGCAAGGAGAAGCAAGGTAATGCAATGCAATTCCAGGCAAGGCAATTCCAGGTAAGGCAAGGCAAGGCAATTCCAGGCATTTCAATTTCAAGCACAGAAATGCAAGTCAAAGCAATTCCAGGCAAGGCAAGGCAAGACAGGGCAGGGCAGGGCAGGGCAAAGCAATTCCAGGCAAATCAAGGCAAGGCAAGGCAAGGCAAGGCAAGAGAAGGTAAGACAAGAGAAGGCAAGGCAAGGCAAGGCAATTCCAGGAAAGGCAAGACAAGGCAAGGCAAGGAAAAGCAAGGAAAGGCAAGGCAAGAAAATTCCTGGCAAGGCAAATCAATGCAAGACAATTCCAGGCAAGTAAGTTTCAGGCAAAGCTAGGCAAGGCAATTGCAAGCAAGGGAAATCCAGGCATGGCAGGCAAGGCAATTCTAGGCACGGCAATTCCAGGCAAGGCTAGGCAAGCCAAGGCAAGGCAATTCCAGACAGGGCAATTCCAGACTAGGCAAAGCAAGGCAATGAAAGAAGATTCCTGGCAAGGCAAGAAAATTTCAGGCAAAGCAATTTCAGGCAAGGCAAGGCATGGCAATTCCAGGCAAGGCAAAACAAGTCAAGGCAGGCCAATTTCAGGCAAGGTAATTTGAGGTAAGAAAAGGAAAGGCAAAGCAGGGTAATTTCAGGCAAGGCAATTCGAGGCAAGGCAAGGCAGGGAAATTCCAAGCAAGGCAATTCAAGGCAAGGCGAGGCAAGGCAAAAAAGGGCAATTTCAGGCAAGGTGATTTCAGGCAAGGCAAGGCAATTCCAGGCAAGGCAAGGCAAGACAATGCAAAACAATTCCAGACAAGGCAATTTCAGTAAAGACAAGGAAAAACAGTTCCAGTCAAAGCAAGAAAAGGCAGAGAAAGGCAATGCCAGGCAAGGCAATTCCCACTAAGGCAAAGCAATTCCAGGCAAGGCAATTCTAGTCAAGGCACAGCAATGCAACACAAGGCAAGGAAATTCTATGAAAGGCAATTCCAGGCGAGGAAAGGCAAGCCAAGGCAACTTGATACAAGGCAATTCCAGTCAAGGCAAGGTAAGAGAAGGCAATTCCAGGCAAGGCTATTCCAGGGAAGGCAAGGCAGGGTAATTCCAGGCATTTCAATTCCAGGAACGGCAATGCAAGTCAAAGCAATTCCAGGCAAGGCAAAACAAAACAAGGCAAGGCAAGGTGATGAAATTCCAGGCTAGGCAATTGCAGGAAAGGGAATTTCAGGCTAGGCAAGACAATACAAGGCAAGGAAAGGCAATATCAGGCAAGGCAATTCCAAGAAAAGCAAGGCAATGCAGGGTAAGGCAATTCCAGGCAAGGGAAGGCAAATCTATTCCAGGCAAGGCAATTCTAGGCAATGCAAGGCAAGGCAAGGCAAAAAATTTTCAGCAACAAAATTCCAGGCAAGTCAAGGAAAGACAAGCAGAGGCAAGGTTATTCCAGGCAAGGCAAGACAATGCAATGCAAAACAATTCCAATTAAGAAAATCCAGGCAAGACAAGCAAGGCAATTCCAGACAAGGTAATTTCAGACAAGGTAATTCCAGGCAAGGCAAGGCCATGCAAGTCAATGCAATTCCAGGCAATTCCAGGCAAGGCAATTCCAGGCAAGGCAATTGCTGAAATGGCATTCCAGGCCAGGCAAGGCAAGAAAAGGCAGGGAAAGGCAATTCTAGGCAAGGCAATTCCCACTAAGGCAGATCAAGGCAATTCCAGACAACCCAATTCCAGTCAAGGCAAGGCAAGGTAATGTAAGGCAAGGCAAGGCAACATAAGGCAAGGAAAGGCAACATAAAGCATGGCAATTCTAAGCCTTTCCTGGAATTACCTTGTCTGGAATTGCCTTGCCTTGCCTTGCCTGAAATCGCCTTGCCTGGAATGGCCCTTTTTTGCCTTGCCTGTAATTGCCTTTCCTTTCCTTGTCTGAAATTACCTTGTCTGGAATTGTCTTGCCTTGTCTTGCCTGGAATTTTCTTGCTTGGAATTGAATTGCATTGCATTGCATTGCCTTGCCTGAAATTGGCTTGTCTGGAATGACCTTGCCTCTCCTTGTCTTTCCTTGCCTTACCTGGATTTTCCTTCTGAAATTTGTTTGCCTTGCCTTGCCTTGCATTGCCTAGAATTGCCTTTCCTGGAATAGCCTTGCCTTCCCTTGCCTGGAATTGCCTTACCCTATGTTGCCTTCCCTGGCATGGAATTGCCTTGCCTGATGTTGCCTTGCCTGGCCTTGCCTGGATTTGCCTTCCCTGGAATTGCCTTGCCTGGAATTCCCTTTCCCTGTCTTGCCTTGCCTTTCTTTGACTGAAATTGCCTTTCCTGGAATTGCTTTGCTTGCCTTCCTTTGCCTTGCTTTGCCTGGAATTGCCTTGCATTGGCTTGCCTTTCCTTGCCTTGCATTGCCTGGAATTCTGTTGCCTGGAATTTCCTAGCCTGAAATTGCCTTGCCTTGCCTTGCCTGGAATTGCCTTGCCTGGAATTACATTGTCTTGCCTTGCTTGACTGGAATTTTCTTGCCTGAAATTGCCTTGCCTTGCTTTTTCTTGACTTGCCTGGAATTGCTAGGCCTTCCCTTGCCTTGGCTTGCCTTGCCTTTAATTGCCTTGCCTTGCCTTGCATGGAATTGCCTTGAGTTGCCTTTCCTTGCCTTTCCTTGAATTGCCTTGCTTTGCCTCCTCTTGCCTGGAATTACCTTGCCTGGAATTGCCTTGTTTTGCCTTCCTTGGGGTTGCCTTGCCTGGAATTGCATTCCCTTGCCTTGCCTTGAATTGCCTTCCCTGCAATTACCTTGCCTTGCCTGATATCGACTTGCCTGGATTGGCCTTGCCTTTGCTTGCCTTGTCTGGAAATTTTTTGCCTTGCCTTACCTTGCATTGCCTGGAATTGCCTTACCTGGAATAGCCTTGCCTTGCCTTGCCTGGAATTGCCTTGCCCTCCATTGCCTTGCCTTGCCTAGAATTGCCTTGCCCTCCATTGCCTTGACTTGCCTTGCCTTGCCTGGAGTTACCTTCCCTGGAATTACCTCACCTTGCCTTACCTGGAATTGCCTTGCCTCGAATTTCCTTTCCTGGAATTTCCTTTCCCGGAATTGCCTTGCTTGCCTTCCCTTGCCTTGCTTTGCCTGGAATTGCCTTGACTTGCCTTGACTTGCATTGCCTGGAATTGTATTGCCTGGAATTTCCTAACCTAAAATTGCCTTGCCTTGCCTTGCCTGGAATTGCCTTGCCTTGCCTTGCCTGGAATTGCCTTGCCTTGCCTGGAATTTCCTTGCCTGAAATTGCCTTGCCTTGTCTTGCCTTGCCTGGAGTTACCTTCCCTGGAATTACCTTGCCTTGCCTTACCTGGAATTGCCTTGCCTTGCTTTACCTGGAATTGCCTTGCCTCGAATTTCCTTTCCCTGCCTTGTCTTGCCTTACCTTGCCTGAAATTTCCTTTCCTGCAATTGCCTTTCCTGGGATTGCCTTGCCTTGCCCTGCCCTGCCTTGCATTGCCTGGTATTGCCTTCTCTTGCCTTGCCTTGTCTGGGATTGCCTTGCCTGGAATTGCCTTGCCTGGAATTGTTCTGTCTTGCCTTGCCTTGCCTTGCCTGGAATTGCCTGGAGTGGAAGAGAATGGCTCCAATGTCAGATTCCCAACATGCTGTGTGCTCAGTAGGATCTGCCCACAGACATCCATGGAACACTCACCTTCCCCACCTTGTCCAGTGCAGAGGTCACCGGACAGAACTGCACTGGGTGTTGGTGTCAACCAGGACCCCACACACTTTCCTGAGTGTGATCCTGCTTCCCTCCTCTAGGCAGCTGCATCCTTTTCTCCTGCAGGATTATCTGGAAATTCAGGTCTGGGTTTCATCTCCCTTCTCCCCTCTCCTTGCCCCAACCTCCTTTTTCTGAAAAAGTGAGGGAATTGTTTATGGGTTATTTTGTTGAAAATAAGTGGCAGCCTCCACGCTTCTGTTTTCTTTCAGCCTGCTGGTAATGCAGGGTTACAAAGGATGCCTGGGCTTCCACACAGGTGCTGGCAGAAGGGGCAGCAGGTGGTGCTGTGCCTCTGCCTGCTTGAGGAAGATGGTTGTACCCCTGCCCCTCATCCCTAGGCTGGGCTTCTTCCTAACCTTCTGAATATCCTGTAGTCCAGAGACCTCAGAACCCACTCCTGAGAGAGCAGAGCGAGGCACTTAGAGAAAGAAAAAATGGTGCCATTCTAGGATCTTATTAGGTATCTGAATCTGTTAGGAAAATAAATTAGGAACTATGTATAAAACTTAAAATATTCAAGTATTAAAAGTGTATTTGAATCAAAGTTTTAAAACATGCCATCAGCAAGCTTCTACCACTAAATGGGGACTTTTACAGAAGTTGAGCAAGTTCTCTGAGTTGAGAGAAAAAGGAAGCCACCTGTGCTGGGGACACTTGAGGCAGGGAGAGTGTGGGCAGAGGGAAGCCAGAGAAGTCCCAGCCTGTGGAAGCCAAACGGAGAGCGTGAGCCAGGAGGGTGGTCAGGATTGGGGATGTGGTTGCTCTCCCTGGAGGAGGAATCCTAAAGTGCACAGCCTGGGACTCCCTCCCCTGGGGTCCAGTTCCCCAACATTTCACAGGCCTCCTGGAGCTGCCTTCCAATAAGGACAAACACAGCAAGAAAAGATCTGTTTCTGCACAAAAGTTCTTCTGGAAAGAAGAAAGAAGAAAGCCGTGAATGGAGTCAAAGTGTTATTCAGTGCTGACTTAGCCTCTCAATTCTTTTCTAAATGGAGTGTGGTTTCCTAGTCAGGGAATGGAAGAGGCCCCTCCCACACAGGGACAGGGCCATGACCCCAGAGGATGAAGCAGCAGCATTTATTCAAGATACAACAGTGAGGGGATCCCGTCACATTCCTGTCTCCCTGGAGAGGGCACATCTTGAGAAGTGACCCAGGAGACATGTAAGTTCCTAAAACCACTCCCTTCCCTCTGTCCCCCAGGACCTGGCCCAGACTCTGAGATACACTGGCTTGGGGTGCCCTTGGGTGGCCGTGTGAAAAACCACAGTTTAGGGCCAGTCTGGGGCTTCCAGACCTGGCCAGGATGTCCGCAGGCCACGTGTCCTTCTGCTTTGTCTCACTGTCCCTTGGCAGATGGCCTGATGCTTGGGGCTGTCACAAGGACACCTCAGGAAGGTTTGGTTCCCACTATACAATGGTTTGATTATCCAGAGGTTTTAGGGATGTCTATCTGCCTTCGGGAGATGGACAGGGGCCTTAAGACTTTGGTTGAGAACAGGATGCTCTGTCCCTTACTGTCTGGATGGCAGTGATGGCCTCCAGCTGCAGAAATTACAGCAGCACCTGGACCTGCCAGAAAGAGTGGGAGAGAGGAGAGAGGCTCAGAGGGTACTCACAGCTGGTGATCTTTAGCCCCCAAGTCCAGCTCAGGTGCTGGGTCCTCTGCTGCTGCCATGAAGCCTTTACAGTGAGACGGGAGGTGGGGGTGTGGATGCGGACAAGGCATGACTTGGGGGGGGTATTTTAGAGGTGCACAGGTCCTTGCTCTGTCACCCAGGCTGGAGTACAGTGGCTCCATCATAGATCACTGCAGCCTCTAACTGCTAGGCTCAAGTCATCCTCCCATGTCAGCCTCCCAAGGAGCTAGGACTACAGGTTTGTGCCACAATGCCTGACTAATTTTTCCTTTTCTCTTTTCTAGAGATGGGGTTTGCTGCATTGTCCAGACTGGTCTCAAACACCTGGGTTCAGTTATCCTGCCACAGTCTCTCAAAGTGCTGGGACTACAGGCGTGAGCCTCCACACCCAAACACTTGGGGCGGTTTTAAGCCCCCAGTAAGGTGCACCAGCAGGACCAAGAGGTGGCCTGGGCCTCCCCAACGCTCTCTTCCATGTACACCTAGGCAAGTTTCTCTCTCTGAATTTCAGGCACCACCACCGACAATGCAAGTAGGAAGCTGGGCAGGGCAGGACTGGGGGTATAGCAGGCAGAGGCCTCCTCTGTCAGGTCGGGGTGGCATGGGCTGGCTGGAGCCTGTCTTCCCACACGTAGGTCATGACCTCCTAGGACCAGCTTTCCGTCATGGTGATGGGCCGCTGGGATTGGTAGAAAGCTTGCTCTCCTTCTCTGAGGCTGGAGCAGTGTGGGGCCAAAGACCATGGCAAGGTTGTGCAGGGACTTTTATTGACTGCCTTATTCTTACCACCCTGTGCAGTACTGAAGCAGAGGGTGCTATTTCTATGCCACAACCAGGAAAGAGGTGGAGGGGCTGGGCCATGCTGGAGTCCTCTGGGAGGGAGCGACCCTGACCCTGGCTGTGCTGCAAGCTGATTCCAGCCCTGGTACTTGTGGGTCCCAGCGGCCCAGGACGAGGGGTTAGGTCTGGGCTGGTGGGGAGGTCTCCTCCATGGTCGGGGAGTGAGGGAGTTGGGGGATTCAAGTGTACTGCTGGCCATGGCCAAAGCTCGGAGCTCTTTGTGAAGTCACAATGCAGAGGGGGGAGGAGGGCAAAGAGGAGAGGCTGGGGTGGGGGTGGCAGTGGCGCTGATTCCCAGAGGCAGTGAGGGACTGTAGATGGGTTGGGGAAAAGGTCCTCAGTGCTGGGGGTCTGATATGAGCAGAGGGGCACCCTGTGGCCTGGGTTTTTGTAGCCCTCCCTGGGCAGCCATGAGAGAGCTGGGCTACCTTTTCAGGTGGTCCAGAAGGAAAAGGAAGGTGAGCAGGTTGGCCTCCAGCCGGGACAAGGGCAGGTTAAGCATGGAGTTCTCCTTTGCAGCGGGGTCTGAAACTACTGCGGAAGGCAGTGGGTTACTTCTCATGGTCACAACGAGCTAGAGACCTCTCCCGAGTTGGTGACATGAAGCACCCAGGACATGTGTTCCTGAACAGCGTAGGCTCGTCATCATCCTCACTCCTACAGCACTGGGGCCCAATGAGGGTGCCAGTGTGGGGTATGAGCCACCTGAATCCCTTTTCTCTGCCCCACAGAGAGCAGTGGCTCATGGGCAGAGCTGCCTGTGGGAAACTGAGGCTACCACTGCTCCTGAGGGCAACCCAGAGTAGTGGAGACTCAGCGTAAAATAAAAAAGGGGAGTGAGGGACACAAGGAGGTGGGAGGTGGGTTGCCCCAGCTCCACAACCTAAGCAGATACCCTCTCTTCACCCTAGACTCTGCAGGGGCACCTCAGGCTGGTAGACCAGGTCCTCTGGGTGTGGGTCCGGGAGGCAGGCCTGCCCTAAGGGTCATGCAGAAGATACAGGGCCACACACACCAGTGCCCTGCTTAGACATCAGCCTCCAGGTTGACTCGGGGTCAGGTCAGGTTTGATCCTGTGCTTGACTGCACCAGGACCCATGGTTAGAGCACCTGGGGACCCTTGTTCAGCCCTGGTCTGCTGAAAGGGGGACAGTAGACTTTAGGACCCCACAGCACAGCAGTGATGAGCATTTTACTCTCTTGGTCTCCTTGAGGAATAGGACAAGGAGTCCTCTGGGGACAGATGAGGACTTACACAACGGCCTCAGTTGTGGCCCCTGCTTTCTGAGCTTGGTTAAAACACTGACCATGGCAGAAAGGACACATATTGGGTTCTCACACCTCACTTTCCACATCCCCTAACGGCAGCAGTGCATATGGAGGAGATACCTCCTATGACGCCAAGGCCTCCAGTGCTCACTGTTGCCCTCATCGAAGTTGGGTAGAACTTGTCAGTGAAGAGGGGCTCAGGCAGCTCACAGAAGTAGAGCTTCAGCGTGTCTGCGATGGCATGTACGTCCATCTCACTCATCATCATCGACACGTCCCTGTTATCTGGAAAGAACATGGAAGTGCTGCAGCCTCCTTGAGGATCCCAAGTAGGTCTCCCATCATCCCTGCCTTGGCTAAAGCACCATCCCTGCCATACTGGCCACTGTGCGGGTTCCTCCCTGGCTTTGAGCAGCTCATCTTCCTCCTCCCAAGAGCTGTGCATGGTTCTGTGTCTGTGTAGAGATGATGGAGGGGTGTGTGCATCCCCATATTTCTCCCTTGCTTGGCTCCGTCATGGATCACTGCAGCCTCTAACTGCTAGGCTCAAGTCATCCTCCTGTGTCAGCCTCCCCAGTAGCTAGGACTACAGATGTGTGCCACAATGCCTGACTAATTTTTCCTTTTCTCTTTTCTAGAGATGGGGTTTGCTGCATTGTCCAGACTGGTCTCAAACACCTGGGTTCAGTTATCTTGCCATGGTCTCTCAAAGTGCTGAGACTACAGGCGTGAGCCTCCACATCCAAACACTTGGGGTGGTTTTAAGCCCCCAGTAAGGTGCACCAGCAGGACTAAGAGGTGGCCTGGGCCTCCCCAACACTCTCATCCATGCAGACCTAATTTGTTTGTTGTTATCTGAAATGCAAATTTATTTATGCATCCTGTGTTGATCTGGCAACTCTATACTATCTGTAACTCTCTCAGAGCACACAGATAGGAGCTATGTGTATTAACCCATGTATATACACATATCTATTAAATTTTTATATATGTGTGGTTAAATATGAGTTCATCCTTATTTCTCTAACTCAAATCCAGTATCACAGGGTTCCTTCTAGCCTTCTGCCTTTGCTTACCTATAACTTCTCTCTCCAGCAGTGAAAAACCTGACCCCCACTATCCACTCTTCATTTACTTATTTGCCCCTTCTTACTCAGGGTGCATGTAAAGCTATTTCAGAATTGATCACAGCCTCCCCACCCGCCTCCCCAAACCTAGCCCGATGAGAAACTAACTTACAAGTTGCAACACAGTGCTGAAGTCCAGTTTCTTTGGCCTTTAGCCTTCCAATTGTAAGTTAAAGCAGCAACTGCAAGGTTACTTTGGTTTGCTCCTTTTCCCAACCCCTCAGGGATGTTATGTGTACAGTGACATTCATTCCTGAAAGTCTACATTCCCCTCCATCCTGGTTGATATTTTTTTTTAATCTACAAAACATGACAATGTCAATGTTTTATTTGGTACAAAGATAAGAAGGAAAACAGCAAAATAAATTTGATAATAAGATTTACACTTTATTACCAGTGATTTTCCTAAAACACAACTTTCACATTTGGCTGCGTGAAACAGAGAGAGAGAGAAAAAAGAAAACTTTCCCTAGTTTTAAGTAGGCCAACTCACATGATCCCTCCAAATGAGTTTAAATGAGAATGAGTACTTTTTTTCTAGCTGGAAAAATATTTCCCTTAATTGAATTTAAATAATTTACCCATAGTGATGCATAAGCCCTTGGGCCAGGCTCAGAAACCTCCTCTACCAGCCTGTTTCATAAGAATTAAAAAAATATTTATGGGACATACATGAAATTTATATATATATATATATATATTTGATTGTAATAGTAGAGACAATAATTTTTAAAAATCCATACTATTTCTCTTTCCAGTCTCTTTCTCCTAAATGCACCTTCTGAGTTTCTTAGGTATGCCTTATAAAGACTACTTTACTTAATGGATTAAAGTGTTCAGCAACGTTAGCACCCTAATGTATGTCTTAAGAGAAAAGAGTATTATTGGGCTTTTAAGCCTCAAAAGCGTGTAGTACCAAGCACTTGTATATTTCAGTATATTTTGTCTCGCAGGGGAGGGAAGTGAGAAGAACACGGATGAAAATATCATTTTTTGAAGGGTCCATGCACATCCCTGACATCTCACACCTTATCTAAGGCTAAAGCTGGGGGAAAGGGTTCATTTAGACCTCATAAATTTACAATAAGACTTTAGTATCTCTCCAGAGCCATATTTTCTCAGTCTGAATTAATTCACCATTCCTAGGTGCCTGTGGGCTATGGGACTTCTTCCTCATTGTTTTCTAAGTCAACTTTACTACTGGTAATGAATGGAAAGGCTATGAGGAAGCAGTTTAAATAGCCCCGTTCTCATTACTCTTTTTTTTTTTCAGGTGATTCTCCTTTTTTTTCTTTTTTTTTTTTAAAGAAAAAAAAGAGAGAAGGAGAGGAAGAAAGAGGAAGAAAAAGAGAAAGAGAGAACAGGAATATTGCTTAATTCTAAGAATGGTTATTAATAATGGCTGATCAATATTTTGTGTATTGAAAGTGGAGAGCGCTATACATATTTATTAAGTTTACTTGTTCCAGATCTGAATTCAAGTCCTGGATATCCTTATTAATTTTCTGTCTCATTGAGTCTAAATCTCTTTATGGGTCTTATGTATCTGGGTGTTAGGTTCGTTAGCTCTTAATGTTGCATTGATCCTTTTACCTCTGTATCTTTCTTGCTTTGAAATCTATTTTATAAAATGAAAGAATTACAACTCCTGCTTTTTGTTTATTTCTTTATTTTTGCTCTCCATTTGGTTGGTAAATCTTTCTCCAACCCTTTGTTTTGAGTCTTTGTGTATCTTTGGATATAAAATGGGTCTGGATGTATTATACCGTTAGGTTTTGGCTGTATCTCTTAATTGGGGGATTTAGTCGATTTAAATTTAGGGTTACTGCCATTTGATGTCAACTGGCTATTTTATCCATTTGTTGATGTAACTTCTTTTTTATGTTGATGTTCTTTAGTTTTTAGTACATTTTTAGAAAGGCTACTACTGGTTGTTCCTTTCTGTGTGTAATGCTTCTTTCAGAAGTTCTTGTACAGCCAGCCTGGTGGTAATAAAATCTC
>CM052648.1:150694330-150740762 GCA_028533165.1 Leontopithecus rosalia | reverse complement strand
AAAAAAAAAAAACCAATAATAAGCACACTGTATCCGTTGTTGAAGGGGATCACTTTTAAAATAAACATCACCAGAAGAATCTCTTCAAACAAAGAATGAAGTCACTCTCCCTCTCCAGAGGCTATGAGGGGAAAGGGAGACGGATATTTCCCCTACTTGCAGGTGGGATCTCCCTTTCTCTTCCTTGTGAGGTAACTGAGAGAAAAGGCAACGCTCAGGCCTCCATGGCAAAGTCTTTGGTCTTCTCCTCCTGGTCTCCCACTTCGCAGCACAGCAGCACGTGGAGGTGAAGGCGGTTGTCCGGGGAGGGCAGTAGCGTGATCGCTCCTGTTAAGTCCGTGTCTTGCTCCACTTGCACCGGCTCGTTCAGGTAGAGGAGCGCCTGTTTCCAGTGCATGGTCAGGTGAAAAGGCGACATGGACAGCACCAGGGGTTTCTCTGACTCCCCTCCAGGGAAGGTCACCTGGAACAAGATGGCAAAGCCGTGCATGGGCGCTGAGCCATAGCAGCTGCGGCGGAAGCGCCCGCCCACTCCGGCCTCCAGCTCCTGCTCCAGGCCAGCGCCGGAGAGCTCTAGCTGAGCAAAGCGCTGCGGCCCGGCCAGCACATCCTCGCCGGACACTCCCTGCACCACGATCTCAGAGTGGCCCACGAGGCAGTGCGTGGCGAAGCCCTCCAGGCAGTTCATGTCCACACCATAGTGCTGCTTCACTTGGCTCCAGAAGCCCAGGCGCCATTCCAGCATCTGGTCGCTGATGGGGGCTATGAAGAGCTCAGGGGAGGCCGGCAGGAGAAAACCGCCTTCCTTCAGCCACTTGGTTCGTGCGTGGCTGACGGAGCTCAGGATGGACTCATGCAGGAGTCCGTATCCCATCCACTCGCTCACGATGGCATCCCCCTGCTCCAGCAACTCCACAGTCTCCACCGGTCCCGGCAGGACGTGCACCCGGTCCTCCAGCCCGTTGAACCGCACCAGCTCCCGAGCCTGTTGCCAGATGGCGCTGGCCTCTACCGCGTACACGCGCCGGGCGCCGGCCTGGGCACAGAAGATACTCAGAATGACGGTGCCCGCTCCCACGTCCAGTACTGTCTTGCCTCGCAGTGCTGCCCAGTTCCGCAGGATGCCCAGGCGGTAGGCATCGGTGCGGACACGGTCTGCGATCATCTCCTCGTGGACCGGAACGTCTGAGTAGCACTCCTAGTACAGCTGGTCCCACTCCCGCTTAGTCCTCCGGGTCGCTCCAGGGCCGCCTCCCGCTCCGCGCCATCTTCCTCTTCAGTTCCCTCCCCTCCTTTGCCGCCGCTCCCGACTAAAGCTTTCTTTTCTTGGGCTGCAACATCTTGGCCCTAATTTTTTTTAATTGTGTGCATTAGAGTTCCCACTTTGTGACATACAGTTCTATGGATTTTAACAAATGCAGAGCCATTTATCCACAACCCAGTATCATACAGAATTGTTCCTTACCCAACCCCCAACCCTGCCTTTTGGAGACGGGGTCTATCTCTGCCACCCAGGTTGGAATGCAGTGGTGCGATCTTCATTTTTCTTTAAGTGGTTACTTTACTTCATCCTCAGATGGCACCCAGGTTGGAATCGCACCTCAGGGTACTTTACTTCATCCTCAGATCCCAGTCAGATTCCACCCAGGTTGCAATGCAGTGGTGCGATCTTAATTTTTGAATGCAGAAATATTTTATGGAGCTAAGAAGTATTTGAAGTATTTTGGGTGCAAGTCCAGCTCCTCAGAACACTGAGGCTGAGTAGTGTTTCCCAGAATTTAGAATATGCCAATAAATATTCTTATAAAATCCATAAAAATATTTTAAAGGAAATAAAATAATAAACCCCTTTGTGGATGAATACTAAAGCAGAGTTTGAATTAACTTGGTCAAACTTTTTTAGTTAGTAAGTGGAAGATCTTAAAGTTTAAGCCTGATATTTGTACTCAAGAACTACATAAATGTGTTCTTATCTGTCAATTGAAGTTGTTTAACACAATAGAGTGACAAGCCACATGGAAATATATGAATTTAAAATTGAATTAATTATAATTAAAAACAATTTTGCTTAGAAGTAGCAATATCTCAGTGACAATGAGCACTTATTTTCCATGTTTTAAGCATTAACACTGTTCTCCCATATGAGAAAGAAGGGCTTCTTGAATTAACAGCCAAGTCGAAGACTGCTACAGGATGTGTAGGAACAAAATGGGCTATGTAAAAGGGACACATAATTCAACTGAAAATTCTCCCAAGTCTGAAGTTAGAAAAATGTTAGTAACAAAATAATTAAAATATTTTTGGATTATAACCCACAGTATAAAATAAACATCCATAGATCTGTACTAATATAAATAAATAATTAAATGAATGGGGGATAGTACACAAATGTACCTTGCAGAAAAATTACGGATAATTTGTGTAGCTACGTCCCACTCAAGGAAGTTGACTGCAAATCCATATTTTGTAAGTGAGGGTTGCACATAGTGGCAGTCTTCCAAAGATTATTGTATGGAAATACAGGAAAAAAAGAGTAATTCTACATCTGAGAAACATAACAAACACTGCCTCAGCCAGCTCATAATGTTTCACATGAACAATGCTAAGTTATGTTGATAGTAGTAACCTTCAATGTGTTGTGATGAGAATGGTACATTACCTCAGGGTCTTTGTTTCCACAATTCATAACCCCATTCAAATCAGGGTAAACATCAGAAAAATCATAATGGAGAAACATGTTATAAAATACCTGATTACCAGTGTTCCACAAAATGTCCAGGTAATCAATCAAAAACAAGAAAAGTCTGAGAAACTGTTACAGCCAAGTGGAACCTAAGGACACATAACAGTGAAATGTGGTACCCTGCATAAATTCTTGAACTAGCAAAAGACATTAGGTAAACAATTAGGAAATATGAATAAATTATTAACTTTAGTTAATAATAATATAGTAGTGTTAGCTCATTATATGTAACAAATTGACCTTACCTAATCTAGATGATATTACTAAGGAAAACTGAATGTAAAGTATATGGGAACTCTGAACTACCTTTACTTTTATTTCTGAAAGTCTACGATCATTCTAAAATGAAGTTTAATTCTTGTTAAAAATCAAAATATTAAATTTTATTATTAAATTTTATATTTTTGTTATAGTTATATATTAAATATTGTTACATAATAAAATTTTATATAAAGTAGTTATATAAAAATAATAAACTTTAAAATAAAGTTTAATTTTTATTAAAAAAATCTGTTTCTCAATTATACTAGCCACAGTTCATGTGCTCAGATTCTACGTGGTGGAGCTTGAGACTACTCTATAGGCTTCCTAGATATAAAACATTCTCTTCATTACATAAGGCCCTGAGGGAAAATTATTTTTCAGCTTACTTATTTTCTTCTTTCACTATTTTGACTTATAAATCAAAACTTAAATTTCTAGATCTAGGGATAAAAATAGTAGAAGATATATAACCAACCTTCCTTTTGTTCTTTCTGCATTTCAGGCATTCACAGTTATAAAATTTATTTAGAATTTTGGAATATCTGTCTTTCTAAATCACTGTCTTAACAGTTTTTAAAAAGACATTTTATATAAAACAAATATTATACATAGAAAATCCCCAAATCTGATTTAGTATCTTTACATTGGTCTGTTAGGAATTTGGTAGGATACTATACTTTTCCAAAGGTTGTGTAGCTAGCCTCTGGGAATTTTTAATATCACAGACCATTAAATCTTTATCTAAAAATCTTCTTTCTGACTACTATGGTGCTAATTATGTTTTTTTATAGAAACATGTTTTCTATTTCAACTTGAAAGAAAGACTTGAATTATTTGTAACACAAACACAAATGATCAGAATTATTTTTAATATGTACAGTTTGTATGTCATATGCCTACTACAACTGAAACCCAGAGCTCACACTCTTTCTGAAAATATATATTTTTTGGAGGAAAATATTTTTTCATCCTTAAGCTAAGAATAAAACCAAAGAAATAAATAATGCAGGAGTTTATAAGTTTAATTTGTGTATTTCTAAATCTGTGTAAATCAGAAGAAATGTTTAGTTTATTATTATTTTAGTGAAAAACAAAACAAAAATGTTTATACAGTCTTTAGAAAACATAGCATCCTTGATTAAAATATTATTGGTAAAAATAACCTACTCCTTGAGAATATGACTCATTTTGCACATGAAATATTTCTTAGAAGTAATTCCAACGTTTCTTATTTTGTTTCAGAGAAGTTCACACTGCTGCATGACAGCTTCCTAATAAAGTTACACATGTGATGATAGTTATGAAATTAGAGCAATGGAGTTAAAAATTAAAGTAACCATTATTTTCTTATATTAAAAAAACTTCTGAGTAAAATACTGGCTTGTAACTTATAAAGTGTATTATATCATCTAAATGTTACATGCAGGTATTTTATATTGACTCTGGGGCTCCCATTTCTGAAAAATATAAGACATTTATGAATTTTTTCAGCTGACTTGGATCATTACTATGTCACATGGTTATATATGCTTGTCCAGTGAAAGTCTGCAGCTTGCTTCATAATACCATGTATGAGATTTATTGACAAGGTTCCTAGGACAAAGTTTATACTAAAGCAAAAATTAAGCACATATAATTTAATCCAGTAACAATGCCTTAGTCCTCACAGAAGAAACATTTTCACGTAAAGTGATACATACCACTCAAAAACATTCCAGCCTAGCTCCATAAACTAGTGAACAGATCTCAGAGAAAGGACTGTAAATAAACTTAGAAAAAGCTGTTTTATTTCAGCTCTCTAAGATGCTAGCAGAATGAGGACTTGTTTTGATTTTTCTCCCAGTAGATAATACACGATAAAAACTCAGAAAATGTATATTCTTTTTTGATTTCAAGATTCCGGTTCACTATTAGTAGTATTCAGGGATGCTGATGAAAAGTAGTGGTATGTATGAGAGTTAAGAATGGCAAAAGAGAGACGAGAACCAATAGTGGCACCTAGTAGACCTAGTGAGGTAGATGGTCATATGTTGCGGGGACTTATATAGGACACACCCTGAAAACATCTGAAAATATTTAAAGGAGTCTTTGAAATGGTAGAAAGTGCATTTATTAAATAAATATTACTCTTCATGTATTATTTTGTGTTCCTTCAAGGTGATAAGATAAACAAAAATGAGTATTACGTAAATATAGGATAACATAGGATGGTTCTATTTTGAACCAAAATTTACTGGAGACGTCTCATTCTTTAGACTGCAATAGAGCTCATTTTATAGGTTTTTATCACAAAACAGTTAATTTGTGACTAAACATGTATTTTTATTTTCACTACTTAACAATTTCTAAAAGGACAGAAGAATGCAGTGTTCTGTAATTTTCAAAACATTTTATGGTGTCCCCCATAAGTTTATTTGTTTTGTTACGCTTTGTTTGCACACTGAGATAAAGATCAGTTACTTTGTTGTCAGTTCAATGAAATAAATATGAAATCAGCAGCAGGATCTAATGTTCCAAGTGGTCCCATTGTGCCTTTAGTTCAAAATGTTCTAATGAGATAAAATATATTCCACCTTCTCTTTCTTGTTTAGTAAAGATATATGACTTCCCTGTCAAAGCCTTGCAGATGAAATGAAATCATTGACATAATGTAGTGTGGCTCAACCTGACACCACAGTGCTTAAAATTGTGTTTTTAGTTTTCTCTATTATTTTGCATGACTTGAAAATTTTCATTCTCAATTTCCTACACACATTGGAGTGTGGAAAATAAAGATTGCTATAACACTGTGTTCACTTTTATTATCACAACAGACACTCAACTTGTTTCCATGTCCCTTTCTATGTTATATTCTTTATTGTCAAGGATCCCTACCATGCCTCAGGGTAACTTTTTCAGGGAGGGGAATTAAGGAAGTAGAAACTATTCCCTGCTTATGGAAATAAAAGTATATAATCAAAAGATCAACAGTAGAATGATACAGACCTATTTTAGCAGGTGATTTACACATAACAAACTATTAGAAGTTTTTAAGAATCAAATCTAAAAATTAATGTGATTTTGTTTCCGGTGGAGAGTGTCCAGATTCTCAGCGTTTTTAACACAGAATTGTACGAAACTCCCAAACAAAGCAATAAAAGGAAAGCACATATTTATTGAAATGAAAGTACATTCCACATAGTGGCAGCGGGCTCAAGAGCACTGGTTATAGATTTTTGTGGGGATTAAATACCCTCTAGAGGTTTTCCACTGGTTACTTGTTTTATACCCTATGTAAAAGAAGTGGCCCACAACCAGTCTGATTGGTTTCAGAAGGTGACCAATCTGAGGATGAAGTAAAGTAAAAGAGTTCCATCCTGTGCAAACATCTGATTGGTTGTAGAAGGGGACCAATCAGAGGCTAAAGTGAAGTTACAAAGTTACACATGAAACTTTGGCTCATGACCAGTCTGATTGGTTGTAGGAGGGACCAATCAGTGGTATTTTCCTTTTTTCATCTGCCATGTAGTACAGAGGGAGTAGCCTCTGATTCTTTTCTTATTTGGAAGTGAAGAGGTGGGGTTTTCCTTTTGATTCAATTCTAGGAAGTTAGCACAAATCAGCTTTAGGTTCCCTGCCTCCACACTCTATTCTCCTGCCTCAATTTCAGTAGCTGCCCCATAAACCCAAGATAAAAAAAAAATTAACAAAAAAGTCAGTATTGATACTCAAGATACTTCCATGTGTGTCACTTGCTAAAATGTTCAAACAATATGTGTTAAACAAATTTATTTTAGAACCATACTGAACTTCTTGTACTAAAAACTTTACTACAGAAACTTCAAAATATGACTGAAAGCCTTAACAATAGGCTAGACCAAGCAGAAGGAAGACTCTATGAGCTCAAAGACTAGTCCTTTAAATCAATTAAGTCAGACAAAAATTAAAGAGAAAAAAGAATTTAAAAAAATGAACAAAAGCTCTGAGAAATGTGGGATTATATTAAGTGAACAAACTAATTCATTGGCATTCCAGAGAGAGAAGAAAAAAGACATAGAAATTTCAATAGTATTATTTGTTGATATATTCCACAAAAATTTTTCCAAACTCACTAGAGAGGTCAACATGAAGATTCAACAAATTTACAGGCTGAGCACAGTGGCTCATGCCTGGAATACCAGCACTTTGGAAGGCCAAGGTGGGTGCCTCGCTATGTCAAAAGTTCAAGATCAGCCTAGCCAAAATGGTGAAACTCCAATTCTACTAAAAATACAACAGTTAGCCAGGTGTGGTGGTGGGTGACTTTAATCCCAGCTACTTGGGAGACTGAGGCAGAAAATTGCTTAAACCCAGGAGGCGGATGGTGTGAGCATTCCCAAATTGCCAAAAGGCAGTCTCATTCTACAACTGAATGAGTGTGGTGTCTCCTACTTGAAGCATCCATGCCTTAGGAACTAATACCTCTAAAAGCAGGCAGAGCGCAAGGTTTCCAAGAGAGAATGCAAATATTCACAGAGATTATTTAGAAATGAGAGTGAGCAGAGTCTCCCTTACTTCCACCATTTGACTTCTAGACTCACGCATAGTGACTTCTGAGACGACAAACAATTATAGTGGCTTCTGATTAAAATGATACAAGTCGCATGGTACATCCTTTTAAAATGTTATCTCCCAGTGGGTACCATGACGAAATCTTCAATAAGACATTTTATTTTTAAATTAACTGAGCCACTCTTCATCCAAAAGTGGATTGGGCTACATGTTACAAGAAGTTAATTTCATGAACCCATTGCTGTTCTGCCTTTTCTGAGAAATGGATTTCTTCAACAATGTTGCCATGAGGAATGCCGTAAATGTGGGTAAAGTATTCTGGAGGATCATGAATGATGATGTTATGATCTGAATGTTTGTGTCCCTTGTCCCCTCCCCAATTCATACCTTGAAATTCTAATCCACAATATAATAATATTAGGTGGTGAGGCTTGGGAGAGGTACTTCGGCTCTGTCTTCATGAATGGGCATAGTGCCCTTTTGAAATAGACTCAAGAGAGCTGATTTACCCTTTCCTCCATGTGAGAACACAGTAAGAAGATACTATATATGAACCAGGAAATAGTCCTTACCAAACATCACATCTGCCAGCAACTTGATTCTGAATTTCCCAGCCTCTATAACTGTAAGAAATAAATTTCTGTTATTTGTAAGCTACCTAGCCTATGGTAGTTTGTAATAGCAGCCTGGACAGACTAAAAGCAGATGTCATTGGCAAAGTATTATATGGGAAGAAGGCAATTCATATCCCAAATATATCGATTTAAATAACAAAAAATCTCTGCCCTTCCATGATGGAAAAGTTCCAATCTAATCAACAGCTATGAGGCTATTTAGCCTGCCAAGGTAATGGTATCATAATCTAGTCCTCACTGTTAGCCTCCATATTAAGATATTAAGTACTCAGCATTAGTGTTAGTCAGGCAAGCCTTACTAAGAGAAATTCCATGTTGTTGAGTTCATGTGTAGCCTCCATTTCTACCACAATGATCATTTTGTTTATGGGCCTGTTGAGATAGCATTAGATGGGCTTGGAAAAGATGCTAACCAATATCCATAGAGCATTTTATTTTACCCACCTGATTCTTTAGAACCTCATCTCCTGGGAATATCCTTTGGTGGATACTCACACTGGAACAAATATATTCACAGTTTTTGCCAATTCTAAACTGGCAATGTGCACACTTTTTTTTTTTACAGATTTCTGTAAAAAAATTTTCCAATCCTATTTTTTCCAAAGCCCTGAATATTCAACCAAATCATTATCAACTTTTCATAAATAATGTGGATCTGTGCTCCTGGCCTCTGTCATTCTAGATATATTGGACAACTAAATGCACTGCTTCAAGTCTTGCCAACTAGGATAATTTTGTCTTTCCATTATTCTTCAGGGGCATTCTTGTGTGAAGCTGTAGTGCCACTGTTGTCCACTTTTGGGTGGTACCAGTATATAATATTACATATATGTAAAGCAGCCATTGTGAGGACTTTTTTCAGCCAATTAGTCATAAGGAACACCACAGGGAACCATAGCCATAAATTGTAGGAAAGGAGCTAATACAATGGCAGTCAGTGTTGAAAGCTTCTAAGCCACTTGAACATGAAACTTACAGTAACTTCTGGACATGCTTACGCTTGGTTATAATTCCTCTTTGGTGTAATATATATTTTAATTTATATATGCTAGCCAATTTGTAGCAGTTTCTCCTTGGACAGCTTCCAAGTGAATTTTGCAGGTGCTCTAGAATAAGGATATCAAGCAAGTTTCTATAGCAACCCCATGGGAAATTTCTCAGTGAGTTCCACCTCTCACCTCAGTCAGCTTCTTAGCAAGTGTTTTAACATCTACATAGACATTTGCTGCCTGCCAATCTGACTTGTGAAATCATACACAATTTCTCTGCCATGCAGTAGAAGACATTCTTATATTCTCTTGTCAGATCTAAATTTCAGCCTTGGATTAGGATCTTCCAAATTTGCTCTTTCCTTTGTACTCTGCTTTGGCAATAAAGGTAGTAATTTTTCTCAATATACACTACACTTGTATGTTTTATGACTTCATTTTCCCTAATATGCAATCTGTTATTAACAAGTAAATAAATTTAGATTAAAAATTTAATGTTCTAATTATTATGTGGTTTTTATTTTATGACTGGACCATGAATAATACACCATCTTCTCTCTTAAGGTTTTTTTTTTTCTTCTCTAGAATCCCTTGGGATGTACCAATTTGTTATTAAATACAAAATATGTGGCAAGGACTGTGCCTAGTGTTTTGGGGAAATATATGGTAAAGCAAAATTCTGCAGTTTCATTTCTTATTTAGCTTTAGGTATAGTGGAGGAGGAGAAGAAGGAAAAGGAGAAGGAGGAAAATGAAGAGGAGGAAGAGAAACAACAAGGAGAAGGAGCAGAAGAAAAAAGAACAAGAATGTTTAGAATATTATGTAGCAAGGGGAACTTGACTAGACTTTATGATAAAGAAAGAATTCCCTAAGGTACAGACATTAATATTGAGGATACAATGCTTGCAAAACAAATTAAAAGGAAGAGAAGAGTGATCTTAGCTGAGAAAATATTATTTGCCAAGTTAATCAACATAAGCCAGAGACAAAGAAAAGAAATGAATGAAAATAATAGTAGATAGGTATGGAGAGAGAAAGCACATGTGCAGAAAACAGGAGTCTGAATAATACACAATACTATTTGGATCACTAATAGATCATTTCAAATGTTGTATGGAGAATGAATTGAATAAGAGATTATAGATATAACATTTTAAAAAGAAAATATCAGGGTAATATTGTGGTACACTAGGCGAAGATGTGGGCTGGATATAGGGTGGTGCAGAGGAAATGAAGCATACTGGACAAATTCAAAATATAGCATAGACTCAATTTGGAATTTATGTTTTATTGAATAAGAGAAGTGGCAAGAGATATATAAAATGACTAAAATGATAAATATTCTGCAAAGTGTTTACTATTTAAAATTTTTAAAAATCACAAAAGAGATATCCCAAAAGAAAAAGCATTTTATTAAGATAAAAGTTCTCTATCACTGAAAGTATTCAATCACTGTCTAAATAATTTAATCACAAATCAAATAATAATCAGCACAGATGAAGTAAAGAGTACTCAACTCTGTAATGAATTGTTGTTAAACCTGACTGATTACTGTATTCATTTTAAAGCACATTTAAAAAGAGAGATTCAGTCTTTACCATCAACGATAGTGTCAGAAACTCCAGGAGTTGGGAAGTTTGTGCTTTTATGTGTTCCAGGTGATTTCAAAGATCAATGAAGTGTGACAAACCCTAGATGATATTTAAGGGCCCATAGCAATCTGAAATTTTATGATCTAAGCAAACTAGCCAATTGTCTGCCATTAGAGCTTGTGTTAGAAAAAATGTGCAATCCCTTATTAAGAAAGATAATGAGAAATATACATAATAATCATCTTATGTCCTGGTCATTTTAGAGGAAGTCTTTATAGCACACAAGAACATTTGCGAGACATTTTTCATAACCATTTAGCAATAAATGTGGTCAGGTTTGTGATTTTTTTTCTAGATATGCATGTACATGTAAGTACTGATATATATTAATGACAATGATACATTTTACTTATTTATTATCTATAAGCACTTGAATAAATGATGGTGTTTCCACGGGGCCGGAGGACTCCTTAGCATCTAATCTAAATAATTAAAGATATATTGTGTGACATTTGGCTAGATTTTTGTTTCAGCTTGCCCCTATGAAGTAATTTCTGTACTGTATACAGAGTGGTAAGGTCATGTAACTGCTCCATTAAAAATCATTTTATAACTTTTTAGTTCATTGCAATTAAAAGCTGAATTCCTTATGGTTTTTCATGATTGCCCCTAACTATAGCTCTGATCTTAATTTTTACCACATTCTCTTCATTATAGTGACAGTGTCATATTTGTTCTTCCTTGAGCACACCAAGGAAACCCAATCTTCAGATAATTTACCCCTGTTTTTATTTATGCTGGGAACATTTGCTTTCAGGCAGCCACATTGCTCACCTCTCCATTTCTTCAACTTTTTGTTAGCTTATTTTTTATTTAATGAAGGTCACCTATCATCAGATCTAACTGTTCTATGTAGGATATCAAATGGTATCATATTTATTGTTGCCTGTCTAACTTACCTTGACTCTTTTTCTCTGTAACAGTTGGTGTGGTGCTAAGGTGTTTACAGAAGGGTGGATGATGCTTTGTAATCCTGTGATTAAGTCTCTGTTTCAGTGAGCCTCTGGCTGTGATTTTGAAATGTACTTCTCAACTGTCTGTTTTGTTTTCTGTCTTTATGTGAAAATAACAACTAGAGGGATCGGGAGTTGAGTTATTTCCCTTGCTCTACTCAATTAAGCTCTGAGAAAACACATATTGAGTAGATTTTGATAAAATTGTTTCTTCTGAGGGAAGCCCTTTGTTAAAGAGAAACAATACTCTGGGCAATTTCAAAATGGCTACTTTTTCCTTCTCTTCACCGGAAGCATGAGATTTTTCTCTGGTCTTCATCTTAGAAACCCGATGGGGTTCCTGGAAGTAAAACTAATGAGCCCTTATGACTGGGTCACTGAGTTTTTAATTTCCACACTAGTTCACAATGAACCTTCAGCAATTTGTCCTCTCAGTTTAACTATTTCTATCAGTTCTGACTCCACTGGCTGGTTTCTGCCTCTGGACTTTCACTCTCAGTAAGCTGTGATTCTTCATACTTCATTTCTCTCAAGTTTTTATAGCAGTGGTTTGCCAGGTGACTCTAATTATTTCGTAGACCTCAGAAGAATTGTTGAATTTTAGTTTGGTTCAGCTTTTTATTTTTTTTCCTGTTGTGAGTATAGGAGTAATGGCTTCCCAACTCCTTACATATTGAACTGAAAATCAAAAGAAATCTCATTTTTAAAAATCTCATTTTAAAAAGTTTGCTTCTGCCTTTTCCAACTACAGTTAAGCTCTTGGGTGTTACAGATTTTTGTCTTTGCTTTTTGTCTTTGGTTTCTTGGCTCCCTCCCAGTTTGGAGAAATTTTTTTTTCTACACAATTCTGGGTTTTTCTCATAAGATCATTATTTACAAGATTTAAATTTTAGAAGCAATTGAATGTCCATGGACAGATACATGGATGAGCAAAATTGGTATATACGTGCAATAAAATACTACTCAATTGTAAAAGGAAAAGACATTGTGAGACATGCTACAACCTAGATAATATGTTACAAACATATGTTGCTGAAATAAGCCAGTCACAAATAGACAAATATTGCATGATTCCAGATATATGAGGAACTTAGAGTAGTCAAAATCTTAGAGATAAACAGAAGAATGGTGGTTACCGGAGGGTATGTAACAGAAAAATGAAGTGTTGTTTAATAAGCATACATTTTCACTTTTTCAAGATGAAAAGAGTTGTAGAGATGGATTGTGGCAATAACAACATATTATGAATGTTTTTAATACCACTCAACTGTAAACTTAAAATTGTCCAAAATGATAAATTTTATGTTGTGTGTATTTTAATAGAAAAAATATAGGAAAATAGATAACGGTAAGAGTTTTAAAAGGGACATCAAGTATACATAAGAATGCAGAAATATTTTATGGAGCTAAGAAGTATTTGAAAATATAAAAATTGCTTAAATAAAACACAACTAATATATGTCTATATCACCGAAGCCTTTTCTCCTCTACTACTTAATTTTATCCATGTTTCAGCACCTAATTCTGACATTTTCTCATATACAAGTATTTTGAATTATATCTATAATGTAGAATTTGATTTTAGTAAATAAAACCCTATTTTTACCAAAATCTATTGAACAGAGAAAAAAATCAATGTATTTTGGCTACAAGGAGAAAATGAAAACCAGATATCAGGTCCCTTTTCCCAAAGCCATCCTTATGACATCACTGGGAAAACTTAATTATCACAGATCCAGTAGGAAAACCATCAGGTTAGATAATTGCTAAGATCTTTCGAGCTCTATAGTGCTATTATTCCCTGAGGATATGATTACTCCAATGATTGATTCATATTTTTATACAAGGTGACTATTCTCAGCAATAATGTCACTCACTAACTATGAAGAGTGGTAACTTACATAAGTAGGTGAAAAAAGCAATATGTAGTCATTTTCTTTTTAAGTCTGAATGATTACATTTTGCTGTAATTTGTCACTGAAAACACTCCAAGTTTAATACAACTGAGTTATTTCAATGGTTACAGGGTAGGCCAGTTCAGTCAAGTAAAGATTAAGTAATCACTGTATGTTATGAAAGAAAAAATATAACTATGGGCAAAAGAAAATTACAGCTATGGAATAGTTCATATTAATCCATTCTTTCAAGTTAGAGTTATATATCAAGACCTACAGTTTATTAGCATTGCTCCTAATTTTGTCCAAACTAAACTATATTATTATCAAAGATAATACTCCCTGTTCTATTATCTCACCAAGATGACAACTAATTTCAAGTGATTTAAAAAAATACAAGGGACAAACATACAGTACTGATTCTTCTATTAGCAATGTATTTATATGCGACTGCTCAAGGTCATCATCAAGGTCTGATTGCAAAAATTCAAAAAATTGCAACCTCAGGCATAAGTGGGTTAATTTGACATGTAATAATCCCTGCTAATTTTGATGTTCCTGGTGGTTTTCAAATGCAAGTTATGCATAAGCTGTGTTAACCAGCATTTTTTCAACATCTCCAAAGTATAAATGAGTTATTCAGGATACCTAAAGAAGAAATGAAGCATGATATCTTCATATCCTATATTTATATTTAGTTCCTATTTGTAAAACATAGAGATAATTTAGGCACAATGACATAAGCAGGAAAAATATGATGCTGAATTTATGTAATGATTGTTTTGAACATGTGTGTATGGAACACAACCAGATTCTTTTCCATCATTCTCCATTCTTATTATTCTCAAGAAGAATTCTTCCCCATCTCTGTAGAGGAAAAGTAAGACATATCCTAAATTCTTCTGATTATTTTTATGTAATTAAAAAGCTTTCTTATTTTTCTTAGGTACTTCGAATCAAAAGGACAATTTTGGTTCAATAATCAACATGCATCTTTATTATGGTTTGTTGGCTTCAACTCCTTTGTGGATACCTAGTTATTTGGAGATGCGCCTTCATACTCTTTCTGCTGAGCTCTTCTCAGTCTCTTAGCAAGCTGTCTTGCACAATTTGTAACAACCCATGCTAGCTCCTACCTGTTCATAGTTCTGATCTGGTACACGGGGTAAGTATTCTAAGCATCCTTTACTCTGGATACCTCTAAGATATGAGGCAAATCCTAACACAGCCAACTTTCTAACCTCCATAGACAGTACATTTAGACAGTACTTACATTCTGTAGTTATATGAGACTGCGGAAGATCCTATTTTTACTGTATCTCCCAAGTTCTAGGGCACACAAAGATGTGCCTCTTACATCCTTGTTAATTGAAAGACTTGTTGCCCTAGCTGCCAATTAACAGTCTCCAGCTGTTGTCTATTTCAGAGTTTGCATCAAGTTCATAGAACCGTTTTTCACAAGAGTATGCTCTTTCCTGAACAACCTGCATGATTCAGAGGTATAAAAAACACAGCCATTTTTGGCCAATACAAGATATTTTTGATAGGGCATGTTGTTATAGAGCTTTGGATAGGGTTGACTGAGGCCTTGAAGGAACTGCATTGCAGGGCGACTTCTACTCAATCCTACTTTATTTATTTCTCCTTTTCCATGAAAATTGATATTTAACAAATATCCTGAAAACCAACCTATCTACTGCAAAAAAAAACAAATCTGAAATATTCTGTGGAATTGTTACCCTTTAATGTTAGTATTTGGCGTCTATTGTCTTAAGGATCCAGCTACAAAAGATACTAAAATGCTTTTCAGTATTGTGTGTGTATTTATACATACATGTTACTGAAATACTCAACAATTCTGTGCAATAATTCCTTGGACAGAATATCATTAAACTTGTTCCAGTAAGTTTCAAATTTACGTTCTTGGTAATTTGCATTTAGTCCTAGGTGGCACTAAATTCCTTTGCGATGTAATTGCCTATTTATTTTTTCTTTTTACTAGTATACTGTGTAATGAGTTATTTGCTGATAGTATGTATTCAGTAAAATGTTTTGAAAGAATTAATAAGAAAAACTAAAATATCATGGAAAATATTTTCATACCTCACTAATATTATTTCCCCCCAAAACTCTACAAATTAGCTGCTATAAACTTTATAATTTAAATTTATATAACAAAAACATACAATTTGTATGATACAATAATTTGATCAGGTTATTTTATTACCTTACAGTGTAGAAGTACATCTTTATTAATAAAACATTCTTTTTAAAATATTTAACATTACTTGGGATCAGTGATATCTATATCTTAATAGGTATTATAAATTTTGGAAGTAATCTAATAATTATTTTATTAGTATTATTTTAGATTAACAGTTAATGTTTTCTGACATTTAGTTTTGTTCTGTTTTATTTTTCAGAAGAACATACAAAATAAATTTTCATCATATTCATTAGGGCAGGGTAAACTTTTACAAAAATAGACTCAAATGTATTATAGCTCAAACACAGTAGTGTGTGGTGTTTTTTTTTTTTTGGTTTTTTTTTTTTGAGACAGAGTCTAGCTCTGTTGCTCTGGTTGGACTGCAATGGTGCAGTCTCAACTCACTGCAAGCTCCATCTTCTCTGGGTTCCTGGGTTCAAGCTATTCTACTGCCTCAGCCTCCCCGGTAGCTAAGATTAGAGACACATGTCACTGATGCCTGGCTATTGTGTTTCGTTGTTGTTGTTTTTATATTTTTAGTAGAGATGACGGGGTTTTACCATGTTAGCTAGGCTAGTCTCAAACTCCTGACTTCAGGAGATCCTCCAGCCTCAGCCTCCCAAAGTGGTGAGATTACAGGCATGAAACAAAAACTCAGTTTTTTAATTTGGAGGTTTCAACAACATTCTAGATTATTGCTAAGGAAGGTCCATTGCTGAATGAAATAGGCATTGTATAAGAAACGCCAAAGTACATAGTTTGAAAATATGTAACATTATGTCAATCTTATTTAGTCCCCATCTGCTTTTTAAACGCAAATCTCAGACATTATGTCTTTTCACCCATAATACCCCAGCATTCATCTTTAAATACATGTGGACTTCTTTTTAGTAAACCACCACTATGTGATTATCTCCCAACAAAATTAATAATTTCTTCTTGAGTCATAAAAAATATATAATTAAATTTGTCTGATTGAGAGACCAAAGGTCTAGCAAAATCTAGGTTGTAGAAACCTAGCAACCTCTTTCTCTCTCACAATTTTGGATATAGACTGTGAAATGGCTATTTCAGGGACTGAGAAATACATAAATGGTCATTTTACGGCCAGTTTTAGAAGTTTAGATTTATTTGTGGATATGGTATACTTCGCAAGGACAGACTTGCAGTATTCAGTAAACTGATTTTAAGACTCTCAAGGGAAGCTAAGAAAAGGATGTTCCTACATTCTAATCCTAGAGATTTTGTTTCTGTGAGTCTGAAAAAGATTTGAGAACAAGCGTTTTTTGTCAATTGCCCAGGTGGTTTTTCTTATCAAACAGATATAGGAAACAGCATATGGATAATGAGGAGAGAGTGGTAGGAAGAAATCTATGATGGTTCCCCAAATTTTATACACATAACTTCCTCTTATTTAATCAAACACTAGAAACTGTTGTAAATTGATTTTGCAGATATAAATAAGGTCTCAAATCATTTGCCTTAAGATCATCCTGGTGGGCCTGATCTAATTACCTGAGCACTTTAAATTTGGAGAGTTTTCTCCAGCTGATTGCAGAATGGAAAATAAGTGAGACTCAGTCCACATGGTTTGAAAGAAAGCATTCATGTAGTTGTATGTTGCTATGAGAACCACATGGAAAGAAACTGTGAGTAGCCTTGGCCATGATCTGTTAGGAAAATGGAGACCTCATTCATACAAACACAGAAATATAAATTTTGCCAACAACTAACAGTAATTTCCTGTGGCTGCTATAATAAATTACCACAAACTTGGTGGCTTAAAGTAACAGAAATGTATCCTCTCACAGTTTTGAAATCTAGAAATCCAAACTCTGTATACCTGGGCCAAAATTAAGATTTTAGCAAGGTCAAAACTCCCTGAAGGCTCTAGGGGAGAATGTGTTCTTGGCCTGTTTCAGCTTCTAGTGGTTGCCAGCATTCTGCGGCCACATTACTTCAATTTGTAAGGCTAGCATCTTCAAATATCGATCTGCCCTACCTTCACATAGCCTTCTCTCCTGTGTGTGTGTGTCAGATCTCCTTCTGCCTCTCTCTTGGTTGCAGTGAGGGACCACCTGGATAACCCCAAAATAATTACATCTGCAAAGACTTAGCCTAATAAGGTAACATTCACAGGTCCCAGTGATTAGAATGAGAGTACCTGTTAGTGGGCCATTTTTTAACCTACCACAACAAGTGAGACTGGAAGAAAAGCATAAAGCTCAGATGAAAACTCCAGCCCCTGTGGACACTTCTATTTCAGTCTGTTGATGCCCAAGCAGAGAACCAAGTCATGTCATGGCTGGACTTCTGACCTCCATAGCAATGAGTTAATAAATAAATGTTTAAGCTGCTGTGGTTGTGATTGTTACACAACAATATAAAAAATCAATTCAGAAATGTAAAGATTTTTCTTTAATTGGTTATGTTGTAATCTTCCCTTCTTCCCAAACTTCTCATTTTATTTTACACAGCTCAATAAAGAGCACCTTCTTTCACTCAGAAGTGCAGCGTATAAACTTGAGAGTTGTTAGGGACTCCTCTTTTAGTTTTAAACTCCGTCCCAATAAACGCGTTGCAACATATTTTCTTAATATATTGAATCTCTATCATTCTCTTCATTATTACTGTCAAAAATCTTCACTCACACTCTGCACCTGTGTGTAGACTCTTAAATCCAGCATCAATTTGTAATCCCAACCTGATCTGAGCCTACTCTTAACAAGGCTGACAAAATGACGTATCTAAATATCAAATCTAATCATGTCACTTTCCATCTGACTATCTTCTGTTACCTTCCTATATAATTCAGAAATAAAAATCTAAGCTCCTTATCATAACTATGTACAATTTGTATATACATTTCAAACTAAAATGGGGAAATTCTATTATTGGTGCATAACCATTTTGAGCCCCTGAGAATATGAACCATTATCCTCTGTGGTAAAATTTTATGGGAAAACGTGAGAGCCTTGTGCTAGCCTGTGTATAGGCACCCTCTGCCCCTCCAAGGTTTCACTCTCCTAACTGCAGGGACCGTATGCTTAAATAAAAAAATGATCCTTCTTAGAATCTTTATCTGCTACCCTCAAGCTGGAATAGGCACTTCTTTGTCTTTATAGTTATTCCATAACCGTCAGTAAATATTCACTTACCGGAGTCTCATGCCAGTTTCATTCTCTTATCGATACTCAATGCCTAATAGAGTGCCCAGCATGTAGTTGTCACCTAATAGAATGCCCAGCATGTAGCTTCTCAGAAAATGTTTATTTGTAATTAACATGCCTGCACTGCAGCCAGGCAGGCATAGGCCAAGGTAAACATCCTGCGTGACTCAGTGAGTTTGGAGTGCAGGAGCATAACTCCACTTGTTATATAATCACAACTATGTAGCCATAACATGAGAAGGCTCATCATTTGGCTTGGAGCCACTATTGACTGTAAAAGGTATAACTATCCTGGGGCACTGTACAGGCACACTCGCACCCAGAGACAGAGAGAAAGAGAGCGAGAAAGCTGGAGCTCTCTGTCTTTTAGACAGACAGTGGGGAGCCAGGACACAGCTCGGCTTGCTTGTGCCCAGATTGAGAAAGAGTTAAGCTGCTGACCCTGTAAGGAGAGCCAGCCATGCAGCTATGCATGGGAGCAGCAGGAGCTACAGAACCAGAGCAGTTAGCCAAGACAGAGGCTGACACTTTCAGGGAGCCGCTGAATGAAACCATTCTTCACCTGCCTACAGCCCCCACCAATGTGTTCTTTCAGCTATCTGACACTTATCCTCTCACTCCCTTCACACCTCAGTATGGGCTGGAACCTGACCCTGGACCTGACATTATTAAATGAAGTCAAAGAGGAGATACATGGGTAACTCCTGAATATGTGCTGGATATGTTTCTTTTTCTCTAGCTGAATTTTTAAAAATGTCTAAGTTATGAAATAGCCTGTCGAAGGATGAGGGGTGAGGGAAAGGACAAATAACTAATGTATGTGAGGCTTAAACCTAGATGATAGGCTGATAGGTGCAGCAAACCACCATGGCACATGTATACCTACGTAAAAACCTGCACATTCTTCCACACATATATCCCAAAACTTAAAGTTAAAAAAAAAAGGAAAAGCAGTTTTTTCTCTTTCATACATTTCTCAATTATTTTTTCATTGTACTTACAAAAATGTATTGCAATGTGTTATTATTGGTCAGAGTTGTGTAACTGTGACTTCTAAGCAGGATGCTATTTCCTTTGGTTACTGTATTAGTTGCTTCTCAAGCTACTAACAAGATATACCCAAGCCTGGGTAATTTACAAAGGAAAAAGATTGAATTGACTGTTCAACAAGGCTGAGGAGGCCTCAGGAAATGTACAATTATGGTGGAAGGGAAAGCAAATGCATCTTTCTTCACATGGTGGCACAAAGAAGAAGAATGAGAGACAAAGCTAAGGCAAGAAAACCCCTTTCAAAACCATCAGATCTCATGAAAACTTTCACGAAAATAGCGTTGGGGAAACTTCCTCTATGATCCAATTACCTCCCACTAGGTCCCTCCCATGATACATGAGGATTATGGGAGCTACAATTCAAGATGAGATTTGGGTAGGGAGACAGCCAAACCATATCAGCTACATAGTTCAGTATACAGCAAAATAGCCTGTGGATATTAAGTATTTAATAAGTATTTGAGTTCAGAAATATATAGTTTAAGAGAAAGAAAGGAATGAAGGAAGATCTTAACTGAGAGCTAACTTATTTTGGGGAAATGTAATGTTTAAAAAACTGGCATTTAATGTGGTTGGAAGTGGAAATGTTAGCACTATTTTGTTTATTTCCTTTCTTTCTTTCTTTCTTTTTTTGAATGTGTGCTTTGGGAGGGAACATTATTCATTATAGGGTTAGAGATTGAAAATAAAGGAACTTAGACCAGAAAGATCAAGTTTACCAAACAGATGCAAAGGGGCATAATCAAGTGTATGGAAGGGACTTCTGTTCCCTCTGGGCAACTTTATAGGTGGAAAGGAAAAAAAATTTAGAAAGTTCCAACAGATGGCTTCTATTTTTTTTTTTCTGAAATAAGAAGCAAGGTTGTCTGTTGAGCGTAGGAGAAGCGGGTGGGATTCTCTGCTTAAGGAAGGGTGTTTGGGAAGGGTTTATAACTGTCTCTGTGGGCTGAATGAAAGCAAAATTTGGTGATCAAGAATAGGTGTCTTGATATTCAGATATTATTGCAAAATTACAAGGGACAAGTTGCAGTATTTTCCTTGTAAATCCTTGCATTTAGTCTATGTAAATGCAAATTCCTTCTGCTCATGTTTGCCAGATTAAGCCTATTAAATATTGTTTTATTTTGTTACAATAAAGACTGTGCATTTTAAATACTGCCATACAATCTACAAAACAATTATTTAATATGTCCTTCATGGTAAATATTGAATCCAGAAATGATGTAAAATAAACAAAAATTATCTAGTTTGGTTTTTGTAAAATCAAATAGACTATTCTGTTACACACACACACCTTCATTATTATATGTTACAAAGTATTAATACACTATACACTACCAAAGAGGTAATATTGATTATAAAGCTAAAGATAATAGAGAGAGATTACAAAGTCAACAAGGATATTACACTTGCTTCTTTATAACTGTGTATTTTGCCATAACTGATTACCAAATGCATCATTATATAAGCTCCATTGAGTTCTTCCCAAACCAACATTGTGCAGAGCTTTTTGGAATGTACAGGAAACCATTTAATCAAGGGATAGGAGGGAGACAGTGCAAGAGAGTGGGACTTGTCAAATACAAAGGTAAAAATTTGAACTATAAGCTACTTGTACTAATGGGAGTCATTGCTGTAATGACATTGACTCTAGCTATGAAAAATCATTTAAGCCCAATATGATGATTTCATTTTAAATAACATTAAAATAAAAGTAATTAGACCTAGATTAAGTCATCTAATGCACATTCAATCATGTTTCAACAGACTTTTCTAACTTGTATTTTATTTCTGGGTGTTTGACTATTGTGGAATATTTTTATGCCTACACTACAGTGATAATTATTCTCATCACAAAGAGTAGCATTTTTATCAAGAACTTTGTAACAGACTCAGTGCTATAGTTCCTTCATTAAAACTGTTAAGAGAAATTGCCAATACTTGCTTTATTGACAAGGATTGCAAAGCTGTTATATTTCACTTTTGAAAAGTTTCTTGTTATAAAAAATCAACACCTGCTTAGAATTTAAAAATATGCATATATTAATACATTGAAATAATTTTGTTATAATTGCTATTTCAAAATACTGCTCTGGGGTCCCTAAAAATTCTAGAACAGTAAGATTTAGCAAATCTGTATTATATGCCTGACTGTCATTAAGGCAATTCAAATCATCATGCCATGCCAAAATACTCCAAGATTGTAGAGTAAATAAAACTGAAATTGTTGAGTAAATGGCACATACTTAGGAGAAAGTATGCAGATAATAAAGAATGATTAGATGGAAGTATTTCAAATACAAGAAATGTTGGAAGGACAAGCTGTTTATTAATTTCTTTCAGCAAATATTTATATAGTAACTACTATGAAAGACAAGCTGTTTGTTGTTTCAACAGATATTTATGCCACCATACTGCTAGTTGTTGAGAAAACAACCACGGAAGAATCACAGCCCTTGGCTTCAATGCCAACAATTAAAATTACGTAATGCAATTGTGATATTCTAGGGATTACAAATAATTCATTCTTACTATAACATAAAGCATAAAGGTTTATGACAGGAGCTAGGTCTGGATAAATAGCTAAGGGAGCTGTATAATGAAAGTCTTTTACAAAACAAAAAGATCCCAATGTAGGGCCTTATTCCTTCTATGAATCATGTGTATTTATTCATAAGAAGAAGTATATCAAAATTTGATCTAAGGATCAAAATGAAATATGTACATTGGATGCATCCCTAGCTTAGACAGAAATTAATGCAATTATTTTAATTAAAGAAGACAGTGTAATATATGTGTATGTTGCAGACTATTTCCAATCCAAAACACTGGAGACCAAAAGTGTCACAGATTTCAGAGTTATTCAGATTTTGAAACAGTAAAATATCCCTAATCTGAAAATCCGAAATCCAAAATGCTCCAAAGAGCATTTCCTTTGAATGCCATGCCAGTGCTATGCTCAAAAAGTCAGATTCTGGAGCATTTTGGAATTCAGATCTTCAGATCTGGGATTATAAACAACATACATATGTATACAATATAAAAGATATAATACTTAGTATAAATCATCCTCAGAAAATCAGGAAAAGATAATAAAAGGTCAAATAAAAATGACAAGATTTATTTCAAAATGGTGTTGGAGGGAAATGTGTGCTTTCTTGTTTGTAAAATTAAAGGCTGAAAGAATATTCTTATGGCACTTATTACAGTGAAATAACATTTGAAAGTAAAACCAATTTAATAGAAAGAACAAGGAGTAAAACTATTATAAAATGTGGGAGTGATGAGGCTAAAAATTAATTACAATGTAAGTCTAAGAACCTGCCCTGAAGATAATTCTTGTATAAGACTTCTCTGTGATTTGACCAACAAGAAACAATCCTTTTAAACCTGCAGAACAACTGAGGAAATAATCAGAAATCAGTTGCTCTATCAGTTCCAAGAAGAATGGAAGCAAGAAATTAATAATCTTAAAGAATTTACAGCATGAGCATGTTATCACAAAGAAAGAAATTGATAAGGATATTGGTGAGAGAATTTCCAAGTTTAAATGTGGAAATAAATTATTGACTGCATTAAATATTTTTAATTACAAAAGAAATTGAGTACAAGAGTGACAAAAAGGGCATTAAAATAGAAAAGAGCTGCGCCATTTTTTCAAAAGTTGTTTATATTTTCCTGATTAAAATTAGCAAGAGCACAAATAATAGAAAAAAGATGATATTAAAGATACTTGAAAAAGAACTGGGCCAAACCAATTGTCATATAAATTGCCTAATATAGAAGCCTCTGTTAGCTCAAATATAAAGATGATGCAAAAGAGATAACCCATGCCCAGGGAACTGTGGCAATAAAAAGGTGCAAATATATCTCTTCTCTGAAGGTAGCATAGTGAAAGAGGGCATGAGAGGGCATTAACATGAACGGCTGTCTATTAACTGAATGTGAGTCACTTGATTCAGCTGACATAGCTCTTTTTTTCTGCATTTTTTTTTTTCAGTTTCCATGCCTCCTTCCCAGTTAAAGAACATCAACCTAAGGGGCAGGGAGAGGAAAACACTCATCTTTCATAATAACCACTTCTCTCTTGTTAAAACATCCAGAATGAAAACTATTGAGGCACATTTAATAAGACATTTCTACGTGATTGTAAATATCCTCTGATGTTCTCATTTTCTACTTCCAGATATCTTTTGGCTTTTTCCAAAAGGCAGGGATCTACAAGGGCACAATTCAAATTTAACAGAGCAGGAAAAGGCTGTGTATTTTTAGGTCAGATCACCATGCCTAGAAACAGTTTAATGTCCTTAATTAACTTGCTTTTATTTAATGACCCCTGATTGGTATCCTGCTATGCCAAATGTACATCTTGTGTAGAGTTTTCAGCCTTACATTTCAGCCTTACATCAGAAAAAACACATCTTAATTAACTTAATTACTATTTATTTCACATGGAAAGGTAGAAAAATTATTAATTAGAAACATTTGTTGAGGCAGACTGACTAAAGAAGCATGGAATTAAAGTAGAAAATCTTGAATTTTGTTTAAATAATTTGTAACAAGTATTTAATCTTAGTTGGGTACTTATCTTCTTCAGGTTTAATTGAAAGGCATGATAGTATTAGGGTTAAGAGCATAAAGTTTTAAGACAGACTATGCATTTATGTACTTTCTCCATAGCTAATCCCATAAATTTAGGAAAAAATTAATTTCTTTGAGCTTCAGTTTCTTTAAATGTAAAATTGGACTCATAGTAATAACACCTACCTTACAGGGCTTTGGTATGTGTAGTATATGTTAGCACTGCCTATGTTAAATAAAGATAACAAGAGTACTTCCTCTATTCTTTATTGTGAGTGACTGTTCATTTTTTTCAGATATATTGCTCTTGAAAGAATTGCCCATAAGCACCTACTCAATGTTAACTATTTTTATTAGTGTGATAAAAACAAAGACATCTGAGAATTCTCTATATTTCTAAGCAATATTTTGAGTAACATTGCATTGTAGGGAAAACATCCATGAATTTCATCACATTTGCAAAGTATATATGCTTTGGTTATTACTGCTGATTAAAAATCACACCCCAATTTAGTGGAATAAAAATGTGTTGTAATGCTCGTGGATTCTGCGGATTAGGAATTTTGCAGGACATAACACTGAGTCTTGTCTGTCTTATTAGTCCGATGTCTCAGCTGGAAAGATCTGAATGACTGGCATGATTAACAGAGGGTTCCCTGTTCCTATTACTATGTAACACAAAGTCCAAAGGTTTATTTTTTTTAATTTTTAAAAATTAAGGTTATATATTCTGTGTTCCACGAAATTTGAAAGAACACCACAGTGGAAAATACTGAAATGGAAAGAGGTAGAGAAGCTGAGGCTGGGGGATCCACCTCTGAGATGTCTGTCACTTAGATGTCTGCACCTCGGTTTGAGTGGCTGTAAGATATGTTCAGCCGCTACTGCTGACCAGAGAGCCAACATAGATTCTTCATATGGTTTCAGCTTCTTACAGCCTGGTGGCTGTGATTTTTTAACGATCTTTTGGAGAGAGCATCCTAAGAGTGAGCCGGCCTTGGCAGTCACTTCTGCTGTAATCTATCAGTCAAAGCAGTAACAGGTCAGCCCAGATTCAAAATGGTCTCTCAGGGGGCAAATACCAAAGACTTTTGGGGCAATGTTTTAGAACCACTGCAGAATTTAATACAAAATATAAAGAACCACTTTTGTCCTTTCCAGGTCTGACTTTATGCATAACCACTTCTTAATAGTCAACATTTGAATATTCATGTCTGTAAACAATTCTAATTTCCATCTAGCTTTCCTTTCACCTTAAACTTTTTAGCATGTTGAAAAGTAAACTAATCGATATTTCCTGAAATCAGTTTCTTCTCTGGACCTCCCTTATTTTTTTGTTTTAAAAAGAGCACATAAGGTAATTTCTAATATAACTTTCTTAGAAAACTAGATTCAGTGACATTCTTGACATTTCTCTACTTATCTGCCTCTACATTTATAAATATTTTCAAATCTTTGTCCCTAAATTCTCTCACCAATGAATGTTTTAAATTTACCTATTTAACACTAGTGCAAATATGCATTATAATTCCTGGGGCTTATTAAATAATCCTTTTCTTGTTTGACAAGATTTTGATTACACTCTTCCTTCAGCTGCCCCTCCATTTTGCAAAACTATTTGCCCTAAAACAATGCCAGGTAAAGAGTAACCACTGATTAAAGAGTTTTAATTATTCCAAAGCTCGTAGATTACACTGAGGATTTATTTTTCTTACAGCCCTTTTGTTGAAAACTTTGTGTCTAACCTTGCAAGTTTTGTTATTAATATATGATATGAATGATTATTTGAATGGGCATTTGGGAATAGATACAGACATAGAACTACAGAAACTACAAGCAATAGCTTCAGGCTACTGCAGAATCAAATTTACTCCTGTTGATGTTTTAAGACTATATTGAGGCTGACCTTGAGCGAAAAGAAAAGCTACTCTCAGAACAGCAAAATCATGACCAGATGGAACCCAGTTGACAGCAACTTTAAAATCCATGCATTTAACCTTGTCCAGATTAAAGTCTTATATTGCTCATTCAAGCCAAGTTCGTCTGCACATTGTTTTCTTTTTACAACAAAACCCATTCAAAATTCTTACTTTTTTCTCACATTTTCAATATACATGAATTATCTCTTCTCTCCTCTTTTCATTTTAGCAAGCTGGCAGTTCCCACATTTGTTTAAACGTCAGAAGTTCCTTAATCTTAGAAAGTTTTTTTAAATATGCACATTTTTATGCCAACCCCAGAACTATTCATTTCGTTTTGGGACAGGGACAAAAGAAATCTGTATTTTGTCAACTGCAAATCTGGGATTGTGTCAATCTCAGGAGATTCTATAGAGGCTGACTAGTGCCAGATAGATATTAGGAGAAAATATTCTAAAGAGAACTTCATAGGTGTCCACTCAAGGTAGAGTTCAAATATCAGTTTTTAAATAATCTATCTCAATCTTGTAAAAATGAAATTAAATACTCTACTATCTGACCATTTCAAAAGTTTCTGAGACATCACATTGTAGTGAAAGGGCCTGTGGGCTAGGGAGAAATCACATGATTTTGCTTCTACTTCTAGCCTGGTATGAACATGGATGGTTACATTTCCTTCTGAGCATCTTTAGTTTTCTTTTTCATAATATGAGAGTGGTGACACTTACTTGCTTATTTTCTAAATTTGTTGTGGAACATAGTTGAATTAGTAACAAAAATAACTTTTAGTTCTAAACATGATTATTACATTATTTAGAAAATTATAGTCATTCTTACTTGCAATTATGTGGTCAGTTTTAGAATAACTGTGATGTGGTGCTGAGAAGAATGTGGTTTTGGGGTGGAGAGTTCTGTAGATGTCTATTAGGTCCACTTGGTCCTGATCTGAGTTCAAGTCCTGGATATCCTTGTTAATTTTCTGTCTTGTTGATCTGTCTAATATTGACAATAGAGTGTACAAGTCTCCCAGTATTATTCTGTGGGAGTCTAAGTCTCTGTAGATCATTAATAACTTACTTTATGTATCTGGATGCTCCCATATTGGGTGCATATATATTTATGATAGTTAGCTTTTCTTGTTGCATTAATCCCTTTACCATTATGTAATGCACTTCTTTGTCTCTTTTGATCTTTGTTGGTTTAAAGTCTTTTTTATCAGAGACTAGGACTGGAACCCCTGCTTTTTTTTGCTCTTCATTTGCTTAGTAAATCTTCCTTCATCCTTTTATTTTGAGCCTATGTGTGTCTTTGCATGTGAGATGGGTTTCCTGAATACAGCACACTGATGGGTTTTGACCTTTTATACAATTTGTTAGTCTTTGTCTTTTGACTGGGGCATTTAACCCATTTACATTTAAAGCTAATATTGTTATGTATGAATTTGATCCCACCATTTTGATGCTAGCTGGTTGTTTTGCCTGTTAGTTGATGCTTTATAATGTCGATGGTCTTTACACTTCGGTATGTTTTTGCAGTGGCTGGTACTGTTGTTCCTTTCCAGGTTTAGTGCTTCCTTTAGGACCTCTAGAAGGGCAGGCCTGGTGGTGACAAAATCTCTTAGCAATTGCTTGTCCATAAAGGATTTTATTTCTCCTTTGCTTATGAAGCTTAGTTTGGTTGAATATGAAATTCTGGATTGAAAATTATTTTCTTTAAGGATGTTGAATATTGGTCGCCACTCTCTTCTGGCTTGCAGGGTTTCTGCCAAGAGATCCTCCTTGAGTCTGATGGGCTTCCCTTTGTGGGTAACCTGACCTTTCTCTCTGGCTGCCCTTAGCATTTTTTTCTTCATTTCAACCATGGTGAATCTGGCAATTATGTGCCTTGGGGTTGCTCTTCTCAAGGAATACCTTTGTGGTGATCTCTGTATTTCCTGTATTTTAATATCGGCCTGACTTACTAGGTTGGGAAAGTTCTCCTGGATAATATCCTGAAGAGTGTTTTCAAACTTGGTTTCATTCTCCACATCACTTTCAGGTACACCAATCAAATGAAGATTTGGTCTTTTCACATGATCCCATATTTCTTGGAGGCTTTGTTAATTTCTTTTCACTCTTTTTTCTCTCACCTTGCCTTCTTGTTTTATTTCATTGAGTTGATCTTCAATCTCTGATATCCTTTCTTCTGCTTCATCAATTCAGCTACTGAAAATTGTGTATGCTTCACAATGTTCTCGAGCTGTGTTTTTTGGCTCCATCATGTAATTTATGTTCTTCTCCATGCTGGTTATTATCACTAGCATTTCATCTAACCTTTTCTCAAGGTTCCTAGTTTCCTTGCATTGGATTAGAACATGTTCCTTTAGCTCAGAGAAGTTTGTTATTACCCACCTTCTGAAGCCTGCTTCTGTCAATTCATTACAAAAACACTCCTCAGCCAATATAAAAGAATGAAAATCATAAAAGGCTCTCACACCACAGTGCAATCAAAATAGAACTCAGGATTAAGAAACTCACTCAAAACGGCACAATTACATGGAAACTAAACAACCGGCTCCTGAATGACTACTGGATAAATAATGAAATGAAGGCAGAAATAAAGATATTTTTCAAAACCAATGAGAATGAAGACACAATGACCAAAATCTCTGGGACACATTTAAAGCAGTGTCTAGAGGGATATTTATGGTGCTAAATGCCTACCAGAGAAGCGAGGAAAGATATAAAATCGACACCCTAACATCATGATTAAGAGAACTAGAGGAGCAAGATCAAACAAATTCAAAAGCTAGCAGAAGACAAGAAATAACTAAGATCAGAGCAGAACTGAAGTAGACAGAGACATAAAAAACCCTTCAAAAAAAATGAAATCCAGGAACTGGCTTTTTTAAAAGATCGACAAAACAAATAGACCACTAGCCAGACTAATAGAAAAGAGAGAAGATTCAAATAGATGCAGTAAAAAATGATAAATAGTATATCACCACTGATCCCACAGAAATACAAATTACCATCAGAGATTACTGCTAATACGTCTATGCAAATAAACCAGTAAATCTAGAAGAATGAGTAAATTCCTGGACACTGCACCATCCCAAGACTAACCAGGAAGAAGTTGAAACCCTGAGTAGACCAATAACAGGGTCTGAAGTTCAGGCAGCAATTAATAACCTACCAACCAAAAAAAGGCCAGGACCAGATGGGTTCACAGCCAAATTCTACCAAAGGTACAAAGAGGTACTGGTACCATTCCTTCTGAAACTATTCCAAACAATACAAAAAGAGGGAATCCTCCCTAACCCATTTTATGAGACCAACCATCATCCTCATAACAAAACCTGGCAGAGACACAATTAAGAAAGAAAATTTCAGGCCAATATCCATAATCAACACTGATGCAAAGATCTTCAATAAAATATTGGCAAACTGATTCCAACAGCACATCAAAAAGCTTATCCATCATGATCAAGTCAGCTTCATACCAGAAATGCAAGGCTGGCTCTACATTTGCAAATCTATAAATGTAATACATCACAGAATCAAAAAGACAAAAACCACATGATTATCTCAATAGATACAAAGAAGGCCTTCAACAAAATTCTACAGCCCTTTATGTTAAAAATTCTCAATAAACTAGGTATTCATAGAACGTATCTCAAAATATTAACAGTCATTTATGACAAACCCACAGTCAATATCATACTGAACTGGCAAAAACTGGAAGCATTCCCTTTGAAAACTGGCACAAGACAAGGATGGCTTCTCTCACCAATCCTATTCAACATAATATTGGAAGTTCTGGCTAGGGCCATCAGGTAAGAGAAAGAAAGAAAGGCTATTCAAATAGGAAGAGAGGATGTCAAATTGTTCCTTCTTCAGATAACATGATTGTATATTTATAAAACCCCATCATCTCAGCCCAAAATCTCCTTAAGCTGATAAGCAACTTCAGCAAAGTCTCAGGATACAAAGTCTACATGCAAAAATTTCAAGCATTCCTATACACCAATAATAGACAGAGTGCCAAATCATGAGTGAACTCCCATTCACAATTGCTAAAAGGGGAAAAAATACCTAGGATTACAACTAGCAAGGGATGTAAAGGACCTTTTCAAGGAGAACTACAAACCACAGCTCAAGGAAATAAGAGAGGACACAAACAGATAGAAAAACATTCCATGTTCATGGTTAGGAAGGATCAATGCCATGAAAATGGCTCTACTGCTCAAAGTAATTTATAGATTCAGTGCTATCTCCATCAAGCTATCAATGACTTTCTTCACAGAATTGGAAAAAAACTTCATATGGAACAAAAAAGAGCCTGTATAGCCAAGACTATCCTAAGGAAAAAAAACAAAGCTGGAGACATCATGCAACCTGACTTCAAACTATATTACAAGGCTGCAGTAATCAGAACAGCATGGTACTGTTACCAAAACAAATATATAAACCAACGGAACAGAACAGAGGCCTCAGAAAGAATGCCACACAAGTATAACCATCTGATCTTTGACAAATCTGACAAAAACAAGCAATAAGAAAAGGATTTCCTGTTTAATAAATGGTGTCAGGAAAACTGGCTAGCCGTGTGTAGAAAGCTGAAACTGAAACCCTTCCTTACACCTTATATAAAAATTAACTCTTGATGGATTAAAGATTTAAACATGAGGCCCAACAGCATAAGAACTCTAGAAGAAAACCTAGGCAATACCATTCAGGACATAGGCATGGGCAAAGACTTCATGACTAAAAACCCAAAAGCGATGGGAACAAAAGCCAAAATAGACAAAAAGGATCTAATTAAACTTAAGAGCTTCTGCACAGCAAAAGAAATGATCAATAGAGTGAACCAGCAACCAACAGAATGGGAAAAAAATTTTGCAATCTACCCATCTGTCAAAGGGCTAATATCCAGAATTTCTTGAGAACTTAAACAAATGTACAAGGCAAAAAACAAACCCCATCAAAAAATGGGCAAAGGATAAGAACAGATACTTTTCAAAAGAAGACATTTATGCAGACAAAAACTTATGAAGAAAAAACTCATCATCACTGGTCATTAGAGAAATGCAAATCAAAACCACATTGAGATACCACCTCAAGCCAGTTAGTATAGTGATCATTAAAAAATCAGGAGACAACAGATGCTGGAGAGGATGTGGAGAAATAGGAACACTTTTACACTGTTGGTGGGAGTGTAAATTATTTCAACCATTGTGGAACACAGTGTGGCAATTCCTCAAGGATCTAGAAATAGAAATACCATTGCACCCAGCAATCTCATTTACTGGGTTTATACCCAAAGGATTATAAACCATTCTGTTATAAAGACACATGCACATGTATGTTTATTGTGGCACTGTTCACAATAGCAAAGACTTGGAACCAACCCAAATGCCCCTCAATGATAGGCTGGATAAAGAAAATGTGGCATATATACACCGTGGAATACTATGCAGCCATAAAAACATGAGGAGTTCATGTCCTTTGCAGGGACATGGATGAAACTAGAAACCATCATTCTCAGCAAACTGACACAAGAATGGAAAACCAAACATGTTCTCACTCATAAGTAGGTGTTGAACAATAAGAATACAGGGACACAGGGAGGGGAATATCACACACCAGGACCTGTAGGATTGGGGGCTAGGGGAGGAATAGCAGGGGGTGAGGGGATTGGAGAGGGATAGAGTTAGGAGAAATATCTAATGTAGATGACAGGGCAATGGATGCAGCAAACCACCATGGTACCTGTATACCTATGTTCCAAACCTGCAGGATCTGCACATGTAACCCAGAACTTAAAGTATAATAAATAAATTTTTAAAAAGAAAATTATAGTCACTCTTTTGATTTAAACTATGCTATATATTTGATTATTTTTTTTCATTTTTAACTTCTGTGAAAATTGTTTTTATTCTACCAATAAATTCTTACCCTTTAAGGGAAAGAATTTATTGTCTTCAAATTACAGCATTTTTTCTTTTCCCAGTTGTGCTATCTGTTAAGAGTTTTTAATATTAACTTTATGGCTTATATTAGACAAAACTTAGACTCATTTACATTAAATTCTTTTCCACATTTTGATCCTGGGAGGAAGCATGTGACCATGTTCTCAATCAGAGTGACAACTTAATTATTTCTCTTCTTTTTCTCTTTCTCCTCTTTTGTCTTTATTTTGATCTGTAATAGTATCCTTGTTGTGAGACTTTCTTTTGAATTAAAAATTATACATGTTCATTTTAACATGCCAAACACTGCACAGACACATCAATACAAAGTTAATAGTTTTTTACAATCTTATTCTAATTATATCAACTCAGAGGTAACTGTTAAGTTTTATTTTCTCTCTTATTTTTCTGCAAACTCAAAAAAAAACAGCAGCAACAAATAAAACAATGGCCACACAGACCAGATAGTGAGAGGAGGTTCCAAAGTGGCATGGTACTACATATCTGGTGACACAGACGCAACCCACAGATTGGGTTACATTCATGCAACCAGGCAGGTAACAAGTGAACTGGGTAAGAAATGAATTCAGAGAGTGGTAAGAATTAGGACTCACTGTAGACTTCCCTCTGTCTAAATGTAGCAGTCACCATGAGGGAATGCAAAGCTAGTGTACCCAGATTTTTCAGGTTTTGAAAAGACCAAAGAGCAAACAAACAAACAAACAAAAAAAGAAGAAAGAAAAAAACTGATTTAATTAAAATGACTAATCCTGAAAATTCTAGGGCGAGCCACATAACACATTTCTAAGTAAAGTAAAATCTGTTAAATAGCTTCTTTTTGGTTTCTTGCTAATTGATTACTAAACTATGATAAGACTCATTGTATAATGCCCAAAGGATATGTTATGGACATTTGGTGATAGATTTTCTTTTTGTTAAAAACAAGATTTTCTTTTGACACAGTCGTGATAAAACTTTGTTAGATGTTTACTTTCATCAGTTGGTTTAGTTGGTGTCTATTATGTTTCTCCATTGTAAAGTTACTATTTCTCCCTTCTCCTTTTGTAGTTGATAAGCATCTTGGGAGAGCTACTGAGAATATATATCTAAACACTATTTCTCCTCAAAACTTTTGCCTGCTGTGTGGCAAGAGTGAGGAATATACAAGAACTCTTTGTACTATTTTTTATATGATTTTTATGTAATTATGAAATCAGTTCAAAATAAAATATTCTTAAAAATGGTTTTCTCTTTTGTTGTTTGAAATTAAAATTAGTTTGTACTTTGTACTTGGAGATATCCTCTTGTTGCTTAATCAGCTTGCATAATTTCTTTGTTCAAAATTTCTTTTTGAGATATCATTTTTTTTCTTAAATGCCTTCTAAAGTTTTGCTATTATGAAGTATTTATTTCATATTTCCTTTATGATAAAGGAATTTCAGTACTGCCTAAAACCCAAAGCTTAGTGAGAGAGAGAGAGTGATTTAGCTAAGATTGTGGTCATCACTGTGTTGAAATACAGAATTTGGCTGGGCCTTTCTATGGAAGAATATTTCAGCATTTACTGAAGCTACTGGTTTCGAGATCATTTGACTTCACTACTAAACTAAAAGACATAGATACCTGATTAAAGAATGGTGGTGTGCTCTTTTGGCTGAAAATTTTATTTATGCCATTAGAAATAAAACCGTTCCCAGACAGAAATGTCAACACTATTGTAGGCTTACTGAAAACTCAGCTATGGGTAGTAAAATTACATTTGTATTATGGGTACAACATAGATGGAATATTTTCCTTTTATGCAATATGCAGTTACATGTTTTTGTCAGTCCACTGTCACTTTGCCACTCATCAGAAATTACTATCTTATTTCTTAGGAAATTGATATCACTTAAAAATGAGTAAATTACTAATAACCTCCCTAGCAGATAACATCATGACTATTAATATGTATTTGACAAAATAGCAAAGAAATCATATAGCTATTTATATGCTATTTGATATAAAACTTGTTAATATAAAATAGCATACTATTTATGGTTTATTTGGTAGATTTGCTTTTTCAGTCAACACCTAACCCATTTGTTTTCTTTCCTTTAGATGTTAAAATAATAATTGCCCAATGTATTTTTAAAAACGTTCATCAGGATGTCTTTGAAAGTAAAAACAAAAATCAATTCAAAACTTCTCAAAATGGCTTTCTCCCAATTGCTTCTATAATTCTGTGCCTCTTTATTTTGTGCTCATTTTCTTTTTATAAGATCTCCTTTAGGCTACCTTGCAGCATATTTCATGGATCAGTGATTCTGCTGATTGTTTTTTCTCACCAAGGTTGTTAGTGGGACCCATCTATCTGGGTCTCCGATTTTCACACAGACTTTCATCTGTTTTACAAAACATAATTATGATAACTGTGTATTTCCTGGGATCATCATCTAGAAAGTCTTGTTAGTTAGAATTGATTGATTAAAAAAATATTATTGCTCCATTATTGGTTATGCTAGTTCCACGTTATTTATTTATTTATTTATTTATTTATTTATTTATTTATTGATGTATTTTGAGACGGAGTTTCCCTCTTGTTACCCAGGCTGGAGTGCAGTGGCGCGATCTCGGCTCACCACAACCTCCACCTCCTGGGTTCAGGCAATTCTCCTGCCTCAGCCTCCTGAGTAGCTGGGATTACAGGCACGTGCCACCGTGCCCAGCTAATTTTTTGTATTTTTAGTAGAGATGGGGTTTCAGCATGTTGACTAGGATGGTCTCCATCTGTTGACCTCGTGATCCACCCGCCTCGGCCTCCCAAAGTGCTGGGATTACAGGCTTGAGCCACGGCGCCTGGCCAGTTCCACGTTATTAAAATTAATAATAGCTATTCTTATTGAACATCTATTACGTTCCAGGGACTGTGGAAATTTACTGTAAATTTTATTTCATCCAATCCCTCTAATGCATTAAGTAGAAAGGACTACTATTATTCCATTTGTAGAAATGGTAAAAGCCAGTATAATCTTGTCCACAATTACAGGTTAGTAAACATCAGAAATGAGAGCTGACCAAGAATCTGTTTTTATACAGACTCTGATTTTCTAGACACATTTTTATCTTCTTAACTGTACTGTGTAATTTCTTCTAAATAGCTTACCAAACCCATGCCATTCAATGCATTTAGTAAATTTATCTAGAAATTTACTTACCTACAAGTAGTTAAAATGTAAAGAAACTAAATGAGTCTGAAAAAAATGACTAAACTTAGATAAAATAGCTAATGAGAAGCAAATGAAACCAAATAGACTCAACTAATACTTTGTATTTCTAAAACAAAAATAATTTATATTTGATTAATTTATTTGCTTAATTCAAAATTAATTTCTACCATATTATATGTTAGAAATCATATAACCTCGATTTTAAAATGTTCTTCAGAATTCTAATTACTTTTTCCCATCTTGATTTTTCTTTAAGTCAAGGATAGAAATGTTTAAATTTATTTATATATCAAATAATCATTTATTCTGTGAATTCTATGCTATACCCGCAAAGTAACACAAAGAGGTATTGTTTCTCTATGAGGATGAATATTCATCTTGGAAGGAGGTGGGTCTCAATACAGGAACATGGAAGAAACAAAGTTTGAATTAGGAGGGAAGGATATATTTTTCTCTCTTCATCTTGTGCAAGCTGAGTAGAAGAAAAAATAACCTGTGATATCAGAGGATTTATAGTCCAGCAGACAATACTGAGAGGTATTCAGCTAATTGAGGGGGTCATAAAAGGCTTCCCCAGAGATTTTTGACACGGAAGGTGAAGCATGTGGATAAGAAATGAGCCAGATAGGTTGAGATTAGGTGATAGTTTGCTATAGAGAGAATAAGAAAAAGTGTACAGTTTGATTTGCTCAGGTGTTGTGTCTAAGAATGTTGGTTGGGCTGAGTCACATCTGGGAGAATTTTGTATTCTTTCAACACTTTTTTGACTTTACCTGATTGATAGTAGGGAAAAACCTCATGATAATATGACATCTACTCCATACATATCCAGTAAAATAATTTTTAAATAGTGCCATATGAATTACCATTGTTTTGTCAGACATGCCTCTATGTTTTAACATTCTTAGCAATATAATTCTGGCTTCAGACTCTATTGTTCCTTTCAACTTTATCAACGTAATTCAACATATTTAGGAGTCTTAAATACTAAGAGTCATTTTGTATGTATATGATACTGGATTCCCTAGCAGGGCTGTAACTGCCCCTCCCCACTCTTGCTTGCATCAATTTTTCTATATTTGACATAGATCTCTTTTTCAATTTATTTTAGTTTTATTTTTCAATAATTTCTTCAATTTGTATTTTAAATTAGGTGCTCTCTTTTTTATAAAAGTTAATGAACAAGGACTTTTGGAAAGTAATGTATTTCAGATGTTTTCCCTTTCAAGAATTGCTGTTCTTAGCATGGTGCTTGCGCCTGTAGCCTCAAGCGCTCAGGAGGCTGAAGCCAAAGGATCGTTTCAGCCCAGAAATTTGAGACCAGTTGACAAAACCATGAAACCTCTTCTCAATTAAAAAAAAACCCTGCTATTTTTTTAAATTGAACTGACAAAGTTAATCAGATTTTTTAATACTATGTTAATGACTCTAATAATGCTAAAAATCTCATTAATAATAAAAGAAAGATGTCAAGAACCCAATATATAAAGAACCTAATGTCAATAATGAGAAAGGTTTGTGTATATGTGTGTGGTGGAGGAACAAGTTTGTTTATGAATGCTTGTTTGCATGGTAAATATTGAATCAACTATTAAATAAGGAAAAATATGTTGTATTCTTCTATGGTACAGTAAAACTCATACCTATAAGCCAAACAAACACATCAAGATCTACAGAAGTTTGTACAAAGAATAACATAAAATCATGTGATTTAGCTTATTAATTATATGTCCAGGTGACAATCTATTCTGGTGGCCTCAATTGTCTCAATTTTCTTGTTCCTCATCACCATCTACAAAGTGGACATAAATTCAATTTGAATTTCATTTTAGGGTCAGAGATAAAAAGATAATATTCTCTGCTCTTACCTAAAGCCTATCCAGATTGATCACTTTTGCACTATTTGGGACAACCCACTCCTTTTATTCTTAGATGACTAGTGCTAGACATATTTACTATTTCTGCATAAAGCAGTTGACCCCTCAGTAGAGTAACCTTTCCATTCTTCCATGAAATAAATACATCTGTAGTAAGGGGGAGATTTTAGCATATTCATCACTGAGCAGGCATTTGTGGGTGGGGACTGTCCTAGGAACTATGAATAAAATAATGAACAAAATATTATCTTTGCTCTCGAGTCTCTTACACTTTAGGTCATATTTCTGAAGAGGTATTCTGTGCTTATGTCTGAGAGCCACTTGCAATTGGACACATAGTACAATATTCCTAAGGAGAGTATTCACAATTGTCACCATATAGCTCTGTTTTTTTTTTTCAAGATGGCCACAGATTCTTCTAAATCACAAGACAAAAGTAAAACAGTGTCGATGATTATATCTCCATATGATAATGTGGAGAATCTGCCAGTGTGGGTTCTGGAATACATTAGAACTAAAATGTGGTAAGGCATCCAGAGAAGTGTGTCTAGTTTATGATGGTTTATGTAAGGGAGTAGAGAGATAACCCAAAGCTTAAATCTCTATCAATGTCATAACAAAACTACCTCTGTTAATGCTTTGGTAATCTGTTCTTTTCAAATTTGATTTCTGTATTTTGATTATGTGGCATAGTTTTGAAAGTTTTAGAGTGAAGAGTAATCTGTGCAACACAAAATGTCTGCTCTATAAACAAAATAAATTACTTTTTAAACTGCATAAGATACAAAAGTATCTAAACAATATAAGATACAAAAGTATCATAAGAATCACACAAAAAATACATATGCCAAAGCACTTTTGATTTGTATACAATTAAAAATCAGTGATATTATTTGTATATTTGAGTTCATTTATGTCATTGTCCTTTATTTGCCAAGACACCGTTCTGTGTTAAAAATGAACTTAAATCAGTTACTTCATCACACGCCAAGCATTAGTGAAGATATTCTGAGTAAGTATCATTTTTGAGTATGGTTTTGCATGCACAGAGTTTTACAATGGTCCTTGCCATTTCTTTCATTGCTATACCCAGCAGACTATGTGAACTGAAGAGGTTTTATTTTTATTTCTACAGTTTTGTGGTATCCTTAATATAACACTGAAATTAACAATCCTTTTTTCTGATTTTTTTCTCTTAAAACTCAATTTCCATTTTAAAATATTAACAGATTAGCTGTTTTCTTCCCCAATAAATAGACACATAAATATAAAAGCACTAAAAGGGAAACCCTACTTTGCTTTTATATCACCATCTGTTATCTATCACATTTGATGTGTTGTGTTAACTGATACAAACTGTATACTGCTGAAATGAGCATTGTCTTTCCGCACTTTGTAGTGAAACTTTCACAAATACATTGATTTTACTCAATAAATAAGTAGGGAAGAGTGATTTATAAATAATACACACGTATTTATATTTAGTCTGTAGTTTCTCTGTGAACTAAGATAAAATAAAAAGACAACAGTATAAAAAATCATTGTTTCTAGACAATTCTGTAATAGTGTGAATGTAAAAATTATTATTATTTTAGTGAAAACAAAAGTATGTAAATACCAAATAGACATTTTATTTTTTCCTGATTATTATGATATGAGATGTTAATAATGGTAATGACTAAGAACTATATTTGCACAGTTTATATCCAAAATTTAGTCAATGTATAATTTTGAGCATGTAATAAAAATGTAAAATATATTAATGCAATATAATAAATGTTTTATATTTGAACATACACATGCCTACAATGACAGAAAAAGCATGGAAATTGTTCCCAAATAATTCTACATTTTATGTAATTGCCAAAATGGAATTAACAATTATGAACTCATTGTGGGAAATGTTGGAAAATGATATAAACTAACCAATTACTTTGTCCTTGAGAATTGTGTAATTTATTTGTAGAGCAGATGCATGTGCAGAAAAAAAGACTTACCAAGTTAAGTATAATGCAATCTACCAAAAGAAACAAGTTCTCAAAAAGCTTGAGCTATATTCAAGAAAATATTCAGAAAAGCATAGTTTACTTTGGGTTTTCTGTCTTACCATTTCTTTCCTCTTCATGCTGAATTTGGACATTTTGAGAAACAAACTGATTTGAGCCATAACCTATTCCTTTCCATTCCTTGTACTCAGAAAGTAGCAGAAAAGTAAAATGAGTATGTAGTGTTATATTCTGGTTCTGCTATTTATTTGCAGTTACACTGAGGAAATCAGCTAATTTTATGGTCCTTACGTGCCTTTTTCCTATTCCGGTCCTCATTTCCATTCTATTTCCAAATAGGAACAAATAAAGTCCACTAATTCTATCTCTCCTATGCTTCACATATATAAATGGAACTTCCAATATGGTGATCTTAGAACTTGGCCAATTTTTTTTTTTTTAAATTCTTGAACATGAATGGGCTTGCCACTGCTTTAACCCATAAGCAACTGCAGAAATGACTTCTAAGCCTAAAAGGTAATGCAGATTTAACATTTTTTGCAAAAAACATTGAACTATCATGAAAGAAGCTCAAATACCCTGAGGCTGCCATTCTGAAGAACAAATATATAGGCTCTCTGCCAACTAATTTGAATTAGTTGCATCCAACTCAATCAAGGTGCTAAACATCATGATGAAGAAGCTGCCTTAGGAGTGGGTTCTCTAGCATTATTTCTCCAAGTTCCACAGAAATCAAGTTACCTGGAAGTGAGATGCTACTATAAGAAAATTCTAAAACTATATGACACTGAGTTTGTGACCACATGACAGGCAGAATGTGGTAGAGTTTTGAAGACACTGTTAACAGAAGCCTGATCGGCCTCCAGAAGGTTGTTAACTTCAAGTAAGAAAAATGTTATAAAAACTGCAAGAAAGGAGACCCTTGTAATGTATTACACTACATTTAGCAAACATTTACCTGCATTATGTGGAAAGTAAAAACTGTATCTGTTGAACCATCAGAAACTGCCTAAGGAAAGTGAGTGTCATTGGTAGAAGCAGAACTGGTTTCTTCTGGCTTCATGTTATGTGATACAAATCTAGAGATATGGTAAGGATGAAATTCTCCAATTTTTAAGAAGAATTTAGAGAAAATTTTAAAGGCAATTAAACATGCTGTGTTCAAAAATAAAGCTATCTTTCATCTGAAATCTGTACTAGGATAAGACATTTTAAAGATGATTTAAATAAGAGAGAATATCAAGATAAAATGCAGAGTACTATCAGGGTAAAAACTTAGCCAAGAGCATGACTACAACTCCCTTAGGCAATATTGTGAAAATTATTTAAGCTTATGCATCAGAAGATATTTCAGATGAAAAAAAAAGCTCTGAAGGGGTTGCTTTGTAGTTCTTCTCTCAAACAATAGGATTACTAAAAATCTTCTCATTTTCTCATAGCAAGCTCAGAGGAAACTAAGGTAAAGAAGGGTGACTTTCAATGAGATTTGTGTGTATGGCTTTAGTCTAAGGGATTATATGATATAGAGGATTATAAAACACTCTTTGCAAACACAGCTTGGAGTAAAGGAACAGAGTAAAACTTTACAATGAAGCCCCAAACTTTTATGGGTAGAAAGGGGACTGAAAAAATTATCTGTTATAGTTGTATTTCTTATGGAAAGGCAAGGATGACTAGGGTGGAGGGTCAGTCCCTCTGCCTAACAATCATGGCACAGTGGTTGATGCCTGTAATCCCAGACCTTTGGGAGGCCAAGGCAGGTGGATCACCTGAGGTCGGGGGTTTGAGACCTGCCTGACTAACATGGAGAAACCCCATCTCTACTAAAAATACAAAGTTAGCCAGGCATGATGGTGCATACCTGTAATCCCAGCTACTTGAGAGGCTGAGGCAGGAGAATTACTAGAACCTGGGAGGCGGAGGTGGCAGTGAGCCAAGATCTCCCCATTGTCCTCCAGCCTTAGCAAAAAGAGCCAAACTCCACCTCAAAAAAAAAAAAAGACATTTATTCCCAGGAAGTAAGACTGGAGTCAAAACAAAACAAAACCCAGCTTGATTTCAGATTTGCTAGGAAAAGTGACCTTTGTGCACCTTCCCTTTCTCTATTTTGCGTATGAGCTACTGCAGTTATGTACTGTCTTTTCTTCCATTTTATGTTCATTATGAGAGGCAGGTAATTTGTCTCTTTAGTTCATTAGTTTTCAGACTGATAGAACTCATGCTAAGAACAAAGACTGAGGAATCTCATATGCATTTTGACCTGATCTTGAAGCAATCCTAGAATTTAAGCCTTGGCCTAATGTCAGAAAAGGATCAAACTTTTGGGGGATCATGGGAGGAAGGGAGTTTATTTTATATGTAGGAGGCATAAAAATGGTTTGTGAGCAGAGGGTGGGTTAAACGGCTTTAGAAAATAGGTGCACATATCGTGGCACATCCTACAAAGAGGTGGAGACTATGTCGCTTTGCCTTGAATGAGGGTGATTTTATGCCTGCACTGACAAACGAAATTCAGCAGCTGGTGATGCTAGGTAACTTTCAAGACTAGGTTATAAAATGCCATGTAGTTTCTACCTTACTCACTGTAAAACTCTGCTGATTTGCATACCAACTATGCAGAGGTCCTTATGCTAGAGAGACTACAGTAACATTTCCTAACATCAGATCCAGACGAGTTGAGCCTCACCCATGTTAAGGCACTGGACACTAAGTGAAAAATCTCTATTGGAAGTAGATCCTCAGCATCAGCTCTTGAACCCTCAAATAACTGAAGCTGTCACCATCCACATCAGAACATAACGTGACCCATGAATCTCTTCAGTTTTTGTCAATACTTTTCTCTGTATTTACCATGTGGTAGCAGACCTATTTCTATGTGTCAGTTTGAGTCAATCAGTCCAATCATCATAGTATTTCCCCTCTTTTTTCTGTTAACGGTAGTGTTATAAAAAATTGAGAATGAACAAGGTGCTGTCTCAGAGGCAATCTCTGGAGAAAGTATTTCTTGTTTTAATATTAGGACATCTTTAAGAATGTAGCACACAGTTTCATGATAAGTAAATACTTAGGCAATGCGTTTAGGAATAATCATAGAAGATTCTTCAGATACTCCCATACCTTGGTTCTAAGCAACATGTACTCCTGACATGGAAGGAAAAAAATCATATATAAGTTACTAATTTATAGTATATTCTACATTCTGCTAGAAAGCATTGCATCTCAAAGCATTGTCACATTACTCATACTAGAACTTGACTTTCAGAAACTGCATCACAGTTCTACAATAAAAGCAAATTAATTCCATAGTAAGGTAAATGTGTTAGGAAAAGTATATTTTATGTCTACTAGCTCCTCTAGTGATCCATGAAATATGAGCAAGGCTGTATGAGAGATATTAAAAGTCTTCAATGTATTTCCAAATTATAATAGTGGAAGAAGTCTGAGAATAAGAAAAATTTAAAAATTTGAAATAATTGCTAATTGCATTAAAAGGATCACTAACTATTTTGACATATTGGGAGGACACAGTGATTTTTTTGTTAGTGACTGCCTCTAGAAAATCCTGCAGCAGCAGATGCAGGGATAGAGATGGTGAGAATAGCTCTTATTTTTTAGCTCATTTGTAGCTACCATTTTTGTCACAATTCTCATTCTGTTCATGAACCCATTATTCTTAAAATGGTCACCTTCTCCAGGAAATTTTAAATAGCTGTTTTGTAATGTACATCTCTGGGTAAACACAAGCAGTCTGTGGATAGTCTGAATTTCTAAGTAATTCAAATAGGTCTATTTATTTACTTTTTCCTAAACAAAGTTGCCATTAGCCATCTACTTTTACCACAGACAGGTTACCTAACACCTGGTTGGATAAGTAGCAACTGCTGATATACTTTGTTCTATGTTGAACTCGGCTCTTGTTCCAGGTTATGTGAAAGCAAGACATGTTATTTAAGATATACATTTCCAAGAATATAATGCACCAGAATATTGAGACAAAACCTCCATTGAAACAACTAAAAAATGTGAGTGATAGTCTGAGAACACTTTATGCCAGGCTTCAGAGATATCCCAAAAATATTTGAAGAAAACAAAGCATAATTGGAAATAAGAAACTGAAGGTTGAGGAAACAAAAAAGAGAGGCATCGCATATTAGGAGACTGGAATTACTGGACACAAAACATTTAAAAATGTAAAACATTTACTATTTCTGAAAAACTAAAATCAAAATGAAAGATACGTACAGGGTCAAGTTAACCATAAGATATGACATTAGTAAGGAGGCAATGAAATAAAATAAAATAAATAACAAAAATTACACACAGGACAAGTTTAATGATTCATTTGACAGAGTTAAAAAACAATGGTTTCAAACCCCAATTACACTGTAAAATCTCATTTGCTAAAAACTATAACATAGTCATGGAAGTACTATCTCATCTTATTGATAGATTTGCCCACACTCAACACAGGGGAGAAAGTCATTGAAGATCAAATTAGACTCAGGGCCACAGAAATTCTTCCATCTTTAACATATGCTTTATTGGGTTTCCCCAGGCATGACTATACTAGCAAAGTGAAAAGAGAAATAATATGAGGGATATCAACAGGGAGAACTATGGCTCAGAAAAGGGGGTGAAATATACATATGCATGTGTATTCCATTGGCTAAATGATATAGCCATTCCTAAGTGTTCCAGAAATTAGAAATATTTATCTAGTTCTGTGCCTAGAATGCAAGCAGAAGTGGTTTTAGATTTCTGTCAAAAAAGAAACACTTTTCAACATTTTGAAAATTTATTTTCCAAAGTTGGCCACAATCGTATGTTTATTCCCACGTGCACTTCCACAATGTGATATTGCCATGCTTTTGTAAAGAAACAACATTTTACTATACCAGGCCTTGAATATAAGCAGGCTGTGGGGGCAGCTTTAGCAAGTTGAGCAGGGAAAAAGTAGCACCTTGCCAGTTCTAGGAAACTTTGATTGATCCTCCATCAATCTTGAAGCTTCGCAGATTTTTTGGAATGTTGATGCTTGAGATGTTCCCCACTGGGACATGGGTACCATCCTATTTGAAATCCAAGTCACCTTGAGAGACCACATGTAGATACTCTGCCAAAAAGCCACAGCTGACCTCCCGGCTGACCTGTGAGCATCAACTACCATGACAGCGACCCTTCTTGGTGACTCTAATTATAGCTGCTTCTGACTGTAATAGGTGAGGTATCTGAATAAGAATCACTTAGTTAAGCCCAGACAACCTACAGAAATAGAAAGCTAATAATACATGATTGCTATATGCTGCTACATATTGGGTTGCTTGGTACACAAGAATAGATAACTGGAACAGAAATTGGTTTCTGGATTTGAGGTTCTATTCTAAAAATTGCCCTCAACATATGACATTAATATTAGGAATGGGCAATGGGAAAAAGCATGGAGGCCTGAGGAGACAAAAGAAATGTAAGAAAATACTTTACTGTTGGCTGGAGGAAAACATGATCTATATTACATAGTATTGGAAGGTGTAACAAACCAGCCTGCAACAGTTCCAATGACATGGAAAATAGAAAATACATTTAAGAAACTGGTGGTTCTAGTTAAGAAGAAGGTCAGAATGGTAGCTCTCATCCCATATTCTCCTCTGCAATGTGCCTTTATCACTCTTCTATTAAGATATAGATTTTGTCTGTCAACTTTCTTGAATATGACAAGATTTATGACTGCTTTGACCAATGAAATATGGCAAAAGTGACAATGTGGTAGTTCAGACAGTAGCTTCTGATTTGCCCGGTAGCTTCATTTTTCTGCTTCTGGAGACTCTTGTTCTTGGCATTTTCCCTCCCAGAACACAGCTGCCATGTTTTGAGAGCCCAGTCACATGGAGAGGCCATGTGTAGGATCCAGTAAACAGCCCCATCCAAGGGTAAATATCAGTTGTTGGTATTTTCAGCCAACCATCTGGCATGTCCAGACCAGTTGAGCATTCAAGGGATTCCAACCTCAGATGCAATCTGTTTGCAATTTCATGAGCGACCCAAGCAAGTACCACCAGCTGTGCCAAGTTAACCTACGAAACCCTTCAAGATAATAATAAATTGTCATGTAAGCCACCAAGATGTGACATGGTTTGTTATAAATAAGGTGGGGCCACCACTGCTGCCCAGGACCCAAGAGACAGAGTATCAAGCCACAGAAGATTCCTGGAATAATTCAGGTCTTACTATCTGATGGATTTTGCTCTGCTTGGCTATGAACTTGCTTTAGAGCAGTGCTCCCTTTATTTTTCCATTTCTTCCTCTTCTAAGGGGGGATGCCTACCCTTTGCCAGTCCCATCATTGTATTTTATAAGCAGGTAACTTGTTTTTGACTTTTATAGGTTCATAGATAGAAAACAATTTTGCCCCAAAAGTATATCCAGAGTGTTACCTATCTGATCCAAATAAGATTTAGATTATTTTCAGTTGATGTTTAGAAGAGATTTGAGATTTGGAGTTAATGCTGGAATGTGTTGGAGGGATATTGAGATGAAGTGAATATATTTTGCATGAGAGACAGATGTGAAATTTAGGGAATGATAGGGCAGACTACACTGGGCTTAATAATTCTCTCCAAAAATTCATGTCTACCCTGAACCTCAGAATTTGATCTTATTGGAAATAGAATCTTTGCAGGTATAATTAGTTAAGGTGAAGCCATAGAGGATTAAGGTAGGCCTGAAATTCAATTATTTGGTATCATTGTAAAAAGAGTACAAGAAAGAGAAACACACAGAGAAAATAATATGCAAAGAAAGAGGCA
>CM052648.1:150619242-150693830 GCA_028533165.1 Leontopithecus rosalia | reverse complement strand
AATGTGTGTTTGGGTATTTTATAGATATAGATACTTATTTCTTCACAAAGTTGTATCTTCAGCTTTTGAAAACATAAAAAATAATTTAAAAATTGTTTTAAGGTTATAGCTCTTACATTAACAAAGTTTTCTAAGTTGTCAGAAAATATGTTGCATAAAACTGTGACTGCAATACTATTGCACAGTGCAATATGTATTCTATATTTAAGTGTTTGGTTTAATGGTCAAAAAACATCAAAGTTTTGGATTTTAATTTGAGAACTGGTTTATTTCTGTGAGCAGTTTTTTTGTTTGTTGTTTTAATACAAGTGACTCCATTTTGTATTACCTCCATGCTTCAGGTAAGCTTAATATCACAGTATTGCTCTTCAGAAAAATAAAGTGTGTGTGTGTGTGTGTGTGTGTATGTGTGTGTATGTGTGTGTATATGTATATATATATATATATATATATATATATATATAAAAGCTAGTGTTACATGGATTTATAGGATAGTACTGGGGGCCTTCATAACATTTGTATTTTAAAAAAGTAGATGAAAAGTTTACCCTATTGAAACATAAGGCAATTTGTTATGTATGCTATAAAATATTGTACACATAATATAACACAATAAAAGAGAAAGATGAAGGTCAGTGCAAATTATATGCAGGATCTGGCTGAATCTTAGAAGATGGGAAATTTTTACAGGCCAGAAAAACAGTAGGGAAAAAGCAACAGAATGAGGGAACAATGACATGGGTAAAGAAACAGAGGAAGAAATATCTGAGAAATAGGGAGTCACACAGTGTACCTTTCCTCTTGAAAGTGGGGGAAGAAAAAAATACATTTGGAGTAAACATAATATTATAAAATCCTTGAAAATCTACTCAAATAAATTCAGAGAAAGTTTGTGAAGAGGGTGGTGATTTAATTACAAAAAGGTCCTAAAAGAGTAAATTATTGATGAATGAGTAATAACAAAACCATGTGTTAGAGCCAGCACAGTACAAAAGGACAAGAATAAAAATACAATAGCAGTAGCCTACATATTTAAAGGTGCATATTTAAGGGAAACTAATGCATATGTATTAAGAACTTTCTATAAGAGTTTAATTAATATTTATCATTAGAAATCATTGTTGCCCCTATTTTATTAGGTGGTCAAACTAAGTATCAGAAAGCTTTGCCAATACCTGGCCCACCTTCACTTACCTTTATAGTAAGTCTCAGGATATGCAGTTAAATCCAGGCCAGTCTAACTTTGTCTAAATGATGTCTATGAAATTATTCTCTAAATTCAAAAAGATGCATAATAATAAATTCCTGTACTTTTTCTTGGAAATTATTATTTTTCCTTTTTAAAATATCATTGTTGTTTTTGTAAAATGTTCTTTATGCCATGTTATTATTTTTAGGTACTAAGCAGAAAAACAAATTCCAGGGCACTGAAGAACATGTAAACACTTAAGGTCTGGGTACATCACTCAACTAATAGCTCTCGGCACTGGTCAGGGGAAAAAAAAGTCTCTCTAAATCCAAGGCATTTAAAAATATCTATCAATCCTTTTTTAAAATAAGATATATTATACTCTCATACACTTCTCCATCCATTTTTATGGTCTGTCTTTTAAAGACAGTTACAAACATAATATATATCTACCATCATAGAATATGATTTTATACAAAATTACATTCACCATCTTCCTACCTGTGAAATGTTTATTTGATATTTTACTCTTTCAGGACACAGATCTCTGGCTGAATTCAGCACACGAAAGAATTTCTTCTCCGACCTTTTGAAAAGCAGCTTCTAATAAGTCCTTGCACTGAGGGGTAAGGATTTCATATAATTTATAGACTAAAGCTTGAGGATGTGTTGCAGTACAAATCCTATTTAGCAGAACCAATGTGATATTGACCACTTCCTCCATGCTACCGTGTGCTTTTATTGTGCACCCTACCTGGTGATAATGCTAACCATTGGGGATTTTATCCCCCAAAAGGGGAACTGGCAAATCCCATCATAAAGAAAACTTTGTATTTAATGGTCATATCAACTTAATATTTGCATGGCAAAGAGCATTATTGCTGCATAACAATTTGAGATTGTGTTTTTATTTTCATTTATTTATTTATTTTTAAAATTTTCTTTGACTCCATTACCTTTTAATAAAAAAAATTGATTCTAATAAATTGATAATGGTTTCAATTACTGGGAAATGTCAACTAAAATTACCAGATTGCTAATGTGAAAATCCTCAGTAATTTAATAATTTGTTAGCTAATGTTAACTAGTTTCACAGCACTTAGTTTTTTGGTGAAGGCCAAGTTTCTTTTCATGGGAAATTATTTAGATGTATTTAAATTCTACTATAATAAAAGATATTTTTCATGAGAAATTTTGTAATGGAATTATTTTCTGTTCATAAATTAGTAGCACTGTTTTAAAGACAGAATTTACTCAATCTAAAACAGGTTTTATTAACTTTTTTATACTCTAAAACATGTTTTCATTAATCTCGTTTTGTTTTGTTTGTTTAAGTAGGTATGTTACAGTAGATAGCTTGTCAGATGTTAGCAGGGCAGGAGAGCCTCCCCACAACCACTTGCCACCAGGAATGTCAGGCAACCATCAGGTGATGGTCAGGTGGTTCTAAAATTATCCTTCTAAGATAATAAGTGGTGGCAGCTGGTGTCAGAGAAAGGCAGTTTTCTAATAGAAACACCTGAAGTTGGTGATCAGCAGCTTTCTGATGAGACTTCTGGAATTGAGTGAGTGGGCCCCAAGCATGCACACTAACAGGCAAAATGGCAGAGTTTAATTGGTATATGACCTTCCTCTAGAAAGACTGGACTAGTACGGCAAGGACACCTTCAGTGAGCATGTGTATAATTTCAGTAAACACATTGCACATGTGGCCCCTCCCAAGTGCTGGCAGGCGACCGTGCACACAGATAGCCCACCCCAAGGGAAGAATCAGGGGAGAAGGGACCCAACCCTCTGGAAGTATGCCAACCTATAAAATCCAAGTCATAAGTCGAAAGGTGCACTTAACCATCTGAAGTCATCCATTTGGTCTTCTTCCAAGTGCACTTCCTTTCCTTCCTGTTCTAATACTTTTTAACAAACAATCACTCCTGCTCTAACATTTGCCTCAGTCTCTCACTTTTCTTATGCCCCTCGGTAGAATCCCTTTTTCTCAGGAGGCAAGAAGGAATTCGACCTTCCTGCATATTGCTGCTGACACCTGTGGATAAGCCACGGCTAATAGCTGCTTTTATAATGTTATCAAGAAAATCAGAAGGCCATTGAGCTGACATGTTCTAGCACCTTACTGTGCTCCTACATAAGCAAACCAAAGTGCAACTCAATGTAGACAGTAAAGTAAAACACAAGCTTAACAAGCCAGAAGCCACCAAACTAATCTCTAACTAAAGACTTTGCACTTTAACCACTCAAATATATTTTCTTTGTCTTGCTTCCATGAACACATTATAAAATTTTCCCTTTGCATCCTCTCAGAAAAGCCCAAATGCTTACCATCTGGCCCTGCCCAATTCATGAGCTTCCTGCTCAAACAAACTCTAAAATTTGAACGTGCCTAAGTTTATCTTTTAGCAAGAACAGCTAAGGACTTCCATTGGTGCCATTTAGGCTGTCTACTTTTCAACCCAGTAAAGATTGTACTTCAATTTTAAAATTTGACTTTATTGAAATTTAAGTGTATGCATTTGTTGTAATAACCTAAACAAAGTAGGACTGCGATATACACATATACCTTTTTTATGTGTCTGTTTGTTCCTTTAAGTTTATTACTCTCCATTTAGAGCAATAATTCTAGAATACTCTGATATAAAATCAATTTGTATAGTTACTCCTCTTAAAATTTGCCTATTCTTATTTAGGTTATTCATGAAAACAGCTAGCTTTATAAATCCAGGTCACATAAAAGCCATTTACTGAAAATTTATTTCACTATGTGCATTTATGGGACAGAGAGAAGTATAATGAAACTCATTACATTGGAATTTTGTGACTATAATTTACCTTTTTTTCATTAATTTTATTTAAGAAAGAAAAATATAATGATAGGAAAATAAAGTTACATGAGAAATATTTCACATACCTGAGAGAATATTCAAATTCAAGTAACTCCTTCTTGTTAAGTTCAAATATAATGTTAGTTAAGTATATCTATTCATTAGAAAAGGACCTGGAGGACCTCCACTTGACCACACTTAGTTAGCAATTATTTGGAATAGACAAATATACTATTGATGACACTGCATTGTCTCAAAAATTCCATAATTCAAGTTACATTTTAAATTCAGACTGGCTGACCTATGTTCCAATTTGAAGTTCTTAGCCTACTATAAGTAGGTGGCTAATCTGACAATTACTATTGGAAATACATTTGTCACTTACTGGAAATTAAAATCTTTCTTGCTGATGTTTCCCTCAATTTGACTGTATTTTAAGCAGGATTATTCCTGAGTTTAGGTTCTTACCTCCCTTTTTTGGGAGCTTTGTCTTTAGAAAACTTAGAAATTATTAATCTGCTGCTTTGAGACATATGTATCTTTTGTTAAAAACCTCTTGCCAGTTTTACAACCCAAAAATGTCTTTCTCAAGGACCTGGGAGCAATCCCTTTGAAATGTAATCATCAAGGAAGATAAATCCTCTGTTTCCTGGTCTCTGTGGTAAGGGAAAGAGGCTAACCTCTCTAAGTACACAACAGCAAATATAGATGGCTTAATAGCAGGGAAGAAATAACTGCAAACTCAGAAAATAACTCAATATACACCACACAGACCATTGAGAGGTTTCCCCTCAAACATTTCCAGTAGTCTTCCACTAGTTCATTTCAACTTTGCAAAGTATGCATCCAACAAAACTCTAATATCCAAAATTGATAAGGAACTTAATCAAATCAACAGGTGAAAAGCACACAGCCCCACAGAAAACTGTGCAAAGGACATGAACAAACACTTCTCAAAAGAAGACATACATGTAGCCAACAAGCATATGAAAAAATGCTCAATCTCATGAATCATTAGGAAATGCAAACCAAAAACACAATGAGATACCACCTCTGGATATGAGATACATACCCAGATGCTGGGTATGAAATTCTGAGCCCTGACACAATCTGGTATCAAGTACAGAATTACAATTTTTTCAAAGGGGAAGTTCTGAGGCTTAAAGTTAGTGTATGGTACAACTATCATGTAACTACAAACTCAAGAATGAGTTTAACAAAAAGAATTTGTAGAAATACTCAACCTATGAATGGTGCAGCGTACACTTTCAGTTGGGACCTAGGTCAAGGATATTGAAAGTAACCTGACAATAGCCAGGATGCACTAGCATTGGTCCTTCCAGGACATTACAGGTGGTAGCAATGCTTCAGGTAGGATGACTCAAGTAGAACAAGAATCTATCTCTACAAAAAGAAAAATACATGGTTTTTGAGAAGGTGAGGAAGAGATAGATTATTTATTGGTTTATTCATACTGCCCAACACAGTACCTGATAAGCCCTTAGCAAATGTTGCATTGAAAGGAGTCAACTTAAATCTCTGGCTGTTTCACAGTGTGAGATGGAGAAAGTAACCTGAAATCTCTGAACCTCAGTTATGTTCCCTATAATGTGAGCACATAATGCCTGTGAACCTGCCTGGCAAAATTTAAAGCAAATTATAAATGAAAGGAGTAAAAGATGAAGCTATTTTGCACCTAAAATATTTCTAGTTATTAATATTTTCATTATTAAAGAGCAAAGCCAATTTATCAGTAAAACTTACATTCAATAAAATAGATCATCCAAATTGTAAGAAAATATATTACTCATGGAATTCAACAAAATTCCTTAATTTATCCAAGAAAAACGTAGGGAATAAAACATCTTTATTTTTCTTTACTTAATTTCTTTGTGTACAATCTTCATTTTCACACATTACAGGGCCACGCCCAAAGGCTTCAACTTTGTATGTAGAGCCTGCCTCTATTTATATCTTCTTCCCTCTTCTATGCTACACGTAGACCAGCAGATATAGTGACCTACCTCTGTGCTGAGTCACCCTCACTTCCCTGGGTTGCAATGTTCTTTCTTACCTGTGAGCATTTGAGTGTGCTATCAGTTTAGAATTCCCTCTCTGCTCTCCTGTGACTTACATCTTTGTACTATTTCAGGCAAAGACAGTTTAGTTTGCCTTATGACCATCTCATAGAGCTTTCCATGAGCTTTGTGTGCTGCAAGGTATTTGTGGAGGGACTGTAAATATGGAAAGAGCCATTGAGAACACCTAAAATAAGTTCACATATGGTAACATGACATAATTTTACATCCAAAATTAGCTAACTGTATAGATACATTTTTAATCTTTATGTATCTAACTGTATCTTCATTCCATAGAAAATATGCAGTGACGAGACAGTGCCTTTCTTTCCTAGATCAGTATTTCTTATATAGTATTTCATAGGCTATTTATAGGCATTAACATAAAAAATCTAGGGTTATATATATTTGGTAAAGGCTGCGTCAAATGAAATTTTATTTTTAAACTCCAGACAATGTATGTAATGTACTTCGGGAATGTTAAGATGGTTCTTCATTAAGCTGTGTTTCTCAAACTTTTTTGAACACATGACCCTATATATAGAAATAATATCTTGTAGATGTACTGATATAGACCTACCAATTTGCCTTTATAGGCAAAAGAAACAAAATGTTTTTAGTAGTTCTGCCCTGAGAAATATTCCCCACAAAATGTCATCTCTTCAAAGATATGCCAATGCACAAAAGTCTAGTTAGAGTTTAGCGTAGAGCTCTTGAATTAAATTTTTTTGGTTAAAGTATCATTACCTAAGAGAGTGACCCTAGTTTATTCCTTACTAATTACTTATATTTGATATTAAATCTTTTTCTGAAAGTTAATGTTGAAAGTCATTAAAAGAGTTATGAAAACTTTAAGCATTTGAGATGCAGTAATTCTAATAACAATAACAACAGTCTGGCAAAAAAGAAGGGACAAATACCATGACTTGAACATTTTTCTAAGAGTCGAAATGTTACAACAGTGGAAAACTGCAAGGGAACTAGCTAGAGTTGCCATCACACCTTCCTAAGAAATTGCTATTTGTAATCTGCCTCAAGAATGAACTCATTTAGAGTTAACCATTATCCAAAATCTATTTACAAGTTAAGGGCTCTCTAAGCCTCCAGCTATGGAATCATGACAGTATAATAGATGGTGTGCATTGCCTTTGGAAAAATGAAGGTTACTTACCTATAAGCCTGTTTTTGTGACTATGTATCATTACATTTCAGCCATTAGAAAGCCACTCACTGCCCAGAGCAGTTAACTTGCTGATTGGTTTCTGATTATTATATTTCCGTGGGAATACTGATTGATTCTTAGCATTTTTTTTTTCTTCTCTCAAGATGCCTGCAGCAAGATTTGTATGCTATGGGTATTTTTTGTTGTTATCTTCTGCCAGCAGGGGGAGGTTTGTAGTTTTCTTTCAAATATATGCCTTTGCCAGGAGGCCCAACTGTGTTCCAGTGGCAGTGGCAATGACAATATGTTCTAAGAAAGAATTCCCGAGTGCCCTTCTAATGGGTCTTACATGTAGCATAGCAGATTAACATTTCACAGCAATGTTCTGACAAATTTGGCACTATCATTGAAACAGCAATGATATATACATATAGCATGTCTTAGGTTAAGTATTTTAAATACAAGTATCATTTCTTTTATTCCAAAAAATATTGCAGGAGATTTTTTAAATTAAAGGCTATATCCTTTGATCAAAAGGATTAATAAATGGGACTACTGAATGACATTTTTCTGGCATATCAAAGAAATACCACGTGAGATAGCATAGGCAACTAAAACATGGAATTTGAAGTCAATTGGAATTCAGCTCCATCTGATATGCTTTAAATCTATCTACATAAAGTCCCTATATTTACCTGATTATTGCTATGCTAATTTGAGTTAAGATAGTGTCACTTCCATATATCTACTTTAAAACTTTTAATTTTCATTATTTAATTTATTTTTAGAGACAGGGTCTTGCTCTGTTGCCTAAGCTGGAGTGCAGTGGCACAATCATAGATCACCACAGCCTCGAAATCCTGGGTAGCAAGAATTACAAGTACAAGCCACTGAGTTTGGCAATTATGTAATTGACCAAAAAAGGCATATATTTATTATGCACAACATGTTGTTTTGAAATATGTATACATCATAGATGGCAAAATTGAGTTAATTAACACATATCACCTCAAATGCTTATTTTTGTGATGTGATAACAATAATAAACCTGAATAATATTATTTTGAATGAAATAAGCCAGGTGCAGAAAGACAAATACTACATGATCTCACTTACATATGGAATCTCAAAAAGTTAAATCCATAGAATTAGAAATGGTGCTTACCAGGGCCCAAGGTGGAGGGGAGTTGGGGAGACGTTGGTCAAAGAGTGACAAATTTCAGTTAAAAGGAATAAGTTCAGTAGATCTATTGTGTAAGAGGTGTCTATGGTTAAAAATAGTGCACTGTATTCTTAAAAATAGCTAAGAAAGATTTTAAGTGTTCTATCAACACATTTATTTTTTAAATAAAAATACAAATTCAAAAAGTAATAAAATACACTCAGCTCTGTGTGACTTCATTTTTCAAATTCCTTCCATTAATGATAACTGATGAAGTTAGAAAATGGAGCATTGGATGTGAGATTCGACATAAATAGCTCGAATCATAGGTCAGGGAAGATAACAATTGTGGTATGTTTAAGTGAGAAGATGTAAAATGAAGGGGACTCTTGTGAAATGGACAGCTATATGGAAACCATGTGTTAATACAGAGAATTTGTAATGAAAGCAAAGAGGGAAAAAAGACACAGTTCTCTCACTTCACAGTCTTGCATAGGAACAGTGAAATTCTAACACACTCCTCAAAATTCAACAATTATCATTCACTGACAGGACACCTCTGTCATCAGTTTCCTGAATATAGCTAATAAAAATTCCGTCATGTTTTTGTGCCCTATTGGCAATAAAGATGACATTTCTCTTGTCTTTTTGAAAGGTTACCTTGATCTTCATATTTTTAGCTGTTGAAAGGCAATATAATTCTAGTATAAAAGGACAATGAGTTTAGAGCTTTATGGAAAACTAATTAAGAGTTGTTTCTTTATCCTTAACTTAGTTATTTCTTGCTTAAATAAGGTAAAATTAGTGTAATCTATTTTAATAGTAAATCCTCAGTTACTTCTTTAAACCATGAATTTAGTTTTAGAAAATATTTACGGTGCTGATAATCTAATAGATGCAAAACTAGAATTAGTTGGGCTAACTTAATTGCAGATTGATGATGTTTCTGAATTTTAGTTTTACAGATGGGAGAAAACATCATATAAAACTTGCAATTTTACCCTTTTAACATAGGGTAAGTGTAATACAAGAGCCATTCTCAGACTAACTAAGCTTTGTGTTAGCCAATAGTAAACCAAATCACAGTGATTTCTTAAATAATTTAATTAATATTTCTGGGTTATTAACATTGTTTCAGGAAATATTGAAGTACAAAGCAATGACTAAAACACATGTATTCTGTTATCACGTGACCTAAAGTTTACAGAAAAGAAAAAGTAAAACAATAAAATTTAATAATTGGAAAATATGGTAATGTGGTAAATGATATATAAAATAATTACAAGGTTTTTTAGAACATTTACCAAGAGACTTAATCTATTCTAGGGTGTCCAGTAAAACCGCATGAGGCAAAATCTAAAACAAGGTGTAAGAACAAATATTAGCTTTGTCATAAGGTCTTAATAGGAATTTGAAACTTTGGCAACAATTCATTTATAAAGGATGCATTTATTGAGTGTCTACTATGTTCCAGGCATTGTGCTATGTGTTGGAAATACAGCAACAAATTAGATATTCCAGTCCTTTTCAGAGAGCCCACAGTCTACTGAAGAAGAGTAAATAACATGTCATTGTCAGTCAGGTAGTTTGTGCTTGGTTGAGAAAGCACTATTTCTGTCTGAAAAGTACATGTTTTGAACTCCTACAAGAAATTGTCTCTTTACTATCTATAAAACATGACACTTTGACTCTAGATAAAGATATTGAAAATTTATATTTGTAATTTCTCCTCTATTATTTTATGAACTATGTTTTTTGCTACTACTGAATATGTGTAGTCAAGAGGAAGATGAATATGGTGAGCAATGGTAAGGGAGAAAACAATTCTTAAAAATTAAAAAGAGAGATCATTAGATATTGAAAAGAGAGAAAGAAGCTTTGTTTCATAATAGAACAACTATATACACTTTTAAATATCAATAGACAGTGTTTACATATCTTCTTAAAATCATCAACAAACTTACAGAAAAAGTCCTTCCCGGCCAGGCGCGGTGGCTCAAGCCTGTAATCCCAGCACTTTGGGAGGCCGAGGCGGGTAGATCACGAGGTCAAGAGATGGAGACCATCCCGGGGAACATGGTGAAACCCCGTCTCTACTAAAAATACAAAAAATTAGCTGGGCATGGTGGCGCATGCCTGTAATCACAGCTACTCAGGAGGCTGAGACAGGAGAATTGCCTGAACCCAGGAGGCGGAGGTTGCAGTGAGCTGAGATCATGCCATTGCACTCCAGCCTGGGTAACAAGAGCAAAACTCTGTCTCAAAAAAAAAAAAAAAAAAAAAGAAAAAACAAGTCCTTCCCACATTAATGCTAACAAAAAACTGTGAGCATAAAAATGTCCTACTTAGAAATTTCATTATAATACACGCACAAAATAGTAATTCAGTAAAATTATTTTGAGCAACTTCAACATGCTAAATACTGTAGCAACTGCAGCTCAGAAAAAAATTCTGTATAGCCAGAATCCCATAAATGTTGATTCAATTTAATAGGGAGGAATGATATCTTTTTCTTTGCAGACTTCCACATTTTCCACTATAAGCTTTTTTGAAGTCATCCGGTTTAGTCTCATTTGTATTTATAGCATTGGTATCAAGCAGAATTGTAATATATATTTTATTTTCAATAAATATGATTTAGATGACTGAAGAAAAAAGGAGGAAAGGGGGAGGAGATGCATGAAGAGAGGAAAAAAGAAAACTAAATTTTGATCACTTATGTTTATCATCATTTCTTAAGTAAAGCAAAAATACTTTATTTGTACTTATTGAATTTTAGTAGAGACTTTTATATTTCTAAATTATAAGCTTCCATACTAGATAAAATGAAAAAGGAAAACATAATTTTTAAAATTGATAATGGCAGAGACTTAATATAACATTGGTTGTTTAGTAATGTAGGCTTTTGTAGCTATATGAGTCACTTACTCCTAATTCTAAGATCCCATGCTTCTAGATGATGGCTTTAAATTTCCTTATTGTCTATTGCAACTATTTCTTAAGGTTTTCTATTTTTATGGTATATAAAATTAGGTGCTGCTTGTAAGTTGGTTGCCTGTGATTAGAGTCTGCTTGTAGCTGCTTCTCCTGTATGATCAAGAGTTTTTTTCAGTTTTACAATCATGATTATTCCCCATAAGATTGAGGATGTAGGAGATGGGCCTTCTCATAACTAAGGTGTTATTCTCTAATGTGTAACTCACGATAAAGGGCTAATCTATATGTTATATTCAACTGCTTCGATGTTCCTTTTTAAAATTTCTAACATTACATCAACACATGTTCAAGAAAATTACATTTTTAAATCACATTCTGTATATGCCATGAAAACCTTAAATCATGTGTAGACTAATTAGACAACCTATAGGTTGGTTGAAGGCAACCAAAGATGTTAATCAGCCAACAAAAGTTAAATAGACATGGATGCATACTTGCTACAAGGGCTCTATCTTTAGTTAATTTGGAAAGTAGATAACCGTAAACAGGGATATTTCTCATTATAGAGAGTTAAAATTTTTGATTTTGATCTCAGTGAACACACACTATGTCAAAAATCAGCAAATTATTTAATATTAACATTTTTTCAAGAGACAGGGAGAACAGATGTTTTTTGTGCCCTGATTGAGTTGCTGACAATTTTTATCTTACAGTCAAATAACACATTTTTTTCTAAAAAATTTAAGTTCGGTGGTCATGTACTGGATGCGTGGGTTTGTTACATAGGTAAACATGTGCTATGGTGGTCTGTTGCACAGATCACCCCATCACCTAGGTATTAAGCCTACCATTCATTAGCTATTCATCCTGATGCTCTCCCTCCTTCCCCAACGTCCTCTGACAGGATCCACTGTGTGTTGTTCTCCACCATGTAACCATATGTTCTCATTATTCAGTTCCTACTTAGATGTGAGAACATGCAGTATTTTCTTTTCTGTTTCTGTGTGAGTTTGCTGAGAATAATGGCCTCCAACTCCATCCATATCCCTGTAAAGGACATGATCTCATTCCTCTTTATAGCTGCATAGTATTTCATAGAGTAGAGTATATGACCACATTTTATTTATCCTGTCTATCTGTCATGGACATTAGGGTTGGTCCCAAGTGTTTGCTATTGTAAATAGTACTGCAATAAACCTACATGTGCATGTATTTTTATAATAGAATGATTTATATTTTCTTAAATATATACCCAGTAATGGGACTGCTGGGTCAAATGGTTCTGCCTCTAGGTCGTTGAGGAATCATCACACTGTCTTCCACAATGGTTGAACTAATTTACCCTCCTACCGACAGTATAAAAGCATTCCTTTTCCTCCACAACATCACAAGTATCTGTTGTTTTTTTGACTTTTTAATATTAGTCAATCTGACTGGTATGAGATGTAATCTCATTGTTGCTTTGACTGGTAATTCTCTAATAATCAGTGACGTTGAGCTTTTTTTCATATGTTTGTTGGTCACATTTATGTCTTCTTTGAGAAGAGTCAGCTCATGTCCTTTACTCACTTTTTAATGTGGTTGTTTTTTCTTCTTGTAAATTTGTTTAAGTTTCTTGTAGATGCTGGATATTAGACCTTTGTCAGATGGATAGAGTGCAAAAATTTTCTCCTATTTCTGTAGGTTGTCTGTTCACTCTTACGATAGTTTTTTTTTTTTTTTTTTTTTTTTGCTGTGCAGAAACTCTTTAGTTTAATTAGATCATATTTGTCAATTTTGGCTTTTGTTTCAATTGCTTTTGGTCTTTTTGTCATGAAATCTTTGCCCATGCCTATGTCCTGAATGGTATTGCTTAGCTTTTCTTCTAGGATGTTTATAGTTTGAGGTTTTATAGTTAAGATTTTAATCCACCTTGAACTGATTTTTGTATACAGTGTGAGAAAGGGGTCCAGTTTCAATTTTCAGCATATGGCTAGCCAGCTCTCCCAGCACCATTTATTAAATAGGAAACCCTCTCCCCATTGCCTGTTTTTGTCAGGTATATTGAAGATCAGATGGTTGTAGGTGTGTGGTCTTATATCTGGGTTCTCCGTTCTGTTCCATTGGTCAATGTGTAACATATACTTTTAAAAATAAATAATACCAAGCATTTGTCACCTTTCACCAGAAAATCCAAGACTTTAGTTACCTTGAATTGCTCACTGTATCCTATTATTTTTTAACATTTTAAACCAGACCTTTTCTGCTCAAGGTAGCTAGAGTATGTAGATACTACACATATACAGAAGAGCACTTAATAACAAGTGAAGATTGGCAGAAGTGGATTTCTTTATATTTTCATCTTTATTTATTAGCAAATTTTGAAAAGAAAAGAAGGATGTCCTGAAGAAATAAATAATACAAATTTTCTAGGAACTTTCAGTGCAGTTTTAGAAGCTGTAAGATAGCAGTGACTTAAGAAGGACATCTGGACTATAAGGAAACAGGCCATCAAATAATGCCATTTGTTATTCTTTAGGATTACTGTGTTCTATGGGGTTCCCTTGAATCATTTGTCACTGCATGCTTAAAACATCTGCATTTTCCGTGGACACTTACTGTATCTGGCATTAGAAATGATATGTATTGGTGGTGGGAGGGCTACATATTTTGCTGTAATAAAGGCTGTGCTTATGTTGTCTACAATTTCATCCATTAATTCATTCAGGAAATATTATTAGATACTGAATATGTGCCAAGCAGTTTCAGGCACTGGGAATATCAATTAATAAAATCAGTAAAAATCTGTGCTTTCAGAAAGTTTAGTTCTGGTGGAGGGTATAGGGAATATACAATAAAATAAGTAAAACTTGTGGTATGATAAAGAGTAATAACGTTAAGTATAAACTAAAATAGAAAGGGGAATGGGAAATATTAGTGATCGAATAATTTGTATTTATTACTCATACATTAAAACTGGGAAGTAGAACAAATAATGTTTAAGTAGTGGATTGAGGTTTTATTACTTCGTGTTTGTTTGCTTAACAAATTAAATGCATAGCTTCCTTGTGATGGATAATCTGTTCAAGCCATAAGTTTCATTACCACCACCAACAAAATAAGAACACACACACAAAATAGAAAGAACAACAGAGAATAATTAAACCACAACAGTATTCTCTCCTCTTTCTGATTTGGGTGCGGTGCAATTAATTGTGTTTAATAAAGAAACAGAGAGACCATTGTCAGGAAATGTGAGTGTAGTTTCTCACCAAGAACTATTTTGTTTCTCTGAGCAAGTCACAATTTTTTGATCCTCAATTTCCTTAGTAAGGTGAATAGTTAGATTGGACATTCTCTTCAACTTAATGTTAGAAAATTTTATTGTGTGAATGCTCTTCTTACTCCCAACCTTTAGCCTGGCCTCTAATTCTGCTCAACTAACTCCCTTCAGGCTTATAAGTATAATGTGACTGCAATGTGAGTGACTTATTATTTGTCCCCAGGAATGATTTGGCTGATCTGGCCAGCTAGACAGATGACCTTATCTTCTTATGTATCATATCAGAATTCCATGAAAGTAAATGTGTCTCTGAAATAGGAAAATGTTTTTTTAGAATGGTTATAAGAAGGGATATCTTCTCTGAATCTCCCAATGAGCTTTCAAAGAGTATTTGTAAAAGATAGAGGAGTCACACTTCCAAGTCCTAAGTGAAAACTAAAGTTAAATCCCAAGAGAGATTTCTAAAGATGAAATTTCAGGTGCAGAGAAAGGTAATGAGGGAGATATTTTAAGTAAAAATAATTTTCCAATGCTTTCAAATCATATGACATATTCAGCTGCCTACTCTGACTTCTCATAAGATCTACTCATGGATAAGGCTTGACAATTAGATTTAAGAATGCCAAATGTATGGTGTTACTCATTTTGCTATGTTTCCATGATTAAATATAGCAAAATGAGTAATGTCATAAATTTATCCTATTTCAAGGACTCACAATTAAGGAGGACTTACAAAATTTATCTGCTTAGAAAGCTTGCATAACAAATAATTAATGTATGGTTAATTTAATATTACATATCAAACCACCTTAATTACATTTTTGGTTTTCATTTCACATGATTTTTGTTATAGTTATACTTGACTAGCCAAAGTGAAGCTACTTGATCTCATCAGTCAGAAATTTGTAAAAATATGTGACATTCTATTTTCGGAATTATTAAAGGGATATTTTCTGAAGTGGGTGTTATAATTCCACACTTTTCAGAATCCATTGTTTTAAATAGTTTTGACTTACGATAAATTATACCATAAAAGAGTTATTTCTTCAAATTTTAGTATCTAAAACGTTTACAGTGTCTCAGATAGTCATGTTTCAATAATGAACAATGAAATGTACCATAATGAAAGTATAAAAACAATATTTACTATATTTTATATTTTTCCTCCGGTGTCTAATAGCAAAATACAGAGTAAACAATAAGATTAAGAATATTTATTCACTCATTTATATATTTATTCATTCAGAAATATATTTATAATTAATCTATTGTACTCACAGATAAATATTGGTCTAGATCAAAATGCAGTGGTCAAAAACAGAAACAAAAACTTGCTTGTGTGTGGAGTTTACAATATAATGTGAAAGGCATGCATAATATACAAATAAAATTATATAAATATTTACATATACTCTAAGGTAAATAAACAGGCTTATATGATACATAATAGTGGGTTAGAGGGGAAAGGCATAAAGTGAGTGATTATGGAAGATTTTCACGAAGAAGTAGCCTTAGGCCCAAAATATGGCTGACAACTATTAATCTAAAACTCTCCCAAATTTTCTGCAGTATTTATAAGATCATGTCCCTTAAAACCTAAACACATTTTTAAAATGTGTTGAGTCATTTCTATTTTATGCCTTGACATTTGCAAAATTGAAAACCTTCAAAACCATGTTCAGAGAAAAAGTATATATAACATATTATGGTATAATGCAATATAATATAATAAGAAACACATATATCTATGCTTAAATGAGCCTAAAGTAACATAAATAGCAAAGTTGCAAACGGATGTGTTAAAACTTAAGAATATATTACAGAAATTTTGCATAACTATGCATATATCTTCTTGAAAATATTAATAGGAATTTTTGAAATCTTACTATGTCTTGGATTCTGAATGAAGAACTGATTTCCACCAAACCATATCTGTAATTATACCATGTGAAAAAGAAAAAGAAAATTATCTGTGCTAGTAAATTCTGCTTTTGTGGATTAGATGAAGTTTAGATCTGAAGCAAAACCAAAACACACAGTTCTTTGTCTTTTAGTTTCTCAGTCATTTCATTTTTATTTGATGAATTCTGAGAAAGTAGTTATCTACTGTTAATATTCAAAACACTTTTTGTTGAAATACAACTCTTATACAACATAATGCATTCTGTTTGTTGATGGCAATCACCATGAGTTTTATTTACATTGTTAATCTTTTGAACTGCAAGACAGCATTAAAGATAAGAACACAGGCTTGATCTGCTGACTGGCTGGCTTTAATTTCAAGCTTTTCTTGTTACAAATTGTTTTTCTGGACAAGGTCCTTGAATTTCCCAAGCCTTGTGAACTGAGAGAAAAAAATTAACCAAGTTTATAATCTCAAGCCATTATTAAAATGTTGTGTATGAAGAACACAATACAATTGTTTTGGAAAAGAACAAGTTTAAAGATTGCATAGCATAGCAATCTAGCAGTTTTGCATAGGCTAGATTGCAGGTCAGTCAAAAGATGGACTGAATGTGATTGTAGGCGTACGTGCTGGAGAAGATTTAGCTTTGTAATTGCATGTATAAGTAATGCTGTAATTTTGGTTAGAGCTGCAGTTAAATAGCATTGGAGGGTGAGCTCGTAAATCTATTAATCCTACAATCCTATAATTTGTAATGTGCGAATTAGAAGAAATTTTTTATCAAAGGATTATATGTTGTGATATTGCTTAAGAGCCTCTACTTAATATGATTGTTATTTCAGTACTTATTTTAGTTTGCTTCTCTTGAGAATAAGAAAATATGGGCCTAATCGTTTCTAACTTCAAACTAGAATGCTAGCTCAATACATTGCAAGCTATGCCCCGATTTCTTCCCTTCCTATCTAAGTAGGCAGATAAATCATGATTCACCTTGATTGTATCCTAGTGAATGTGGACTATTTTGCTAAGTTGTCTTCATCCTACACAGGGCAAATTTGTTATCTTTGTAACATAATTGCTTAGAGGTTGAAACAGAATATCTATACTGTTTTTCTAGTATTTTGATTCTATTTAAAATTCCATAATTTAAATGTTACATACACTGCCTATATAAAAAGTATGAATAAAATTTTAACTTTTTACGCTAAGAATCTTCCCTAGCAATTTGATGTTATTCATAAAAATGTATTAATGAATTAGTTATATTATTAATAAAATCTATAATATAAATTATTGGGATATATTGTACCTACTATGTTTGTCATTGACTAAAGAAAAAATTTTCAACTATAGAAGGATTAAAGATAAACTAAAAAAAGACAGGGTAACTTACCAAAACAAATTGTTTATAGAATGCATATAATACATTACCTTGAATTATTGACAAAAAAGTTAAAGTGTAACCAATAGTATATTTAGTAGAAATGACCCTAAGTCTATACATCTTGAAATAGTATTGATAATACTATATATTTAGTATCTACTGAGGTAATATTTTAACATGCATAGTATTTTTAGTACTCATAGGACTGGTATGATATTTAATGGATTAACATATTTAAATAACAGTGGTTATTCTTTTTTTCTTTTTCTTTTTTTTTGGTTTGTATTTTTTAACAGTTGTTATTCTTATCTAGTAACCTAGTCTTCAGCTGAATAAAGGAAATAATACATGTAAAGTACTTATACATCTGACTTATAGTAAGCTCTTAATAGAAATTACCCCTTTCCGAGCAGTGGAGCACAATGGTCGAGCATACAAGTTCTTATACTCCTGGGATTCTGTCTCTCTTTGCAATTTTGGGCAAGTGGTTTTACCTATTCAGTGATTGGGGTGAATCTCCTCCCGCCAGCCCCTAGCAAACACCATGTTACCATTTGCCTCTGAATTTTATTGCTCTCTAAACCTTATAAAATTGGGGCTTATTCATTTTGAAAAACTTTTCTTATTAAGTATACTTTGTGCTTTTTTCTCACTTTACTATTTTTGGATGATTTAATCCAATTTGGGATAAGCTTTAAAGAGAAATAAAAGCATAAACAGAGTTGAGCATAGAATCTCCAAGTCACCTATCTTGAACTTCTGTTTTCACTCAGAAAACGGTTACCCACCTTAACATACTATGCTTTGTTTTGTACTATGTTCTTGTTTAGCTAGACATGCTAAAAATCCATTGATGGGTTTTGAGGAGGTAATATCTCCACCAAGATGTTAAATGAGTTGACTTCTTTGGTAACATTGCTATTGCTGATGAGGCTGAGAAAACACCATAACATTATTATTACAATTGACAGAGGAAATCAATAAAGGCAAAGACACCCAAACTGAGATCAATTGATAGTTTGTTCATCTTCTCTTGCCAAATAATGAATTATGATTAGATATAGTTCATCACTGTAATTAATGTTTTATTAAACTATATGATATAGTAGAGTAGATATAGGAACACAAAATTAGGATTAACACTTTCTGTTTTGGATTTGGGTTTTAGATATATATTCTACCTCCAATAATGCCAGTGTACAAGATCAATGAAATGTGTTTCTTTGAGAGAAATTAGATAGTCATTATTCACAGTCTCATTCTCAAGCCCCTGGTATATAAAAATAATATGTTTGGGAAGACAATTTTCTGAATATAAGAGCCAAAGCACACTGGGAACATTGGTTTGCTTCTTTGCCCAGATTCCATAATGCAACTATTGAGGAGGCTGGAACCAGGTAGCAGTAAAATTCGCAACTTAGAGAAGACTAGTATTATAGCAATTCAAGATAGCACTTTATTGAAAGTTTGCTGCTAAGCAACTCAGAGTATATATGGAATAGTGTTGCTAGGCAACACAGCCCATCTATTCCACTGCTGAAAAGATTTTTTGTTAGTGCCATGACAAAATAGCCCAACATTAATCTCTCATAAACCTTTTACATGTTTAAGTAAGTTTGCACAAAGCAGAATCATTTTAATTATAAAATAAAGACATTAGAAAACAGGTTAAATATTACCACAATTTGGAGACTGGCAAACTGTACGGTTGACTGACTTCTCTATGTGTCATTTTGACAATCATGGAAAATCAATCACAATTGAAAAAATATCATATAACATCAGCAAGGTGACCAATTAGAGTTGCCTGGCTCTTCCCATGCACCCCAAAATAAGAAACAACTACATTTTGATAGAAATGACTGAGGAGGTACAAAATATACATGAAACACAGCCACTCAGGATAGTACCATAGCTCTACCACTGTCTCACTTGCCATAATTAGCTTGGAGCCATGGGGGACTTCTCTCAGGAAATAGTATGCTGGAAAACACTAGCAATTGTAATTACTAATGCAAAGTCTTAAAGTCTTTACTACAAGAGAGTCTTGAGGTCCGCACAGGCCATGAATTGGGTTTGGAGGGTTGTCAGTTATTTGTAAGCCTGTATTGCACCGAAGTAATAGCCCACATTGTACACCTCCCAGCCCCATGACCTAAATTGCCATATCATGGTGCCATCTTCAAACCAGGCTCACCACTAGAGTGCATCTTGCCCTTGTGGTGAGTAGCCACTGTCTCTCACCACCCTTGAGGCCTTGTAGTCATTCTACCATTCTCACATTAGTGACCACAGAACCACAACACAGATAAAGCCTGGGCCCAACAGAAAGGCTGAAACTGCAGAATTAGAATTCAAACAATATCTCACACTCAATGAACAGACAAACCTGCATAGCAAGAAAGCCAACATACAGCCAGCTGGAATGCTGCACCAATGCTTGCCCACATCCCACCAAACAGACAGTAAGGTTAGAGACCCATGTGTGCCAGAAACTTACCACCAGAGAGACCACCTCACAGCCAGTCAGCCCACTATGCCAGTGCACATTTGTGCCCAGCCCAATAACCTCTGATGCTCCTGCACCCAGCAAAAGCACACCACTGCTAGCATAAACTCCCATAGCCTAGGCTACTGATACAATCACAGACTTCACTTACCAACATTACAGCTGCACAGAGACCAAGCAACAGTGTTCACCTGGAACCAAAGCCAATGTACCATACCCAAGCAACATCCAGGAAAAGGACTCTCAAAAACATATAGAAACCATAAAAAAATCAAAGAAGTCTTTGAACTGAAAAAAAATGAATGAAATAAAAAATGTAATGTACAACTTCAACAACAGACAAGATCAAGCAGAAGGAAGAATTTCTGAGCTTGATGACAAGCTCAGAAATAACTTGATGACAAGTTATTTTACAAGTTCTTTTAAAATAACATAGAGGGGGGAAAAATAATAAAAAAGAGCAAAGAAAACCTAGGAATCTAATGGGACACCATTAAGCAAACAAATATTTGCATACTTGGATCAACAGAGAAGAAATTGAGAATGGTACAGATAATCTATTTAACATAATACTAACTGAAAACTTCCAAAGTCCTGGGAAATATATGGATATCCAGGTCCAAGAAGCTCAAAAATGTCCAATTATATTAAAGCCTCTGAGATTGTCTCCTAGACACATTACAATCAAACTGTCAAAACTCAAAGATGGAGAATTCCAAAGGCTTGCAAAAGTGTCAAGTCACATACAAGTGTATCCCTATCTGATTATCAGCAGATTGTATAGCAGAAAGCTTGAATAGTAGGAAATAATGGAGTGATGCATTAGAAATTCTGAAAAAGAAAGAAAACTGTCAGCCAAGAATAGCACATCCAGCAAAGCTGTTCTTCAGAAATAAGAGAGAAATAAAGACTTTCCCAGACAACCAAAAGCTGAGAATATTTGTTACCACTTGATTTACCTAACAAGAAATACTTATAAGAGTACTAAACCTGGAAGTGGAAGGGCAATAATTACTATCATTAAAACATATGAAAGTATAAAGCCTACTAGTAGATATAAATTCATAATCAAACTCAGACTACCCCAGTCCTGTACAGGGACTGTGCAAATCTTTCAGTTCTCTAAGATCAAAGTTAAAATTTAAAATAGTCAAAATTAGCAACACTTAAATTAGTGGCTAAGAAACCACAGTAGATAAAGATGTAAATAAAGGAAACAAAAATATTAATTGTGAAGGGGTGGTAAAAAGACTAGAGTACTTTCATGTGACAAAATTAAGTTGTTATCAGCTCAAAATAATTAATTATAACTAGAAGATTCTTTACATTAGTCCCATGGTAACTACAAAGATACAAATTACGGCAGATACCCAAACAAGAAAGAGAAGAAAACAAAGCTTAGCACCACAGAAAATCACTGAACAGAGGTAAATAACAATAAAGGAGAAAAGAATCTACAAAACAACCAGAACTCAATGAACAAATGGCAGATGCAAACAACTATAAATATAATCATAAACATAAATGAATTAAATACTGTAATTAGAAGATACAGAGTGGCTGAATAGATGCAAATATATGGGGGAAAAAAAACAAGGCCCAACTGTATGCTCCCTGTAAGAGATTTATCTCACTGTTAAAGACACATATAGGTTGAAAATGAAGGCATGGGAAAAAATATTTCATGCAAAGAAAGCTAATCAAGCAGAAGTAGTCATACTTATATCAGATAAAATAAACTTTAAGTCAAAACTCTAAAAAAGAGACAAAAAAGGTCATTATATAAAGATGAAGATATCAATTTAACAACACAATATAAAAATATATAGTCCTCCAACATTAGAGCATCAAATATGTAAAGCAAAATTAATTAGATCTAAAAAGAGATATATACTACTATGTAACAATAGGAGGGGATTTTAATACCTCACTTTCAACAATAAACATATCTTCTAGTTAGGAAATCAACAAAGAAATATTGGACTTAAACTACACCATACCAAATGGACCCAAAAGACATATAGGGAATATTCCATCAAACAGCTGGACATTAATATTATTCTCAACAGCACATGGGACATTGCCCAGAATAGATCATATTTTAGGCCACAAAAAATTTTAGTGAATTTAAGAAGAAACAGATAATGCTATATGTATTTTCTGACCACAATGTTATAAACTAAAAATTAGCAAAAAAACTGGAGAAACTTTACAAGTATGTGCAAACTAAACAACATGCTCTTAGACAGCTAATGGATCAATGAAGAAATTAAAAGGAAAATTTAAAATAATGTGGGACAAATGAGAATGAAATTATATCACACCAAAACATACAGGACAGCAAAAGCAGTTCTAAGAGGGAAATTTATAAGAATAAATGCCTATGACAACAACAACAACAAAAAAGATTTCAAATAAACAACCTAACAATCCACTTTAAAAAACTAGAAAAGCAAGAACAAACTAAACCCCAAACTAATGAAGGCAAGAAAATAAGGCAACTTAGGGCAAAAATAAACAAAATGAGGCTAGGAAAACAATTCAAAATATAAACCAAATCAGGAGTTTGTTTTGGGAAATGATAAAGTTGACAAATCTTTAACTAGACTTACTAAAAAAAGAGTAAAGCAGACTCAAATAAAATCAGAGAAGAAAGAATACAAGGAAGATTCAGAGGTGAAAAAATACAAGGAAGATTCAACATCTGCAAATCAATAAATGTAATCCACCACATTAACAAGAATAAAGACACAAATCCTATGATCATTTTAATAGATACAGAAAATGCATGTCACACAACTGCATATCCTTCATGATAAAAACACTCAATAAATTAGTATAGAAAGTAATACCTCCACACAATAAAGGCCATATATAACAAAGTGATGGCCAACATCATACTGCTGTCAGCTTTTCCTCTAAGATCAGGGACAACACAAGAATGTCCACTTTCATCACTTCTAATGAGCATAGTGCTGGAAGTTCTAGCCATAGCAATTAGACAAGAGAATTAAAAAAGTATCCAAATTGAAAAGAAGGAATTCAAATTACCCTGTTTGCAAACAACATGATCTTATATAGAGAAAGCCCTAAGACTCCAGCAAAAAAACTGTTTAAACTAATAAACGAATTCAGTAAAGTTGCACGATACAAAATCAGCATAAAAAATCAACAGTATTTCTATATGTCAGTAGTAAACTAGCCTAAATAAATCAAGGATGTGATTTTATTTACAATAGCTACAAAAAGAAAATAAGATACCTGAGAATAAATTTAAGAAGGTGAAAGATTTCTACAGTGAAAACTACAAAATGTTTAATTAAAGAAATCAAAGAAGACAGGAATAAATCTTATTTTCACAGATTGGAAGAACTATTGTTAGAATGGCCATACTAGCCAAAGCAATCTGTAACTTTAGAGCAATCCTTAACAAAAATAACAATGACATTCTTTACAATATTATTTTAAAATTTTAAAATTCTAAAATTTGCATGGAACCACAAAATACAAATAGCCAAAGCAATCCTCAGCAAAAATAGTACAGGACTGGAAACATTACGCTACCTGATTTCAAAATACATTGGAAAGCATTACAAACCAAAACAAAATGATAATGCCATAATGACAGATACATAGACTGATTGAACAAAATAGAGAACCCAGAAAAAATTCATACCCTGACAGCCAACTCATTTTGGCAAAAGAAACATGAACACATATTGGGAAAAAGATAGTATCTGATAAATGGTACTAAGAAAACTGGATATCCACAGGCAGAAGAATGAGAATAGACCCATTCCTCTCTCTGTGTATATGAATCAACTCAAAATGGATTGAAGACTTAAATGTAAAACCTTAAACTACAAACTACTAGAAGGAAACCTAAAGGGAACACCATGAGATTGGACAAGGTAAAGATTTAAATAAGACCTTAAAATCACAGAGAACAAAAGCAAAAATAGACAAATGGGATTACATCAAATTAAAATACGTTTTCATAGAAAAGAAAACAATTAGCTAAGTTAAGTAACAACCTACAGAATGGGCAAAAATATTTCCAAAGTATGCATGTAACAGGGTTTAATATCCAGAATATATAACAAACTTAATTAAAAATACTACTACTAATAATAAAATAACTTGATTAAAATTGACAAAATCCTTAATATACATTTCTCAAAAGAAAACATATAAATGACCAACAGGTATGCGAAAAAATGCTCAATGTCAATTAATGATAGCCATCAATTAAAGCTATCTATGCAGAATCTCATTTTGAAAAATAAATGTGACATATATGTGTATTTGCAGTGTAAGTAGGTATAGACATATATTTGAATTTGCAATGTATGCACAGATATATCCTTCATAATAAAAAAGCACTAAAAATTAGAAGACATATATATTAGTCAATTTTCATATTGCTAATGATACTAGTTGAGACTGGGTAATTTATGAAGAAAAGAGGTTTAATTGACTCAGTTTCTCATGGCTGGGGAGGCCTCAGGAAACTTACAACCATGGTGAAAGGCAATGATCAAATTAGCTGAATACAACCTTAACACATCTTGCAGATTCCAGTAACTATGTGCTAAAAATATATAATATGTTTACTCAAGGCTTTCTGTATGATAACCTAAAACATTAAGTAATATTGATTAGCATAATTTTCTAGAAATTTATTTTACTAGAAATTTATTTATTAAATGAAGGAAAGTAAATGTAAAGTTCTTTACTACTATGTGTCATAATTACTATATATTTGGTTATAGATATTTGGACTTCTAATAAGAAAGTATATATTGATAAATTAAAGATCTGAAACAGAAATTAAAAATTAGAACATAAATCAACGTAAGTGAATCAAGTCAAAGGTAAGTCAAAAATGATCTCAAAGCAAGAAAGAGTGTTTTACCATATAATTTTGCTCGAAGTAGATTTCTGTTTAAATCTAGATTTTCCAATCCCCTCTTGAATAATATATAATGCATAGATATGAGCTGTATCATAGAGCATAAATTATATAACCAATAGATGTTCAGTCAATTCCATTTTGTAAGATTGTGTTATCACGGTAATGTTTCTTTTATCCAGTTAGATTTATCATAGGCTGAGGGCCACTGTGGAAGTTTGTCAGTTATGAGAAAAGTGACGGTAAGTTCATGTTAGAGGAGACAAATTAGTTCACATAAGTTAAGTGAGTCTATGAAATTGTAAATTGGGGAAAGTTACAACTATAAATCATATCAATTTAAATGTAATGGTGTATTTTCAAATGAAGCATAAGGTAATATGCAAAATAAAAACACATTTATTTGAATTATATTAATCATCAAAATCTGAGTATTATAACAAATCTTCAAGTATTTCACAAGTGTATTACAAGTTCTTAAAATTTTTAAATTTTATTTTATCATACATTAAATTTTATTCTTATTTTATATTTTAATATTTTCTAATGGGTATTTTATTAGAATATAGGTAATGACTTTAATCCATTTTCTTCATTTTAAATATAACTCAAAATGGACCAGTTAAATAAAGCAGAAAATTATAATTTAACTGTGAATAAATTCAAAACAATGTTCATTGAAGAGTGAAAAACTTATGAAAGATGTATTGAATATTTGATAAAAGCCAAAGTTTATTAAATATACAAGACATGAATGTTTTCTATATAAATAGAGTTTTAACTTACTACTGAAGGGAAGAGTTTGTAGATTTCAGAGTCAAGTTAATAACCTTTACAAATAAGAGATAAGACATTATATTCCTATTCTGTGTATTTCTAATGGAAATTCAAACGTCTCAAAAGCAATTGTTAAGGGATGTCCCTCTATATTGTGGTGTTTCTCATGTGTCTCATGGCTTCTAGTTTCCGTTGTGAGATACACAAAAATAATGAATAATTAACTCCCATTTTAAATAGGAAGAATGTCACAAATAACTACACATTCTAAACTTCTAAATCTATTAGAGTGGAAATATATATCTAAGTTGTAAATATGAAATGAATATGTACGCACATGTCTGTGTGTCTGTATAGATTGTTACTATATATACAGCTTGGTCAATTAAATATATAAAATAATATATTTAATATTTGCATACTAATATATAAAATATGGACTTGTGCACAAAGAAATGATAAACTGCAAAATTCCTCTCACAGATTTAGAAGAGTCGAGGCTTGAATGGAAGTTTAGCTAGCTATCAACTTCATTTCCTTTTCAAATTGAAAATGTCTTCTTCAATCTCCCAGGCAAGTTCTTCTTGGACATATTCATTTGAAGCAAATTGTCACCTCACGAAATTGCCAATTCCATTATTGCATAATACTAAATTTTAGAAAATCTTTTCCCATAACGAATGAACAACTCTTCCTCTCCATAATTTCTATAATTTAATTTCCATTTTGTTCCTCTATTATACCCCAGAGTAAGTAAGCACCTAGTTTCATGTGACATGTATACTATGGCTTCAAATATTTTCTTCCGTGATATGAAGGTTCTACTAACTTCATTAATTTTCCATATAATATGGTTTCTAGTTGTCACAAGATTTTATTCACTGCCCTTTTTATACACCTTGAATATCAAGCATGCCATTAAAATAGGATGCCCAAACTGGACAGATTATTTCAGATGTTGTCTAATAAATACAGAGAATAGCTGAATCTTTTATAAAGCAAGTCCTTGAAACCTGGATTAAAGTTTCTAAATGTTGAAATACATTTCAGAATTTTGTTTTATTTATAGTAGTATTTATACTATATTTCTGGCCCATAAAAATAATTTGGAGCAAATTTGTTTTATTAATAATATGCTATTATATGTCTTTCATATTGTATTTCATATGTGGTTACTATTTGAGGTCAAAGCTAAACTCTATATTTTTCTTAAATATCACCTAAGTCATTATTTTTTCTCTAACTTGGAGGAGGAAGAGTCTTTTTGGGAGAGACTGTTTTTGCCATCAAATTGATTTAAATCATCAGATTTGATAAGGATGTCCTCTAGGTCTTATCCAAGCAGCTATTTAACAGGACGGTGCTGTGAATAGATTCCTGAATCTATGCTTGAAGACTTTATCTGTTAACAACAGGATTAGGTTTTAGGTCTGTCATAAAATGTGATGTCATCCAGAAGATGTTTTCTTACTTGAGGTATAGGGAAGATAAGAAATACTTATTGCATGCTTTTTATATGTCAGGCATAGTAGAATTCTTCCCAATAAGTAAACAATTCAATTTACAAACAATTGACATTTACTGTTTTGTCTGTTTAAGCAATTTGTTGAGTAATTATGTCAATAATCAAAGTTCATTATTCTGTTGTTAATAGACTACTACCTAGTGGTCTGTAATCGTTGAGGGTTAACATTTTTCTCTAGCTTACTTTTTTCTTGTCTCTAATTACTTCATTTTCCACAGTTTTTCAGAATATTAACACTGCAATTTTTTGACAATGCCTAAACATTAAGTCAGAGAACTTAACAGTGCTGGACCAGCAATATCACATTTTTGAGAGCATGGAACCAATGAAACTAGAGTACTCGATGAAAGATCTCAGATATTTATCAGTTTTGATTCAAGGCCAGACATTTCTTATTCATTGTAGGAGAACATTTGAGTTCCTCAATGTACTCAGAACCATGCTAAGCACCAAAGCCAAAGGAAAGATGTGAAGAGGGTTCCTGCCACCCCAGCTGAAGGAGGACTCAATACAGAAGCACACACCAGTCTCAAGCTAGAGAGGTTGAGATTGAGAGGGAGCCCTGTGAGACAAAGTGCAGGTGTCATGCAGGACAGGACAGGAGCAACTCCTGTGCCCTGACTTAAAAGGATGAGGAGTTGATCTTTCAGAGAATCAGTGAAGAGCAGGAGCATCATGAATGGGATGTCCCTTCTGAGGGACCTCCTCCATCATTAAAGACAGGTTAATGATGGAGGAGGCAGGATGCCAGTGAGGGGCAGTGAGTTAAACAAGTGCCAGGGATGTGCCCAGTGTGGTCTAGTTAAAATGAAAATAGGCCAATTTTTTAAAAATGAATCTATGTAAAACATTTTTAAAACTGCATTGTCTTACTTAGAAAGGCTTTCCCCTAATTAATGAAATAGGTTTGGCATGGTTAGACAAATCAGTTCAGTTGCTCAGATTGACTGCAGTCTGTCCTTTCCGTAAAGGAAAAGAATCTATGTATTTGCCATTTTTTCTTCGATTTGCCATCTACCCTTTGTCCATTTCATTGCCCATTAACTCTTCAATTAGGCAGTTCAAGTACAGTAAAATAAAATAAAGAAAAAGAAATGACAAACCTCTGACTACCTTGGAAAACTAATACAGAAATGTGACAGACAAGTGAATTTTAACAATTTTAAATTTAGTTAGAAGTTTTAGAGCTCAGAAGCATATTTTTTCCTTAAGACTAGAAGCAGTGTACTCTAAAATTATGTGTATAATATTCACAAACATAAATATTTTCTATTTAGTTGGATAATAAAAGTCATCTTGAACATTGTGTAATGTAGACACTGCTTGCCTTCTACTTTATTTGTGCAGTGGAGGTCTTCACTACTAATGTAAATATGAATGTTAACTTTAATAAGAGGTCAATGTTTATTTGTTCCCAATAACCAATTTTACCTGACTTAACACAGATAATTATTTTAATCTTCCTCTTTTGCCAGCACAAGTATATTGGCTAAAAAATGGTGATTAAAAAAAATTTATTTTCTTGTTTAAACAATTCTGGATGATGAGATCAATCGTATGCTAAACTTCACCACCATGCAATATAACCAGGAAACAAACCTGTACATTACCCTGAATCTAAAATAAAATTCAAAATTATTAACAATTTTTAATTGCAAAAAAATCAGATTACAGAGGTTAAATTAATGAATAAAATACTTTTAAGCATCGATTTCAGTTATTTGTACCATTATTCCTATTTATATTGATGATTATATTTGCAGCTTTGACAAATCATTTAACAAACAAAGGATGTAGGTAGACAGCTTTTCACAATTGCCTTGAGATTTTGAGAGGGAGAAACTTTGCTAAAATGCCTTTTCAATTACAAAATTGTCCTAGCAATATTGTGCAGGGTATAAATATGACATTTCTTTCATTAAAATTGTTATTACATGATGATTATTATTACTGATGTTCTCTCTGTTGTAAGAAAAACATAATATTCAAGGGCATGGTTGATTCTTTAAGGAGTTTTCATTAGTTACACAGGCAAAATGTGGATATAAAATGTAACCAACCATGAAGAGGTCAGTAAATCTCAGAGGCATGGGATAACTCAAATCCTTTCTTAGACATAGACCCCTATTGCAATTTCCAAATGTGAGATTTTTATCTATCAATAATGTTGTGCATTTTCTTGTTTCCTAAAAACTTGTAAAGTTAGCTGCATAAAAGAAAAAAAATAAAATATATTAAAGAATAAAGTTTTTTTGTGAATATCTTTGAAGACACAAGAACAGAAGGAATTTGCAAATGTACTATTAGTAGCTTTTAAAAAGAAGTCTATAATAACAAGGTTTATATGTATTAAATTATTTGTTTCTAACAGCCTTTCATTTAAAATGAATTATACATGTCATTGAGGCATAACTTGTTTTATGTAAATACATGTTCCTATTAAGGAAATATTAAAGGTGATATAGTTTGAATGTCCCCTCCAAACCTCTTGTTGAAATGTCATCCCCAATGTTGGAGGTGAGGTAGGTGTTTGGGTCATGGGACATTCATCCTTCATGAATGGCTAGGTGCTGTCCTTGTGATTGTGATTGAGTTCTTGTGCAATCTGTTTGTTTAAAGTTATGGGGCATCTCCCCCCAGTGTCTCTTGTTCCCACTATTGCCATGTGACACTCGTGCTCCCACTGTTACTGCCCCCATGATTGGAAGCTTCCTGGGGCCCTCACCAGAAATAGATAGTGGAGCCATGCTTGTATAGCTTGCAGAACTGTAAGCAAATTAAACCTCTTTTTTTCTGTAAATTACCCAGCCTCGGGTATATAGCAATACAAAAAACTAACACAAAAGGTGAATAATTCCAGTTGAATTTCTTTATTCAAAATGTTATTGACTGTCAACTATATTCTAGGTACTGGTGTGGTCACTGAGAATATGGTGGTAAACATGATAGACATTATTTCCCTTATGAATTACAGTTCTCAAACAACAAATAACTAGGTTAGCTGGAGAAATAATCACTGGTTCAGGTAACACAAATGATCATTTTGCTGTATTCAAATATATAGTTAACTCACAGTAGATTCTGGTGGCTTATTTTACATGCATGACATGTATGCATGAAAGCTTGAAGACAGAAATGTATATGGTAAAATCAGAGGATATTGAGAATACATATCATACTTACTTAGCCTGTCTTGAAATTGTAATAAGTGTATTTACTACAGAATTTGATTCTGGCTTAACTTATAATCACATTTTTAGGCATACTTTTATTTATAATGCAGAGCCCAGACTGTTTTTATGCTTGTTATTTGTATGGCAGGATGTCAGATGACACATTTTATAAATCACATTTGATTATATAAAAAATCATCTTATCAAAATCATATTTGAAAAATTATAAAGATTGAGGACAGCTTAATATTTTAAATATTTGAACAATACATAAGAGGTGCTCTTATAGTCATCTTCAGAGAGACATTAGAGGATATTAAATATAGTTGTATGTTTTGAAATGTCAATAGAGTATACAAATTTTTGTATCAAAATATTGTCTAAATAACATATATCGAATTAGTGTATTAGTCTGTTCTTATGCTGCTGATAGAGACATACCCAAGACTGGGGAATTTATAAAGAAAAAGAGGTTTAATGGACTCACAGTTCCACATGGCTGAGGAGGCCTCGCAATCATGGTAGAAGACAAAAGACATGTCTTACATGGCAGCAGGCAAGAAAGAGAACTTATGCAGGGGAACTCCTCTTTATAAAACCATCAGATGTAGTGAAACATATTCACTATCACAAGAACAGCATGGGAAAGTCCAACCCCTGTGATTAAATTACTTCCCACCTGGTCCATCCTATGACACAAAATTGTGGGAGCTATAATTCAAGATGAGATTTGGGTGGGGCTAGAGCCAAACTATATCAGTTAGAAATAATATATATAATGCATAATTTATGTATATGCAGAACTCTTAATAAATCACTAAGAGAGAGATAACAACCCAATAGAAAATATGGACAAAGATAAGAAGATAAGAAATACTCAGGCCAATTGCACTCCAGCCTGGGTAACAAGAGTGAAACTCGGTCTCAAAAAAAAAAAAAAAAAAAAGAAGAAATACTCAGGCCAAAAATTTATAAAAATATTTTCTCAGACTCATTAAACATTTCAAAATACAATGTTAAAAACAAATATAATTTATGACAAAAATATAGTTTCTCACTAATAAAGTTTGATAAGACCTTGCAGAACCCTAGATATTTTCATAAAACTGTTGGTGGAGATATTTGTTGACATACTGATAATTTGAAAATACCTTTTAAATATAAAAGCTTTCACACACTTTGACACAATATGCCCATTTCTATTTTTTATTCTTTCAATACAGTCACTCAACTTCGATGGTAGCCAGAAAGTGTAATTGAAAAATTAGATATGCAAATACCATTACAGATATTTATGCTACTTTCACACTATAACTTGATAGCTGGTGAAGATGGCAAGTTAGATCTAGTTAGAACCTGTTAACAGGAAAATGCAGATTGAAAAAATGTGTGTAATATAATACTTTTTTAAAGAAGGAAAATCAAGATAAATACATGCATACTGAAAAAATATATGGACATTTACTCACCAAATAAAATAGTGGTAAATTTTTCTCATTGTAATATAGGGTGAAGGAGGGGAGATATTTTGGCTTTTTCTTACACTGATGTATCTCCAGCTCCTAAAATAGTTCTCAGCATATATGGGGATCTCAGTACATATTTGTTAAGTAAAGGAATTAGAACTGCTTTATGTGAAATCCAAATGCAATATCTCAATTCATAAAACCATGTCTTCATCATCTAATTTGCCCCTTAAATTACTCCCACTAGTAATTTTCTCAATCTCAATAAAATATCCAGGCCTTTCAATTATTCTAATATTTTTTCTTTCAGGTTTCTATATTCCCAGCTCAGCCAAATCAATACTTAAGACTTATCCCCTAACTCTTCTTTTGCCAATATATTCCAGTAAGTTGTTTCATTGCTTTTCTGTCCCACCACTTTGTGAAAAACCTCTCCACCCCAAAAATGTAAAGTTCTCTTATTTCATATGTACATTATAGAATGAATCTACCATACCCTGAGGGCTGCCTTAGAAATATGCAGAACCTCAAATGCCTGTGCATATGGTCTTCAACAGCAACTGTCCCCTCAAACCACTCAAGAATCCTATTGCTTATATTGAGGCATCTCTCTCTAGTTCTAAACAGCAACTATTTTAAATTTTAGCCACTATCTCCAAACCTGACTTTCTTGCCTCCTCCCTCTGCTGCTGAACTCTCTTTTTCACAGCCCTGAGAATAGAGGACAACGGAAAGTACCTCCTTCAACTTTTGCTGCAAAACGTGTTTTCTTTATCCACATTAGACCAAAATATACTCAGATCTTTCTCATTTTAGGAAACATACTCCTGTTATCTTATATTCTTCTCCACGACCATATTACTTTCTTTTCCTTCTTAACAACTTATTTTTACTTCTCAGCCCATTCAATGCATAAGATATTATGTTCTCATTTTCACTTTCATCGAATCTATAAAATTTTTCACACTAAAGTGTCAATGCCCTTCATGTTGCCATGTATAACTGTCATGTTAAGTGTTAGTATGATTTCACTCTATACAGCACTTTCTTAAGCCATTCTATTGCCTACTATCCTATACTACAAACACTCCTAATTTTTCAGGCACACTGAAATGTATTTCTCTCTATTGTCCCATAAATGTTTACATTGCTCAAAACTCTATTGCATAAATTGTTTTTGATCAGCCTAGATGTCCATGCTAGGCTTTTTCATATTATTCTATTCACTAAGTTGTAATCTTTGAATTCCTATTTTTTAAATCTATCTGCTTGTCCACTGATCTGTACATCCAGCTGTCTGTTGGGCATCTCTTCTTCTGTGTGCTTTCAACACTTCAAGTTTGAAATTTCTAAAACAGATTTTGTTTTCTTCCCACTTAAGCTCATCCTCCATTCTCTGTACCCTATTCCAGTGATATTTGGTTACTGAAAAAAATTTCAGACGTCCGTAATTGACCACTGTTAGGAACTCTGAAAGGCCTTGGAATTTACCCTATTTTCAACCTAACAAACTGGTCTGTTACTACTTTATGGAAATAGGTAGAGGACTGGTGACTACTGAGTCAGAGACAAAAGATGTTATCACTCAAGACAAAAATATTCAGAGCTTCTACACCAGTTCACTGTGACCCTCAAATTCCATGGGGCAATGCAGATCAGCCCAGAAAGATTCCAGCCCACCAAATAACATTGCTTTAAAATGACAAAACTGAGTTTGGGGTTTACTGCTTTTACAGCGAGTATATAGTAATCCTGCTGTTTATCTCGTCCCTACAGGTTACTTTCTGCAACCACAATCCTCAGAGTCCACGGTCCAACACTTCTCCCAACAACCACTATTCACATCCAACCAATAACCAACTCCAGTTGACTTTAACTATTAAAAAGCTTTTAAATTAATCCATTGGTCTTGATCTTGCCTGTTATTACCCTAATTCAGGCCACTTCACATTGTCTCTCATTAGGATTATTGAAACGGCCTTTACTCATTGTGGCCCTGCCCTTCCCCACCCATCAAATCCTCAATAAATCTCAAATCTAGAACCAAAAATCCTTATAGGAATTAATTCCAATCATTTGGTTTTTATATTTGTTCTTCTGGCTCTCAGGAAAACATGACAACTCCTTAAACCAATTTAAATTAATGCCTTTCATGATTCGGTCCCTGCCTGCATTGCTAGATTATTTTATATCACTGCTCCTCCTTTATCATTCCCTTTTCCATTTACCAGTAAGTCTCAAGCATTAACTTTCCTCACATTCCACTGCCAGTTGCTTTACTGTGCTACTTTCAATGCTGTTCCTGACCTCTAAGCCATTACATATACGGTTTGTTTACCTGTGTCCACTGACTTTCTACTTGGTAATTTAAAAATTCATATTTTTTCAAGTTTCAACGTTAGGGTCATGTCCACCAAGAAGTCATTATTAACCTGTTATCTATGTTGGGTGCTGCTTTCATGTGTCCTAATTGCATCCTAGGCTTTCCAGTTCAGAATATCACACCGCCTGTCTTTTTGCTGGCCCATATCTCTCAATCGGGTCTTTGTGGTAATCCGAAATTACCCATTTTTTTAAATCCCTGACATACCTCCAGCAAATAAGGAAGTGATTAACACATAGTCAGTACTTAACAAATATCTGTTTAAAGAGTGAAGAAAATAGTCACAAAACATAAAAACATTTATGAGGATTGAAGTTTCCCTTATATTCAAAAATTAAGGATCTTTGAGGGCATAGATCTTATTTAGGTTTGTATCTGCAGCAGTTAGTATAGTTCCTACCTAACTGCTCAATCCTCATCACTTGTAGAATTTGTATCTGTGAATTCTCCTAGTTGTTAAAGTTCTTTATATTGACTAAAGAAAAAGAAGTAAAGCTTTTAAAGAATTAACGTCGGCCGGGCGCGGTGGCTCAAGCCTGTAATCCCAGCACTGTGGGAGGCTGAGGCGGGTGGATCACGAGGTCAAAAGATCGAGACCATCCTGGTCAACATGGTGATTACAGGCGCATGCCTGTAATCCCAGCTACTCAGGGGGCTGAGGCAGGAGAATTGCCTGAACCCAGGAGACCGAGGTTGTGGTGAGCCGAGATTGCACCATTGCACTCCAGCCTGGGTAAAAAGAGCAAAACTCCGTCTCAAAAAAAAAAAAAAAAAAAAAAAAGGAAAAAAAAGAATTAACGTCAGTTTTATTCAGAAGTCTTACGATGACTATAACCCATAAGTAGTTCTGTCAGACTGTTCCGGCACATTATTTCAGCCCACTGCTTATACATAGGTAGTGAGAATTCACTATATGAAGTCACATCACACTTCCTCAGACGTTGCATTTCAGCAGAATCACATCAAGGTTTGGGTGTAAGACCACGTCAGCTTGTATATTAGAAGAGGCATAATCACTATTCTCATCAGACAAAATCTTATGTGGAGGAAAGGCAAGGCTAGGGACATTTATTGTTTAAGGAATGTAGTGACTCAGGCAAATAGATAAAGGAGACCTCCTATTTTGTCTTCGAAGCATCTTTCGGGAGAGCTGCACCCCCTCACAAAATCTGGGGATTTGTGAAATTATGTTGGCAGGCAGAAATTAGCCAACAGTTTGTTACTTTGCCTAACATTTCTAACTCTAAAATCAAGCTCTCTGTACTTTCTTGGTCATTTGTGGACAGCACATGAACAGAGCCACAAATAATTTGCAACATCCAAAGCACAGGTTGCCAGCTGAGGTTCACAGTGATCTTTAAGCTCTGATGCTGGGAGCAAGTGCCCTTTTGTGGTCTATTGACTGCCGTGGTTTCCTTTTTCATTTTTGTGCATTTTCCTGCTGATTTCGTGGTTTAACATGGCCCCAAGACTAATGCCGAAGTGCCGTGTGAATTTCCAAAGTGTAAGAAGGCTGTGATGGACCTTGCGATGAAAATACCTGCATTTGATAATCTTCTTTCAAGCATAAGTTATGGTGCTGTTGGCAGTGAGTTCAAGATTACTGAAACCACAATATATATTAAGCAAGATGTCTTTAAACAGGCCATAAAACAAGTTGATATATTGATTAGCTGATGGAAATGCTGTGACCAGAGGGTTGCAGGAAACGAATCCTGAATTTTCAGTAAGGACAATTCATTATTTGCTAATTCAGTGTTCACATGACATTACAGGACATAACTACCAAAAATAACAAGAATGGACAGTAATTCATTTCTCATAAGTATAACTGACTGTTTAATGAAAGAAAGCAAAAAATGAAGACAGAAGATACTGGAGTGTCTCTCAAATTATGAACACATTATATAATTTACTTTGCATTTTCTTTAATGTTTTGGTTGAAGATCAAAGTATATATTTGTGTAATGAGTAGATAATTCATATCTCTGAGAATATAATTATGTAGAATTGAAAACAATCATACTAGGCTAAATAAATTTATGAGAAATCAATAACATGGGATTAAACATAGATGTCAGAATTCATCATTTAAACTCCACATATTAAATATCTTAGAAGATAAAATAAAAACTTACACCTTTTGATCCAAATTTACCTGAAAATTTAATTTTATTGAATCACAAGAAAGATAAGAGAAAAATATTTCAAGATTAGAAATATTAAAAGTTAAAATTAAGAGATCAGAATAGAGAATATAAAAAGAGTTGTAGCTTAGCTTTTTTGGTGTAACTACTAAATGAAAATCCAGATAAACTAACAGTGTTCTAAGTCTTTAAATTTTAAAATAAGTACCACATGAGGCTGGGCACAGTGGCTCAAGCCTGTAATCCCAGCACTTTGGGAGGCCGGGGCGGGTGGATCACAAGGTCAAGAGATCGAGACCATCCTGATCAACATGGTGAAACCCCATCTCTACTAAAAATACAGAAAATTAGTTGGGCATGGTGGTACATGCCTGTAATTCCAGCTACTCAGGAGGCTGAGGCAGTAGAATTGCCTGAACCCAGGAGGCAGAGGTTGCGGTGAGCCAAGATTGCGCCATTGCACTCTTGCCTGGGTAACAAGAGCAAAACTCCATCTCAAAAAAAAAAAGAAGTACCAAATGAATAGATTTAATTAATTAACCATGTCTCTCTTTTCTAACTGGATGTATGTAATTTTGTATGTTATTAATTGAAAATCCTGTCATCCATTATTGAATTTCTCATCTCTATTTACACATCACTAAACTCAGCATAAAACACCTCAACTGACTAAAAATGACAAATCAATCAAAAATATAGTTAGTGCCACTTCAAGGACACCCCTCCCACAACACATCTCATTGTACAAAGTAATACTTGATTTCTTTGGAGTCAATATTATCTAGGCAGATTTTTAGTTAATAAGTTGATTATAAAAGCATAACACCTTAAAAACATTGTAAACTTTAAAGTCACATGCCAATATCATTTTGGATGTACCTTAACTAGTCATATCATATGTCTTTGAGAAAATTACACTATAGTTATTAAACTTACACTGGTAAAGATATTGTGGCTAATTATTTAGTTTTGTTATAACAAAAAGATTGTAATAAGATGTACCACTTCCCCTATTAATCAAAATCTTTCAAGTTCATCTACATTTTTACTGATCTATAGACAGAACTGTTGATATGAGGTAATATTACACTATTAATGCCATTCATGTTTTGCTTCAAAGTTAGGCCAACCCTGAAAATATTCCACTCGCCCTCCCACTTCCAGGCCTCCTGTTGGACTATTTTAAACTTCTAAGTCTCTTTAACAAAGTTAAAACTTTAAAGCAGTCTAACTGTCTCTGAGATCATGCTGAGAGTAAAGAAGAAATACATCACTTACTTTAAAATTCAACCTCTTGAGGAGCATGCTTAAAAATCTTTAAAAGAAACTCCAGCTTCTCTGTTCTCAGACTAACCACCATGTTTTATTTCAGGGAAGTCTAGCCATTTCATAAAAGACAGGACTCCTCTGGAGCACATTGGGCATGCTATTTAAACAGCTGGATCATTTATGTTTTTGAACTACAGAGTATTTCTACCTCCAGAGACACTAAGTAACTCTTAAAGTGAAATTCTTCTTCCTTTAGAGAATGCATGATTCTTTAGGGAATCAGGGCCAGTATCGAAATATATGTAATATTCATAAAACAGGAAGATAGGTATTAGTAATTGCCAAATGCTTTTAAAATTCAGCAGTGTTTCTGGAGAATGAATGTTATTATTTTTCTTTTCATGTAAGTATATATTTTTAATATTATTCTTGAGAATCTACCCAAAAGTTAAGTTTTCAAATGTGTTTAATACATATATGTGAAAATTTTGGAAAGAAGAACACTTTATATACTTACAAATAATAATTCATTACAGCATTAATTTATTTCAGGAACATTTACAAGAATGGTAAAAAGTAGTTAAAGAATTTTATGTAGAAGATATAGCTGAAAGATTTGGATAAGAAATTATGGACCATTCCAGAAGTACAAATTATGAAAAATATTTTATAGCATTTTATCCGAAAAAGATATTATAGCTTTTTATCAGCAAAAATACTAAAACTTCAGTAAGTAATATTTTGTCCAATGTTTGGAGAATATAAATAATCATTATTCACACCATATAGTTTTCTATATGTTACAGCAAGCGAATCCTATGATTATCATAAATATGCTCTGCATTTACTGCTGATACCATTATGATTCCACTTCTTGCTATCTTTTTCTACCAAAATATAATTAACTCTGTGAATATTAAAAACATATTTATAGAATCCATCTTATCATTTTGACTTAACTTTTTAAGAGTAAATTATTGAAAATAAGAACAATCTAACTTTTTTTAAGATGAAAAAATATGTAAAACTGTGTGACACTGTGGAATTTCCAAAACCATGTTATCGATTTCAATGACAGTGTGAACAGGTGTTCTTTAATGTACCACAAAATGCCATAGCATTGTAACAATGAAATTAAGATACCTGAAGAATAAGTAGCTTAAAAATCACATCCTATATTTCAAATCTTTATCCAAATATATTAAGAATTCAATATATGATGAAAAATAACTACTAAAAGCATTAGGGAAAGTATGAATAGACTAGCAAATGTTTGGAGGAAATTGACTATTCATTGGGAAAATTCTGCCTAATTTTAGGTATTACACTAGATATAGTTATTTCAGTTGTTTTAAGATCAAAACATTAATACTAAAAGATAAAAGCACAAAGAATAATACAGTAATCAATAAGTTAAAATCTATTTAATACATCTGCATGAGTATTTAATCTGTGAATGGTGAAGGGATTAATAAATGTCACAGCAGTAGAAGGAATTACTAAGGAAAAGTTTTAAAATGTATGAAGAGGAATTAAAGTTAAATACTGTTAAAATAAATTGACTTTGGCTGAAAGTTGCCTGAGAACTTTGAACTCCTAAATAACAAACTAAAACCTAATTTAAGAGTATATTCTTCTGATGAATAGCCAAGTCCCAGCCAATCATAGCATCTGAGCTTCAGCCAATAGCTTGCTGCTAATTGATCAGACCATATCCATATAAGGCAAATGCCTCATCACACCATGACCAAATAAAGCAAACACCCAGCTATAATCAATCAAGTTGTTTCTGTACATTACTTCCATTTTTGTCTCTAAATCCTGCCTGCCCATATTAAATAATAGAGCTTTCTCTAAACCTGTCCTGGTTCTGAAAGCTGCTGAGTTCACAAATATTCTTTGTTAAAATAAACTCTGTTAAATTTAAATAAAGTGTTTTTTTAAAATAGCTTGGTATCCAACGTGGAATATAAAGTACATCTCCAGTGATTCCCAAGAGCACAAAGTGACCAAGCAGAGGAACCTACCAAATTCATTGTACCAATTAATCTCTTGCAGCAACTGGGTTCCTGAGTGAGTTCTTCTTTGGATCTGAGCTCCAAGAACTTGTGATTTGAGCATTCCAAATTTATGTAAGCATTATTTATTTGAACTGGGTTTGGAATTCATGACAGAAACAGGAGTGGATCCTATTGGTAGGCCTTAGGTGTCTGACTGGGTCAGATAAAAACAGCACTGAATTCAGTAGGTAGGTAAGATTACTAGACAAAAGAAAATCATTGTTTCATCTGAATTCAAGAAGTCTTGAACCCCTCCATCTGAAACTCTAGCCAATTAAATGTATGAGAACTATGAATTCAGAATCTGTCTTTTGTAGAGAAATGAGCAAACCTTATCAAAGGTAATTTAGAGTTACAGTGGCCATAGTAGAGAAACTCCTTACAAAAGGCAAACAAGCGCATATGTTTGAAGATTCAACAGCTGCAGACTAAGAGGACCTCCTTGTATATATTTGAAACCAAAACTAAGGGATTTCTAAACTAAAGAATCCTGTGCCTTGAGATGTCTGCCTTTATTGTAAGCAGTCAAGCCACTGAAACAGAAATTGTTCACTTTTACTCTAGCCATTTATGGGTTAGATGTTTCCCCCATAGTGGTGTTCTCCATTGGAACACCCAAGTGCTTCACTACCAGGATAACAATCAACCTGTCTCTTTCAGAAACAAAAACAGAATATTTCTTTAGTGGCCATTTTTATATCAAATCTGAAATGTCTAAATGACACTTGTCTAATTGACACTTGGACTAGTTTCAGAAAAACATTTGTAAGAATTAGTCATTTCCATTTTCTCTGTTTGATCCTGCTTCCCATTTGGACTTACGAGTTGACTGAAACTCATCTAAAAAATTCCTGCTAACTGTATGTTCTGCCAACTCTGTTCTCTTTCGTGTTGTCATTATCTTTGCTAAGCTTCAAAACTGTTTTTTGAAAAAAACAACAACAGCTGACTGGTCTGTCATTCAACCTTGAAAACAAAACAAATAAAGACAAATGAATCTCATACTATAAGGCAAGATTTGAGGCATCCATGCTTAGCCCAGGCATATAAAATGCTCACATTATTGTAGTTGACACATAGCTAAAAATATTAAAATGAAAGCTATATGATCTGTTTCTATGTATATGTTTATGTATATTTGTACGTATAATATATATACACATGATACTTTTTAATCTCTTTATAATATTGCCAAAATTCAATTGTAAAAGAGTTATATTTAATTGGCTTAAAGAAAAATTGGTATTCATATAAATTACGTATTTTCTTAGAAAAATACGAAATAACCCAAATACTCTTTATGTTCATGTGATTTCGATAATCTCTGGTAAACAATAATGATGGATAGGTTAAAACAAGCATATTTTTTAATCTATATTACAAAATGTTTTTGCAGGAAAAATAAATTGAAATGGCCGTTAGCTGTTTAGTGTTTCATCTTCATGAACAGTCTAAGTGTTAAAACAAGTGAGATAAATAGACATACGTAACATAAAATTCCATATGAAAGATACCTTCTCCATACCAAAAGGTTTTAACATTCTTATAATCAAGAATGAGAGTTGAGGCTGAGGGAAAGCTGTACAAAACATTTTTAATTCCCAGGTCTAGAAAACACAAAACCAAACCCTGAGACGTTAGACATAAAATTTTATCTCCTTTTCCTCTGTAGTTTCCTATTAAAAAAGACTAAAGATACTTGGTACCCTTAGTAAATATGTTCTGTGCCACATAAACAATTTGTGCTATGAGAAAGTACATGCTTCTAGAAATTATGATCCCTAGATTTGCCAATCTATATTTGTCATGCGGCAGAATTCACAATTGCTTGCTGTCTAGTGTTCATTGGAAATTAAGGTCACTAATGATTATGAAATCTAAATAATAAATATAACTAAAATTATAGACATTATAAAAACTAGTCTATATGTAAGTAGGTAGGTAGGAAGGTAGGATGTGCTTTTGGAAAAATAACAGCTATAAGTTATGAGTATGTTTTATTTTGTTAAAAAAGAGAGTACATTTTGTCTTAACGTAGAATAACTGGTTGTTTTAAAATGAGAAAGAAGAAAAGTATAAGAAAAATATGAAAGGATATAAAAAGATCATAGCTTTGTGGAAGATGAATCTTGTGTAAGGAATTTATTATGTGATCAAGCTGGCTAACATTAGAAGGGCATTATTTATAAATTTTTCTAAAAAATTAGCACTCATATAACAGGACATTGATGAGAAACTAGAATTTGGCTGCTGTGGTAAAACAAGCTTTCCTGGGGGCAGTATTGGTTTGCTCGTAATAGGAAATTTTGAAAGTTTTTTTTTGTAGTCATCTTTTGTTTGTTTGGTTTTTATTTTTTTGGAAATTTACCTGAGAAACAGGTAATGTGTTTTACTAAGATAACTGCCTGTGCTTCATCTTGTCTTTGTTAGGTTTTTGGTCACTTAAGAAAACTAAGTTTGCTCTACTAAAAAAGCTAAGGTTTTGCTAAAAATATCTTTGTGTTTGCCTTTGATGGCTTTTGATTATCACTATGGTTAAATGATTGGCTATTATTTCAGAGCGGCCTGTAATTTTTTTTTTTAGATGGGGTCTTACTTTGTCTCCCAGGTTGGAGTGGAGTGGAGTGGCCCAATCTCATTTCACTGCAACCTCCTCCTCCTAGGCTCAAGCGATCCTCCTACCTCAGCCTCCCAAGTAGCTGGGACTATGGCACATGCCACCACACCTGACTATTTTTTATTATTATTTTTTGTATTTTTGGTAGAAACAGGGTTTCACTATGTTTTTCAGGCTGCTCTCGAACTCATGAGCTAAAGCAATCCACCCAGCTTAGCCTTCAAAAGTATTGGGATTACAGGCATTAGCCACTGTGTCTGGCCCTGTAATCCTATTTTGATGAAGTGTCTTATGCCCTTGATACTTTTGACTAACTTTCCAAAATGAAATTCTAAATTAAATATTTTTGTTGGCCTTAAATTAACTTTGAAATATTCCAGATGGGTCCTTGGAGCATATTAAAAGGATTTTTTTTAATAAAAAGAGCTATATTAAACTAATAGAGCTTATTTGATCTATTAAATTATATGGGAAGATAGAGCTTATTTGATCTACTAAATTATATGGGAACCACGGTTAAATAATCAGTTATGCTCTACCTTTTCTGAGTTATATTTATATGTATGCATTTCAGAAATTGTCCAAAATCCCTAGAAATTCTATAATACAATTGAACTGGGAAAAATTTCCAGAACTCTAAGGGAAAAAGTGATTGAGTCTTTAAAATTGCTAACCTAACATCAAGAAAAACAAAAATTAACTGAATGCCACGGAAATGCTTTGGCAGGTTTTTATGCTAAATCAGCCAGTAGTGACATTGTTAAGATAAACAATTTGAATAAACCTCATGAGACTCATCCAGGACAAATTGCTTATGTTAATTTATTTAATAAACATGGCGATGTACCTGAACTGGAGAAACAAAACTGGTATTTCAAAGGATGTACAAAAAATGTTAAGCATGAACTCATGGAGAATCTAGTTCTTTCAGAGATCATAAAGTTTCTATTATTAAAATCTCTGTACTTTGTGACTTATAATGAAATAGATAAAATGATAAAAACTATTTTTAAAAATTGGTAGAGTGACTAAAATTGCTCACATGCTTTATAACCAATGTTTGGTGGGAAGAACTCATAATTCAGGTAAGAAAATCAAAATTTCAGGTGATACATTTCTGGTACCTGTTGGATCATTTGAATATTGATAGTAGTTTTTTACTTTATTTCCATGTTCACTGCATGTTTTCTGATTGTACACAAGCTTTTCCATACAGGAAGGCTGACGCTATCATAGGAACTAAAATGTTATAAGAAAATGTATTTCCCTTATGGGGCATTTCTGGAGAAATCTTCAGGGATAGAAGTACTTGTTTCAGTGGCTAGGTTGTAAAACAGTTAAATAAAGCATTACAAACACAATGGCGTTAGGCAAGCTAACTGAATAGATTGCATCAGCCACAGGTCTGACTGTTGGCTTTGATGGCAATGAGATCTACCCCCAGAGGGAAACACAGATTGATTCCGTATGAAATAGTTACTGGAAGGCATATGATTCTAATTATATAACCCCATGTATCCTATGCTCTTATAAACTCTGACATGACTGGATATTGCAAGGCTTTAGTGCATTATGCCAAAGAATATTTTCATCAGGTAAAAGAAGCCCTGCATGACCCACTGACTGACGACAACCAGACCTTTCATTATTCAAACTCAGAGATTGTATCATTTGAAAATGACACCAGAGAAAGACTACACTTGAGCCACATTTAAAAAGTCCATACTAAATTCATCTCTGCAGTAAAACTTCAGAATCTCAAACCTAAGTCCACACCTCTTTTTTTTTTTTTTTTGAGACAGAGTCTCACTTTTGTTGCCCAGGCTGGAGTGCAGTGGGAAGATCTCAGCTCACTGCAACTTCCACCTCCCAGGTTCAAGAAGTTTTCCTGCGTCAGCCTCCCAAGTAGTTGGGATTACAGGCACATACCACTATGCCCAGCTAATTTTTTGTATTTTTAGTAAAGACAGGGTTTTACCATGCTAGCCAGGCTGGTCTGGAACTCCTGAACTTGTGATCTGCCCACCTTGGCCTTCCAAAGTGGTTGGATTACAAGCGTGAGCCACCATGCCTGGCCAAAGTCCACATCTTTTAACTCCAAAAGGCCCCTCCATACTCCTAACACTGTATGCCCATTGAACACCTAAAGATAAACATGACCTGGGCAGTTTCTCCTCAGAAGCAGATTATATCCTAGAAATGAATAGTTCTCCCAAGGTCACAGATCAAGACTTCTTTCTTCTTGTCACCATGCAACATTTTTCCTCTTTCTTCTTTTCCCTGTGTTCCTTTTCTGTTTATACGTTACAAAATAACACAATAATTTAAATTTCATGATCAACAACTCTGCAGAGAACCTCACTGAATGCTGAATATGTCATGTTACACTTAAATCTTTGCGTGATTCTAGAGATTCCTTGGTTATCCCTGTAACACATCTCACTGATATTCCCATTTCAATATCTACTCCTTTCTATAAGTTAGGTTTTTATATTCATGTATTCAGATTCCTTGTTTAAATTTAATAAAAGAAAAAATTGTAAGGACAATTTTACAGTTAAATTATGCCAAATATTGATTGAGAAAACCTATAGAAAGATATTCAACCATTTGTAGACAAATTTAGAACCATAATCTCTTAGTTGTCAGTAGTCTTCAACCACGCAATGATTTCGGTAATGGAGCATTAAAAAATATTACCAGTGCTTTCCTGCTAATGACCCCTAATGCATAAGGCATCTCACAGAGAAAGGTCTGTTGTGCCTCTTTCAGGATAGATTTTTATCTGTGGGGGATTTAATGATTAACCATGCATGTGGGCAATTCCATGTGTTCAGTGGAAAACAAGGGGCCAATATGGATTAGGGATTCTAACAATATCATTGTCAACTTGATAACCAATTGGAAAATAAACATTTGTTCATACCTCTTAATTTGCACTATGGAATAAAGAGGAGTTTTCCAGAAAACCTAACTTTCTCTAAATGGACATCTTTTAGTAAAATGCTTCTTCCCTAGCTTGGCATAAATGTAATTAAAATTGTGGTTAGAAATCTGTCTCAAATATTAGCTACTATAGCTGACTCAACTCCAAAGCAGAAATCTTCTTTAAATTATCTTGCCAAAGTTGTTGTAGATAACATGATTTCCTTGGACTATTTGCTGGATGACCAAGGGAAAATGTTAGCAGGGCATGTGATAGCTAACACCTCTTGCTGAACTTGGATAAATATATACTGGGTGATAGAAACTTAGTTTTAGGAAATCAACAACAAGCTACTTGGTTAAACAAAGATTCCTTTCTTGGTTCTTTTTGATAGATTTGATTTTGATGGGTTCAATTCATGTGGAAGGGTATAATATCTTAAGGAGCATAGTTCAGTCTTTTAATAATATCTTCCTGACAGCCATATGATAATCTCTCTGTTGTGCCTTTTCCTCTCAAGAGTCTGCAATACTTAGATGCACTCATTACTTATATGTCAGATGGTCTCATTACAGTTAGACTATCACACAGACAAAGGAGCATAAAGAATCATCTGATAACTAGACATTGTAAGTTCCATACTTAAAAATTAAAAAAAATTAATTATAATGGTGACAGATTGACATTAAGATTTTGGTCAAATTCTGAAAATATAGAGGCTGATCAAAAGAAGGGCATTATTAAATTAAATAAAATTTGGGCTAAAGATGCCTTTGTTCTTTGAATTCCTACATACTGAATCGACCTAACTTAGTATATAAACAAACTACAACCTAATTTGAGAGTACATTCTCACAATAAACATCTGATCTCAGCCAACTACACCAGCTGAACTTCATCCAGTCACAGGTTGTTGACTGTTCATATCATGTCCCTCTAAGATAAATGTTTTAAATGAAGCAAATGCTGAACTACAGCCAATCAACTTGATACTGTATGTAATTTTATTTTTCTGTCTATAAATAGCGCCTGCTCTTGTCACCAGGCAGCCCTCTCTGAATTTCTCCTGGTTCTCAGTGCTACCCAATTCATGAGCTATTCTTTCCTTAAACAAACTCTGGTAAATTTATTATTCTAAGTTGTTATTTTTTTTAACATCACTAATATGCTATAAAAATTCAGTGAAAAAACTTTTAAAAGTTTTTACAAATTTGAAATATAGCTACAATGTCCTTAATATTAGAAAAGCAAATACACATACAAACATATAAACGAGAAAAATAATGGGCCTTTAAAGGAATAAAGAAAAGGAGAAAAAGATCAGTGAAGAATTTAAAGATTACTTATTGAAGGAATGTGTTGTAGAATGAAAGAAAAAAATATGAAAACATTATCAATGATTATTTTGGACAATTTGATTTGAAGCGACCTTAACTTTTATTTTTTTTTTCAATTTTTAAAATATGTAAAGTGATTATATATTTATAACCATAAAATAAGATTAATTTTAAAAGACTGTGATGAGATTATTAATCTCTTTTATATCAGCCTTTAGTCAAATCACAATTAAAACATGACACATAAAATGCTATGCAAAAACTATTTTGTTAAAACCCTAAATGATAAATATGTTACATGTCATCAATGTAAATTTTTGCTTGCCTATTCGAAAACTTGTTGGGGTTACATGATTTCAATCTTAAACCAAGGAACAGAGAGGATATTGAAGATCATTTATGAGAAAACCGAATGCTAATGAGAGGCGAAAAATTTATCTAGGATGACACAATTAACAAGTAATAGGAATAGAGATGGAATGCAGGTATCTAAAGTGTCAATTCAATATTTCATTCTATACCATGAAAACTTTAAATAGTTTAAGCTATTTACAAGGCAATGTGTGTTTTATATCTAATAATACTAATGGCCTAAAGGAATAATAACATTATTTTCAGCATGGGATCACTTTGAAAAAAATAAGTGGGAAAATATTCTGTTTAAATGTTATATAGAACTGATAGTAATTTGCAATAAAAAGGAGCTTCCAATTCAGAACATTCTTGCTATTATGAAAGCAGAACTTGCACAGTCCGTTGACTGAGTATGATCACATGGAATATTATTTAAGGAAGAGGTTAAAAGCAAGTAGATGAGAACAATAATGATTCGTGTATTTGTTTTGTACTTCACTACGTTAATTGTTTAATTGAGTAATATTTGTATTATAATCAATAGTTTATTTTGAGATGCAAATGCCAAAAAGACAAATTTCATTCAGTTTAAATTATCAGCTCTTATATATTAAAATAATAGACTTTGGAGACAACAAAAGATGGGAGGGTAGGAGGAGGTGAGGGGTGCAAAATTACCTACTAGGCACAATGTTCACTGTTCAGGTAATGGATACAGTAGAAGCTCAGACCCCAATACTACACAATATATTCATGTTATACAACTATAGGTGTATCCCCTAAATCTATAAAAATAAAATAAAATAGGACACACACACACACATTTTCAGCCCAGATAAACTATGTGGTAGTTCTAATTTCCTTTGCAGCCTAGAAATATTTTTGTTAGTCTTTGAAATATTGTTTTAATCCTGTATGGGCACAATGCACATTATTTCTTGATGTTAGAACAAAGTGAAATTCTCATTCTGAATAACCTTTTGTATATGTAATGATCTGAGATTCTGAAATATAATTTACAGATAGATTATAAACTAAATTTCTGTGTTTCATCTATAAAATATGAATTGAAAAATACATTTCAAATATATTCATTTTGAAAAATATTCTGATAAATGATTCAATTAAAATTATACTGAATAAAGATATTATATAGTTTTTCTCCTTATGATTTTTATGTTTCATGTAAGTCACTGGACTTTAAGTAAAAAATCTAAACAAAAATATGAATGCTTTATAAGTTAGAGTTGGAGGTATACAAGCTCAAATATCATTGGCATTTATTGAATAATGCACAAATTTATAAAAACAGTTTTCATTATTTGTAATTTTCTTTTATCTATTTATTGACATAAAATAAGGTATTACTGTAAACTACTGTAACGAAACTGCTGTAATAATGTAAAAGTAGACATGAAGGAAAAGAACAAAATAACAAACAGCACACACAAAAAAAGGTAAGAGTTTGAATTTGTTTTGCCAATCATATAACAAGAGGTATAATATTTAATGTTGTCAAAGAAAAATAATAAATGAAATATCCAAAATTTATATCATCATGTATAAAATGGTTTCAGTTGAATTTGTGCATAAGTCTAAAAGTGACCTTGGAGAAATTTAAACTCCTCTTTAAATACATCTAGACAGAGTAAAGGAACATTTAAAATGCTGAGGGAATGCTGCAATGGAGACAGTGGTGGAATATGAACTATAATCACTACTCACCACCGTCATGACAGTCTCCACTCACACAGCCTCGCATTTACAACGTACTCCTCCATCTACCTCAGAATAATTTGTATGCTCAGTTTTGACCATTATAACTATATATTTACCTTATTATTTGTATACTTATGAAGTGTCAATGAAGCATATCCCTTTTAATATATAATTTAAAGTAACAACATAAAAGTTTTAAACCATGTACATAATGTTTTATTGTCTTAAAGATTTTTCAGAACTCACTGAAACACCTTAAAGTCACTAAGATTCCTTATGGCAAAGCACTTCTAAAAACATATGCATTTCAGTCCTAATTCTCTGTAGGAATAGAACTTCAACTTTGAGGAAGAAAGTAGAAGAGAATAAAGATTCAATAGACTTGTTCTTTTTAAAAGAATCAGAAAATCATAAGCCCAAGGTACAAAAGATTACAATACACTGTTGTTGTTGTTCTTGTTTTCTTTAGAATACTGTAGTTATAATTTTCTTACCTGTAAAATAAGGAAGTGGGTTACATTTCTAATGTCTGTCCAAGAAATAAATTCACTGATTCTCTCTCTAGTATTATAAAGCAAGATAGCATAATGCTTTTTATTTACTTCCACAATACAGAGAAAAATATTTCTGAATTGACACTAACCAGAATTTATGGATCTGCTGATGTGTCATCATGCCCATTAACCAAGTTCATTACATGTTAAAAGTTACTGAAATGAAGATCCCAGAGGCTCATATTTTCTTTTTATGAGAAGAACATTTTGTTTGCTACTAAGAGAAAATCACAGTCAGCATTTAATTATAATAAATTAGTTCTTATATAAGAAAATTTTTCTCTAATTATCATTTAATGTAGATCTTCTCACTTTAAAAGTTATGCATTTTTTTGTTTAATCTGGTATGTACAAGCAATCCAGAGAATTTTCACTGATTAATTAAATTTAGAGATTTACCCTGACTTCATAGGTGCAGTCTGAGAATAAACAGTACATTTTGAAGGCATGGGAAGAGTAGCATGTGATGTCCCTCCCATCCTATTTCTGTCTCTAAGCCAGAGTGATTCTCCAGACTTGTGACTCCAATAACAAGGAGGTTCACCCAGGACACTAGGAGAGTTAGTCTCCAACTTTTCCCTTTCCACATTCCTTCCATGCAGCAGAACTGACTAATTAGCAAAACAAATATGGTCGTATGGACATGTAGACATTGGTCTCTTAATCATACCGGTAGATGCCAGTGAAGGAGTGAGTCTGTGGGCTCCAAATGTCTCAAAAACTTGTTTTGTGAATTTACAAAAGTATATTTTTAATAAAATCTTTCTTTTTTATTTCCTCTTTTGTTCCAAACAGCTATCTACTCATTTTTCCTCTGAAATGATATTGGAGATTTAAATTCCATCACCCAGCTTCTCTCTACAGCAGAATTCTGTGCATGTGTTACACCTGAACATCCTCATCTTCATTATTGGGCTGCTATTTTGTGAAAAATGGTTTCAGTATCTTAATATATCCTGATTCTTATCTGCACAGTTTTATTTTAGAGATAACCTAAATGATAATGGACTTTTCTCCCAAGTAAACACACAAAAAATTATGCTTCTATGTTAAATTTATCCAAAGAATCCACTGTTACTTTCTTTTTGTCTGATTGTTCATGACTTAATACAAAACACATTTACATTTTTATGTCTTTTTCTCAAATTTTGACCAGCCTAGTTATCAAATACTGTTTTTTCTTGAGCACACTAATATAATTTTGTCACTTTTCCACCTTATAATTTACTCTAAATAGTATAGTTAGAAGTGGACCTTGGAGAATGAGTCAGTTTTTTTAATATTAAAACTTTGAAAAGGACAACCCAGACTGTGAAAAAGGCATATTCAAAAGCAAAGAGGCTTGAGGAGAATTCACATAATTAGAAGAATCATGTCTGATATTCTCACCCACAACAAATTGCTGATAGTACTTAAAATATAATCCAAAACAGAAATATTAATCAAATAGTTATGATGGCATGCTGTTAACAAGTATCTCATTTAATAAAGGTTGTAAAACCATGTTACCCACATCAATCCTAACTTGAACTAAATTCTTTCTTCTTGTCTCAGATATTAAAACCATGACTCCGTAACTTCAGTTCTGATTTAAAAAATCACATCTTTATATTTATTAATCTCTAGGAGATTTATACTTCTTCACTATAGAATGATACTGCTTCAGATACAGAAATGTATTGTTCTGCAAGCCACAAGACAATCAATAGAAAACTATACTGAGTGTTTCACTGGCTGTTTGCCAATCTTTTAGAGAGAAAAAAAATGTTTGTGACGTGCAGTGTGATATCAGTTTCCTCTTTTAAGGAATATGAGAAGCTCTCCTCCAACCATTATTGACAAAGACCCAGACATCTCATGATCTAACTTTATAATATACTCTCTCCTGGGGCAGCAGGAGACTATCATATAAACGATTTGAGAACAGAGAATTAATGGTAAATAAAAACTCAAACTAAAAACATAAAGTGTGCTGAAAAGAGCAATAAAACTTCAAATGAGCAAAATAACTGAATTTCGAAAATAAATTTCTATATCATCTATGGATAGAGATTCAGATTGATATAGGTTAGAAAACATAAAGATAGAACAAAAATCATATACACTTCTTAAGAACCTCATTTATTCAAAGTGCTGAGCTATGAACAGAGAGATAGTTCCATTGTTTTCCAAAAAATTCTACAACACCCATAAAAAAATGAGGCAAATTGAGAAAGAAAATTCTGTGAACTCTGACTTAGGGTTATTTGTCCTCCCTGGTCTTGGACTGATAAATACTAGCAGTCCAAAAAACCTCATTCCATTTTCTTCTTTATCCTTGAATTTTTTAAAAATCGTAAACCTTATCAAGTTAAAGTAAGTGTCCTGTTTTATTTAATACAACTGATAGTTGATTTGCTCTATTTTTAGCATACAATGATCATTTGACAAATTATCTTCATTTCAGTTGATTTTAAAAATCCTTAAATTTTCATTTAAATTTATTAAAGAATTTGATATTATCTACATCATGAAATCAAACATATTTTGTTATTAAAAGTTGTTTTTTAAAAAGTACTTTGTTCTTAAGATATAATGTACTACATAGCCTTCTGGGTGATTATGTACAGAAGAAAAGGAAGGAAGTAAGAAAGGAAAGAAGGAAGGAGAGAGGGAGGAGGGAAAGACAGAGGGAAGGGAGAAAAAAATTCCTTTGAGACATTCAAGAGATAGGTTGCACCTACAAGTTTCCCAGGTAGCTAGCTAAAAACAAGCATTGACCATTTATTTCTTTACTTGCAATTCATTTTGTTTTATGTGAAAGAACAGGAGGCTAAGCCACAGTGCAATCTACTTTGACTTTTATGATTCATATGTTACCTGAACTCTTTCAGAAAAAAAAAATACACTTTAGGTAAGACTGACTGAAACTCCATCTCTATATTCGGGCAAGTCAAAGACTCTAAGAGATTACATCTCTTGTGGCCATCCCTGTCACGGATCTGCTATCAATAAAATCTTCCAGCTTTCAATCTTTTCACCGTCCTATGTACATTGCCAGTTACAAACCATGTACATACACCTAACGCTTAGTTTTAAATTTTAGTTTGAACATCAACTTTAGTTGTATTGCAATAAACCTAGTCATAGAGCTAAGTTTCTTCACCAAATAGCAGACCCATAAAAATATAACTGGGTATGTTGGGAGTAATTAAGCTGATAATAAGACAAAGTATTAAAATGTTCTGTTGCTAAAGTATTTCTTAAATACAGCACCACCAGAGAAGTGTCACTGCTCCTCTCTCCACACTCACTATGTTCCATCCTCATCTCTTTTTATGATCCTTAGTCCATGTCCTTCTGCCATCCACTCTTTGCTCTGCTATGTTGTTCCAAAGATATTAAAAGTTATTCTTTCTTAACATAGTAATTCAGTCTTTACATCCTTAAAGTGCTAATTCTATATTCTTTTTACTCTACAGATTTGTCACATTGCTTAGCATGACAGCAAAATCCCACATAATAGGATTGACTCTTCTAAGCAGATAGTTCTACATGCACTTGTCACTCATTTCCCCTCAGGTGCATTGAACATGGAAATCTAGGTTTTAGCAGGCAAAATAGCAAGAAGAGATGAACAGAGTTGTATGAATGCATATTTGTTAAAATGTTTCCAGTGATCAAAATAGTTCTTATATTATAGACCTCGAATTTTCATGAGTAGTCACATTATCCTGGATTTTCTCAAGCACAGCAGTTCTGAATTGGCAATTTTGTCCCTCAAGGGACATTTAGCAAAGTCTGGAGACATTTTTCGTTGTCACCATTGTGATGGGAGGTGTTACTGGTATTTCTACGTAGAGGCCAGAGATGCTGCTAAACATCAGAAAAAGTGGATGATTGTCCTGCTAATAAAGAATTATCTGGAGCAAAATAGCATTAGTTGAAAAACCCTGTGCACAGCACCAGCAAATATTGAAAGCTGAAGGGTTTACTATAGTAAAAATCAATATGACATTGTGAAAAATTGAATTAAAAACAACATAAAATTTGGTCATGCAAAAAGATTATGAATCCTTTGATAACATATTCTTGCATAGAAATTGTAGTCTTTATCTATAGGTTCCTCAACCATGTAGGAAGCCACAATAATTTTACTCTTATCTCCCATTATGTCACCCCAGTCATAACTTACAACCAAGTCCCTCTGGAGAACCTGAGAATCCTCAATCTCACACACCCTGTTAACTCTGTGCTTTGTCTCTCTGCTTCCTCTGACTAAAAGAGACTTTTTGTCTATTATGATAATCCTCAAAGGAAACCTGATCTACTCCAGGAAACGTCTCTAAACCTTTTCTTCTCTAGAGAAGATATTTTCCTTGTCTTGTCTATGTTCTTACAGCACTTCTAAAATTTAAATTACAGCACATGTTATACAATATTTGACATCTCTTTATGCATGTCTATTCCACTAGATTGTATATTTATTAAATTCTTTTTGAGCACCACCTGTGGGACAACAGATATTTAAAATCATGGTGAAAACATGACGGAATAGATAATTATAATGATATAGTTAGCATGTGTGTGTTACTGCATGCTTGGTCTTATACAGCCATGATGTAATTAATTTATTTCAAACACCCTCTGAGAAAAACACTAGTTTTTCTTCATTTAACATGAAAGAAAAGTGAGGCTTAGCAAGTCAGAAGTTTGGCAAAGCTAGAATTTAAACCACATTTTTGGAGTTTCTATCTCTAAGTCGGAAATATTAGATTACGGTATTAACTAAGTCAGTTAAGGCTAAATAAGGTAAAAGATTTTATGACATAGAAAAAATGTTATGCAATAAAGCAAAAGGTGCTATGTGAATGTTTAAGGAACAATGAAGGTAGCATCTCTGATGTGTGCAACCATTTCACAGAATCAAATGTATGTTTACTCTGGGCCTCGGAAGAAAGTAGTAAAAGTGAGGAAATAAAGAATATTTCATTATTCTTAACATTCCTAAAACCTATTATAATGTAGATATATGTTACAGTCTTAAACATTATAATACTGCTAATACTTAACACATCAGAAAATGTGTAAGTGTTTTACATGACTGATTCATTTAATTCCCATACAACTCTACAAAATAAATATTATCATTATCCCTGATATACAGATAAAGAAATTGAATAGTAGGTTAAGTAACTTGAACAAGAGCACATAGATAATAATTTGCAAACAAAATTTCCTCCAGATTTTTATGTATAACCAAGGATTAAAAAAAAGTGGAGGAATTGGAAATGTACAGAATACTTTGCATCAGGAAAATGGAGTGTTAAGTATATCTCCATCACAGGGAAATCATAGAAATTTTTAAAAACTCAGTTACAACTGAAGGAAAAAATACATGAAAAATACGTGAATTACAAACATTTGTTTTCATCCAAATGTTTTAAAAGTGACAATGACTTATCATTTATATGTCTTACTGGATAGTGAATACCATAATTAGTCTGAGTACATGCATATAAAATGTTATTAATAGTCATCACATAAGTAAGAACTACAGGTAGAAAACATCTTTAAGTTTCTTGCAAAGGAAGTATAACTTTTTTGGAATAACTGTTAAATTACTTTAACATGTGATATGCAACAGCATGAAGATGGTGTGTGTGTGTGTGTGTGTGTGCATGTGTGTGTGACTACATTATGCAAGAATTTGTAAGAAAGAGAAGACAAAAGATGGAAAAAGATGGTAATGAAAGTGGGAAAGAGCTAAGATCATTTCTCTTCTTATCCATCTATAAGGGTTAATTGTACATTTCTTCCCAGGGACCAAGCATAGAATGAAAGAACATCAAAGGTTCATAGAGCTGAGCTTGGCTTCTGCCGTAGATTAAGTGAAATGTGCAAGTATATTTGATGCTACTCAAAGGGCGGTGTCTCATTTTGTTCACTAATGCATTACTAAAATCTATTTTAGTTTAATACATGAATAAATAAACAGAAGTACTAATGCAATAAGTAACTAAAAATTTTGAGATGTGGAAGTTTGTTTAACAGCTGTTGTATTCCAGAATAAATGGGTTGAAAAACAGGTAAATTTTGTATCATTTCCTAGTCAACATGAGTGAGCAGAACAATCACCAGATTCAACTTCTGTTAAAATAACTCTCTGTTTCTTGAGATTTCTTCTGAAATAATGCTATACACAGAGATACATGAACAACATTGCATATGTAATGAAATTTCATGAATGCAAATGCTTAAAAGCTCTATCATACACATATATGTGAGTGTTTGATATACATATAGACATACTTATATGGTTAAGTGGCTTTTGAGTGGCAGGAACATTTTACAAAAATGTAATAGAAATGAAGAATAATGTAATGAAACAATCTAGATGGAGAAATATAAGTTTGCTTGGTTAGATTATAGTAAAGGAGCATATATCAAAAATTAAAAGTTAAATAGGTGAGAAGAAAAGTCAATTTTTAAAGAAACTGAAATAGGTTGATGTTCAGTTTTCCAAGTTTCTGTTTACTATTCAGTTTGACTATTTTTCATCTTTATTTCATTCTTTAGTCACTGAACATTTAAAAGTAAACTTCCTATTTTTGCTCTTTTCTCACCCCTAATAATTGGCAAACATTTTGAAAAAAAACAAAAAACCCACTATCTAATTCCCACAGTTGATAATCCTTATAGAATACTTTTGCCTTTGCTGATGTCATGCTTCTTCCTGAGGCTAAATTGTGTATAGAGGGATCAATTACAGGGAAAAGCTAGAATGACAGTCTAAGTCTTCTGTGGCTTGATTATGTCTAAAGTTTCTTAGTTAAGTCAGTGAGACACTCCCTGCAGACATGAATCATTGTGTCATGAGCATCATTGGAAGAGAGAAAGAAAGGGAGTAAGAGAGAAAAGCAGTGATACTTGTACTTAATGTATAATTTGGTATCTCTACAAATAGTGGACATTCGATCATTTTTAAATGGGTCACACATGTTTCTCTCTGCTAGCCAACGTTGTTTAGGAAAAATAAAATTGAAGCGATCTTTTAATATGGTTAACCATGCTGATACCATGCTTATTTTTTGAGGGTGCTAGCTAAAATAATAAAAAGTTACTTGCATAATAATATAAACAAATATTTATTAATCTTTTTCAGGAGTTTTAAGAAATTTTTACACTCTAAAATAAAAGCAAAATTAGTACGTAATTTGTATCTTGGATTGTTCCAGTTGTTTTTTCATTCTAATATTGTTTAATCAGTTTTTTTCTAGTGTCCATTGTTTTGTAAATTTCTAAAAACATTTTATATTGTTTAACATTCAGTGAAGTCTAATATAAAGTCATTTTTAGTGTAAAATATTTTAGTATTCTCTTTTTCTTAAAGTAAGTTAAGTGAAACAAACAAATGCCCAGAAGTATCAGACTCAAACATTGAAACAAATGGCCAAACTGACTGCAATGAGAAAAATGAAAAAACAAAACTACAAATTCCAGATAAGTTGTTTATTTATTTACTTTTATATGATAAAGTTTTTAGCATGGTACATTTCTTGCTTAACCTGCCAAAAACCTTATTCACAAAATGGGAAACTACAGCTACTGTCTTATGTCAGTCGGAATGAGAATAAAAGAAAAGCTCCAGCTGTTGTATAAATTATACTTGTAACAAAATAATTTGTTATGGCTTATTCTTTACCACAGCAGTCACCTAATTCAGACAATGGCTAATGGATGTTAGAATTCTGGTAAAAGATTCAAAGAATCAAGTCACATGAAAATTGAATTTTGTTAGTTTATTAGATTCTGAAATGATAAAAAGTATTTTAAAAGGCTTATGAATGATTGAGGTTATTCAAACAGTGTCAGCCTATTAATGCTGCAAGTCTTCTATAACAAAAAGCTTTGGATCTATAATACTGTATTTGATACCACCTGGGATCTGAAATTTGCAGAGAGAATTACATCTAAAAATTCCAAATGCAATTGACTTCAGAGTTTGAAACTAAAATGAACTTGAAATCTTCAGCTAACTGGATAATTTGTTCCAATTCCTTTCCTTTGATGCTCTAAAAATGCAATATTTTAAAATATATTGGAAAGTCTTCAAAACTCAATATAGAAAATGTTTTCCCACAAGTAAGATGACAGTCTAGAGGATTCATATGTGAAGTTTAGCCATTTAGGTGCGAAATATAAAAAGAGGTTTTTTTTTCACTTACCTTCGGGTTGAAATATGATAAAAGGAATTGACCAGTGGAGACCTATTCAATCTAATGAGATAAAAATAAGCATAAACGAAGGCAGAAAATACAAAATGTATATATGTTAATTATAAAAAAATAGTGATATGTTAGCAGAATATAATTTGCCTATTTACTAACAATGTATAAAAATGCTTTCCCATGTTCCTACGATAATTTTATTTATAATAATCAAATTTACAAAACAATTTGTTAATTTGTTGAATAATCTGTAAATCTATATTCCTTATTATATCTAAGTTTTCATGGCACGTGGAGGGAAATATCCTCCCCCAGTCTTAGAGAACTCACCAGAGGCTCACAGAGTATTAACAAAGGTTAATCTTTAATAATTTTTTTCTTAAATAACATACTCTTCTACATGCAGAAACACCCTCAAGTTACCTGCAGGAACATTTTAAGATGAGATTAAAAAGTTATTTGTGAATATTCTAGTTTTGCCAGAATATTATTAAGATCCAGTCAGCCAAAAATGTGTTTTTTCCTCAAATTTTATCATTATTTGGATATACAGTACAATAATGCATCATTTAATAATGAAAATATATTCAGAGAAAATGAGTCATTAGGCAATTTCATCATTTTGTGAACATGACAGAGTATGCTCACACACACCTAGATGGCATATCTACTACACACTTAGGCTACATGTTACAGCCTATTGCTCCTTGGCTATAAACCTGGATAGCATATTGCTGTATTGACACTGTAGAAAATTGTAACACAGAGATAAATATTAGCCCATCTAAACATTAAAAAGGTACAGTAAAAAATACAGTATTAAAAACTTACCAAACCATCACTGTACATATGGTACATCATTGAATGAGACATTGTTGTGTGGCACATGATTATATTACAATTGAGATTGTACAATACATTATATGTTTATGCAAAGAAGACAGAGATATAGTCTCCTGATGGCCATGAAGTGCTTTTGTGAATTCAGGAAACAGCCTCTATATCTAAAAGCATAAGCTGAGCATTGCCCATGGAAAGGCAATTATATAAACTAACATATTGAAATGAAATCTAACTGCAGGATTATTCAAGCAGCTTTAAGTTAAAAGAGAAATATATTCAATCACATGAATGAACATCTTGAAAATTTTATATTACATCTCACTCTTCTTCCTATTCAAATTTCCATCTTATCAAAATTTGAAAGTAGCTTTCATATTCAACTTAATTTTTATTGTACTTTTCAAAATATAATTATGTCCCCTGCTCAAATAGCCTATTCTCAGAAATTCATTTTCCAACATTTAAAGTCACTCTCAGTTCAGTTGTATAATTTTTAATTTTAACAGCATGGATCACTGTTTAAAAGAGTTTGTAAAACTATTTATTGTCTGTTTTTCCTCCCTTTCCCCAAAGTACAACAAGAAGAGCACCCTGTGGATCTAATTTACTCAACATTCATATTCCTATTTTCAGACTGTTTTTTGCAAAAAATGGGTCCCAATAACTAATGAATGAATGAATGAAAAAAAAATCTTAAAATATCTGACAAATATTATTTCGGAAAGGGTATAAATTAATTACTCCATAATTCATATATGGTAAGCACCATAAAAAACTTACTATGAAAGTGTTCATACTGCAGGTAGAGTAATAACTTTAAAAAGTTACAAGAAGTTCTATAAGTGTTGAAAGTATAGTCACAATTACTCCTTCTTTTACGATTTATATGTCTAACACAAACATGTCTGCTACAACTCAACATACATTACTGAAAAATGCTGTGTTCCGCAAATTCACTGTCTAAAATGTCAGTGCAAATGAGTTAAATGGGTGTGAAACCAGTTACTCAAAAACAATGTGGTATTATAACCATAACACAAATGAAAACAATAATTACTCTAAAAGAAATGTGTGTGTAAATCATGTTAGGTTCCTAGCCACGTAAGTGTTATCTGTTAAAAAATTTTCCAAGATAAGGGCCTATGATGAAGAGTTTAGGATACTGAGTTATGAAAAACAAGGTTAAATGTGCAATAAAGAGAAATTCTCATAATAAACATTCTAAGACTTAAAAGGGCCAAACAGAGTAACAAGAAAAATGTGATATGAATGGGCTTTTTGTGTGGCCTAATCTTCTTCAGTATCTTCCAGAATTCAGTATTATGAGTCTGTTTGGTTACAGCTGCCACTACTTGGTAGTGCAAATTATAGAAACACTCATTGTAGCTATACACAATGACTTCCTCCTTAAAGAATATGAGCTAATGAGTATTTGCTGAATCGATCTCTAAATGATAGTACTGTGAAAGAGACCAGCATATTTTTAGGTCTTAAATGGAAGGAATTTTTTTTCACCAAAAAGCAATCCATTAATTATATTTTATTGGTACTATATCAAAATATTGATAATCAGATAAATTAATTATCCTTTGTAAGCCCAGACTAAGAAAATACTTCCAGAATACTGAACTGAATGAAATAAAAATTGTAATTTTAATGTTATGCTTATGCTATAATAAGTTATTTTTTCTGTTTAATTCACTACCAAATGAAAGTGATAAGGTTTATAGAATAATTAGGTGTTCTCTGAAGACATTTTATATTTATCTGGTAAGACATGCTAGAATAGAGTGATGTGAGCATGTGACCATGGGCTTTAATAACAGATACATGGTTAACTCAGAAAGAAAGACTCTTAGAAGCAATTGACATAAATGTTTGTCAAGTTTTATAATATCAGTTTCTTAGGAAATTTTTTTCTCTATTGCTAGCGTACAAACACTTCTGATTTTATTAGATCTTTATTTTTGTTATCTTTCATTTTCTGTTTATAACTTTATTGTTCTAGCCACTGTTAGTATATCTGATGAACAGGACTAGAAACGTGTGTTGAGTTAAATCTGAATGGTAGAAGCAAAACAAAAAAATAAAAATTTTCATTAGTTAAAAAAACTTTAATTTAAAAATAATAATGAACATAAAATCTTAATTTTTTAAACTCACTCTCATTTTTAACAGATTTAGTTCATTTTTATTTTATGTAAAATTATTTTTATTTACTATGGAAAATCTATACTGATTTTTATTGATTTATAATTTTTAATAGTTTCAAAGAGCCCTTAGTAATACATGTCCCTCACATTAAACTCATCACATAATTTAACAAATATATGGGAAGGAAAATTATATTTGCCAGATATGTACTTACTTTCATGCTGCAAAAAATTATTTAGTTCTTTTATTATATTTCTTCTTCCACTTCTACCATTTTCATTTTAGTTCAGAAACATATATAAGCATGGTATAATACAATTATTTTTCAAAAGCATAGGCTGAGCATGGTGGCTCACATCTGTAATTCCAGTATTTTGGGAGGCCAAGGTGAGTGGATCACCTGAGGTCAGAAGTTCAAGACCAGCCTGACCAACGTGGTGAAACCCATCTCTATCATAGATACAAAATTAGCCAGATGTGGTGGCACATGCCTGTAATCCCAGATCCAAGCTACCCAGTAGGCTGAGGTATGAGAAATGCTTGAATCTGAGAGGCGGAGGTTGCAGTGAACTGACATCGTGTCATTTTTCTCCAGCCTGGGCAATAAAAGTGAAAATCCATCTCAAAAAAAAAACCATATTCCTTTCCTCCTATGCATCTCCTTTAACGTGATCTTAGAATACACTTTACATATCTACTTACATGTGTAGTTACACATCAATTAGTGGCACTGGAATCTGCTATTTTTTTTCCTAGATTTGGAATTTGCCCTAAGATACTAAATATATAAGCAATTGTCACAGTACAATTTTCAATCCACTCCATCAAGAACAATATATGAGTTAATACTGAAAGGTACAATATGTAGAACAATTGAAGTTGTGAAATGAAAGAAGACAGGAATAAAGAAGATAATTTTGTACTTTCTCAAATTTAAGTCCATTTCAAGGAATTTTGGTGCAGTGGCCTTAGTTGTTCAATTTCCTTTAAAAAGACAAGTTTTATTGATTAGGCTACATAGTCAGGTGGTAAAGCTAAAAAAGTAGAAATTGACTTCTTAATACTATGGAGACTGAGTCACAAATTCAGTTGACATTTAGTCAATACATGATGACGCAAATGCTAAGAGGTAGAAAGTATCTTATGTGATGATAAAGGAGGAGCTAAAATTTTAATTTTTGTTATGAAAGTCTCTCTGTTACTTGTTCTGTTTATTTCTTAAATATATACCATATTCCCAGTGACAACAAATGCATTAAATATCTTTGTTTTCCTCAATTTTTTTCTGACTAAATGTGTTAATTTATTCCTTTATCAAAAGATAATTTGACCAAATGAATGCTATTAATGAATGGCAAATAAACACTGTCTCATTTTAAAGCTTCAGTTCACAACATGGACTTTGGTTTCTGATACCCTGGATTCAATGCTAGGCTTTACATCATATGACTATTTGAATGTGGATCATGTACTTTATCTCCTTGAGCCTGTTTTCCTATTAGAACAATAACAACAAAAACTGGTGCTAATAACATTATTTGTTTTGAGAATAAAATAGCTTAATAATAATAACAGAAAATGCCTTTATAATGCTTAATATTTGCCAGAAACTGGTGTGTGTGTGTGTGTGTGTGTGTGTGTGTGTGTGTGTGTGCATGCGCATGCGCACGCGTTTGTGGGTGTTTCATCTTCATTACAGCTCTATAGCGTGTGTACTATTATTTTCTCCAAAATGCAAATGTTGAAACTGATAAAGAGAACTGTATTAGTCTGTTTTCTCGCTGCTAATAAAGACATGCCTGACACTGGGTAATTTATAAAGAAAGAGAGATTTAATGGACTCACAGATCCACGTGGCTGGGGAGGCCCCACAATCATGGTAGAAGTCAAAAGACCCATTTTACATGGCAGTAGACAAGAGAAAATGAGAGGTAGGCCACAGGGAAAACCCCTTATAAAAATCATCATACAGCCTGAGACTTACTCACTACCTTGAGAACAGTATGGGGAAAATTACCACCGTGATTCAATTATTTCCCACCAGGTCTCTTCCACAACACATGGGAATTCAAGATGAGATTTGGATGGGAACAGAACCAAACCATATCAAGAGCTTTACCAATCTCAAACAACTAATATGTAGAAGAGGCAGGAATTGAATATCAAAACTGGATCCAGTCTGTTGGGTCTACCACTGAAGAACTAATTTTAAGGAGGATCTTGCTCAGTCCTGACAAACAGTTAAGTATTTAATGGATATTGATTCAAAAGATTCACAAAGGGATTCTAGAAAAGAGATAATTTGACCATAATTTCCTCTTCCTCCACTTCCACCCTCAATCCATTTTGCATTCCTGACTCCAAGGACTCATAGGGTCCCTAGGCACTTACATGCATGGAAAACCTTAGGTTTTGAGGAATGTGATGCCAACACAACTGGGATATGTGTTCAACCGAGTGTGCCAGGTCAAGGATTTATACAGGAAGGAAACAGATTCTGAGAAAGGCTTGACCATCAGAGAGCTGTGCCTTCTCAAATGATTGTTTTTACTTATTACTATTATTTATCTCATGGTTTTATGTGTGTTCGTTAGTTCACCCCTGCCACACACACAAAGAGTGGGTTTTTCTTTATTTGCTTTAATTGATATACTTCTTGCTAGAGGCTACAGTTACTTAAAGTCATTTGCAGTTTTTCTTAGGACTCACTTGGATCACTCAGGCTGATGGATGTTGCTGGTAAAAGAAGTAGTTAAAGGCAAACTTTTCCTGTTTGTACCAAGGTGATCTTCTAGGCCATCACAAACCTTAACAAGTCTCATTGAACCCTCAATCCCTGATGTTTATATACCAATCCAGTTTAGGAACAGGGGAAAATTTAACTTGTACTTTTACTTTCTTCTCTTCTTGGGGCCAGAAACACTAGGGTAGAAATATAAACTTGAAACAAATTAGTAATAATAATTACAATAATGATATCACTCTAGGAGATGTAAGTTTCACATAATATTAAATTTATAGATCTAAAAATTATGATTTATTAGATAAATCATTTGTGGATGAATGATTGAAGGCATAGACACTATGGAATCCTATAAAAATAATCTAGATTGGCTGGGCATGGTGGCTCACAACTGTAATCCCAGCACTTTGTGAGGCTGATGGGGGTGCAGATCATGAGGTCAGGAGTTTGAGACCAGCCTGACCAACACAGAGAAACCCTGTCTCAACTAAAAATACAAATAATTTGGGCATGGTGGTGCCTGCCTGTAATCCCAGCTACTCAGGAGGCTGAGGAAAGAGAATCACTTGAATCTGGGAGGTGGAGGTTGCAGTGAGCCGAGATTGTGCTGCCATTGTACTCCAACCTCGGCAACAAGATCAAAACTCTTTCTCAAAACAAAACAAAACAAAACAAAAAACCAAACATAGATTACCTCCTACAAGAACTGTGAAAAAACATAAAGATGTGAAAACTCTAAAAAATATATATAGGGTAGATTAAATAGAGGCAATGATGAAACAGATTAAATGTGAAATTTACTTAAAGAGTCTGCTAATTTTAAAGCCTCAATAAATCTCTAATGTCTTAACAGAGAGTCAATATCAAAGACACACATCCTGTAAAATTTCTGAGCTTTCAATACAAAGAGAAATTACATTATAATAGTCCAAAGCAAAACCAAAACTAACCATAAAGAAAAAGAATATCAGATTGGCATCAGGTTAATATGCAAAACAAGCTAGAAAACAGGTGAGATCATGTACTCAAAAATAGAGAAAATCCTATTCTTATCAAGATTAAAATTAAATTAGCATGGAAAGAAAAATTATTTGAGAATGTACTTCAGAGAAGATGACATATAATTACCCTCCAGGAGAAAAATATAACACAATACATTTAACTGTCTGAATCTGTTCATACTGAGTTTGGATAGCAAAGATTTGCAGACTAATCAGCCCTGCCCCCTCACTCTACAGGTGTCCATGTCCAATCCCTTATCTTACATGACATATGATTTGGTGCAGATCTTGAGATGGGAAGATAGTCTAGAATTTCCTGAATGGGTCCAATCTCATAATAAGAGTTTTTATATGTAAAAGAGGGAGATAGGAGAGCCAGAGAAAGAGAGGTGGCATTGAAATAAGAGGTCAGAGTGGTAAATTTGCTGACTTTGACGATGGAAGGGGCCTGAGTTATGGAATGGGGGCAGCCTCTAGAAGCTGGAGGAGTGAATCCTAGAATGTCCAAAAGGTATTGCAGCTCTGTCCACACCTTGATTTTCATTCAGTGAGACCATTTTACACCTCTAACTTCCAGAACCAAAATGTAATATGGTGATTTTGTCCTAAGACATTATATTTTTGGTAATGTGTTACATCAGCCACAGAAAACTAATGTAAGCATTATCTCAAAAAAGTATTCTTATCTATTCAGTTGCTAAGTTCAGTGAGAGAACATTCACATAATGACGGATATATCTCACTTTGAGACAATATGGACAAAAAAATAGGTGAGCAATAATACAGCTCTCCTCTCTCTCTTTTTTCTCCTTCCCTCTCTCTTCTCTCTCTGGCTCTTTCTTTTACTTCCTACACACATGCATACACATACAAATGTAAATTAATAGAGTGACTGGATCTATGTTACATACATGCCAAGTGAGAAATCTTGATATGGAAAACAAACATTATATGATAAAAGCTAATATTGTAATTTTTGTATCTTTTTTTACTGTAAGGTACAATATTTTCATGTTATCCTAAGAAAAAATATTTTTATTTAAATTGTGACATGGCATAAAATGTACAATTTACCCCAATTTCAAAGATGTCAGAATGATAAGAATGTCTAAGAATAAATTGCAATTGGTAATTTATTAGGTATTAAGTAATTAATTATTAATCAATTGAAACACAGTTTTGTTGTTTATTGGTTGGAAAGATGAAGAAAGAAGAAAACTGTTTCTCAAAAGTCTCAGTTGAAAAGGCAGGCAGGACAGATTTAAAGAGGAGAAGAAAATAAGTGATAGCAGCCTAATGTTTTAATTTGATAAATGAAAACATCTTAATAGGAAAAAATGTATTTTAATTGCAGAAAAATTTGCCTTATTTTGAATGATAGTACATGACATGTATAACTAGTAGATATAGTATACATGGAGTAAACATTAAAGTAATGGGGAAACTAAAAAATCTTCCAAAGCAAACAGAAAAAAATAAAAATATGGTAACCTGACCTAACTAGCAATTCTTTTGCCTTAAAAAGAAAGAATAACAGTTGTGGGGGGAGCCTGTATTTTTTTTTAACAACATCCCCAATCCCCACTTGTTCCTCCCGCTTCCCATGCTGCCAACTTCTAACTGCAGTAGTGACTCTGTGCTTGTCTGTTTAGTTCTGTGTATAAATGGAATGTTGTGGAGATAACCCCTCCCTGTGCCAGCTGGTTCCTCTCCCTTTTCCCCTGGTCACTGCTACTCATGGAAGCAGGACCACTAAGGGACCTTCGATTTAAAAAAAGACAATAAAAAGACTCATTAATGAGAAAAAAAATGTAATTTTTTTTTTACAGTGTAAACAGTGTAAAATACATTTACACATACGTAAGTACAAATGATAATCCCATGTGGAATACATGTATATGGATTAGATTTTTAAATTTAAAGACATAGACTGGGTGATTACCATAAAACAAAACTAAACAAAATCATGCCATATGCCATTTTCAAAGAATATATGTTAAAAACATGATCCAAAAATGTTATCTTATATAGAAAGTATATAATTTTACATTTTTCCACTTTATATTTTTTATTTTCAAATTTGAAACTTATGGTGGATGGAACATACAATTATGGGTGTGGTCTGAAATAAACCAAAGAAATTGGTAAAATTAAATAGATAATTGAAGAATAAATTATATTACATATATGTTTATTTACTAAATTAAAAGTTTCAAAGCCCATTTCAGTACAAAACTATGAACCATTTATTAATGTGTTGACACATCCTGTTGACTATATGGAAAAAGATAATAATATGCTTATATCTTATGTAATATAAAAGGTAGAGCTGAAGAATAAATTAATACGTTAAAAATGAAAAATCATAGTACCAGAAAATGAGGGTGATTGCTTTTATAATATACGGACAGAGAAGACCTTCTCAACCAAAACTAGGAACTAAAATTCTTTCAGAAAAAAGAACATGTTAAAATATATAATATTTGAATATTTATATCGTAAACTATACCATCAGATTTATCAGATATCATAGATTTTATGAAACATTTAAAATGCAAATAACATATAAACATTTAAATTATATGAGCTAAATAAGAATGCACAATGAAAATACAAACAGTTCAGTCAATATGAAGATGTGTAAAGAATATGAACAGGCGATTCTCAGAAATTGTAATAATTACAAGAAAAGTAGTTCAGCCTCATCAGCATTTAGGACAACACTAAACAAAATTAACAAAAACGAACAAAAACATACATTTTAATTCATCCAGGATTTGTATCACTGAAACAAATATGAAAAAAATAATCTAAACATATCTTTCAAAAATGAAATGACATATCTTTTATCAAGCAATCCCCTTTGATGAATCTATGTGTAATAATAAAACTACTTATATATATAAGAATGTATGTACCCTTTTTATTACAGCATTGTTTATATTGGAAATAAAACTAAAATTGAAATAGATGTCAAGAATAACTAAGTAATATGTCTAATCACATAAGATCAAATATCACCTTGAGTAATCACATCATTTAATAACACATCAAATTATTAGACAATGTATTATTACATTATTATTAATTATTACAAAGAGTTCTAAGATCTAACTTGAGAAGATTTTCACTGTTATGTTGAATGATAGTATAAACATACATATAAAAATACATGTGTGGCCGGGCGCGGTGGCTTACGCCTGTAATCCCCGCACTTTGGACGGCCGAGGTGGGTGGATCATGAGGTCAAGAGATAGAGACCATCTACATGTGTATGTGTACCACAATAGAATTCCATCACTGTGAATAAACGCTTGTAAGAAAGAAGGCATTCTTTTTACATAGGTTATGTTGGGACCAGAGTTGGAGAGGTTTGCATGGTAAGATGAATGTGGAAGAAACTGAAGGAGATAAAGTGGCCTTAGACTTTTTTCTGCCCTCGCAACATTTCATCTCTCAATTCAGAGGCTGAAACTGATAGATACTCACTTTCTTACCAACCATCATGATACAACGCAATTATATAACCAACACTTGAAATCAAGGAAATGTTTTATATCTCTTATTTAGTGTCCTTTTGAGAATATATTGATGTCGTGTAGTGGAAACAGAACTGGTCAAGTAATACTGATATAACTGCAATTCACTGCCTATTGTGCTCAAACACAGATTTTATTGGAACTTAGCACTTTTGTTTTTAAATAGAAATATAATTATGTTAGCGTTTCGTTACTGAAGCTATAAAATATCTCAGAGACAGAATAAAGAAGTTCTATTATATTTTTGTTCAGTTAGGTTTTTAAAAATAATTTCTGTATCTTTGGAACAATCTAACAACAAAAAAAGGCACCTTTACTCCTATTTTCTTCTCTGTTGCTTCAAAATAAAAACTCAAGACTAATTTGTAATCATTGGGTTCTTTCACCAGAGCTAAATGCATTTGTGGGCCAAGCCACTTTTTTTCTTTTTCTAACTTTCCTTGGTTCTGGCCCACCATGGAAATTTGTGATTGAGGAGGAAATCCTCAATCCTAATTATATACAAATGTAATTAGTATTGAATAGACCAGTGTTCCAGGATGGAGTTGTAGTCTACCTGTTAATGTTTAGAAAGCACTTTGACCCTAGTATACCTGCTGCTTGGGATAAGATGATAGACTACGTTATAAAGTAACTTTTGGACTATTTTGGCTTTGAGAAGGTATTAGTGAACATGCCTAACACATCTCTAAACAACTTCCTGAGCAAGACTTTGGATGATATTTGCAGTAGTAGCTGCTTTCACCAGGAAATTAGCACCTTAATCACAGTATGAACTAATTGCTAAACACAAACATCAGTGTAATCTCTACGAGTAGTGGTGTGATGGGAGAAGAATGAGAAGACTCAAGAATAAGTTGTTTTGCACTGCCTCTGGCACAGTATTGCACCGTGTACTCTCAAGTTTCACTGCCTAAAATGGTGTGGTCATTGCCACAGGAACACTTGGTATTTATACCTATGCTCAGGCAGATTCTCTTCCCCGTGCCCAGTATATCTTGGCACACACTTGGCTACTTGGTTGCACATAACCTGGCTGAGAGGCTCACTGACTTTTGATGGAATCAACAACATTGCTCCGGTGTGAATTCTTCCTGGAGCTTTGTTGCAGTAATTTACATGGGAATATAGGATTTTAGTTTTGTCAGAAATCTCTGCCAAGTGAATCTGCAGGGACTTGCTCCATAAATGTCTTGATTCAGTAACATAATAATAGTAATGCCTATGGCTAGGTGTGGGGATTTGTATATATTAAGATGGTGTCCTGATATTACTGCAGCAGAGAACCTTAGGGGAATTTTTAGACAAAATTCAGTATATATTATCTTCTTGCCTGACCATAATTCACTGATTCTTTTATAAAACAATGATGAAAGATCCTAAATTCTGAGTGGTTGTCAGTCAATTTTTTCTCAGAAAAAATACCTTTGTATTCTACTTAAAAATTAATAAATAGGGCTGGGTGTGGTGGATCACACCTGTAATCTCAGCAGTATGGGAGGCTGAGGTTAGGAGTTTGAGACCAAGCTGGCCAACATTGAAAAACCTCGTACCTACTAAAAATACAAAAACTAGAGAGGTATGGTGGTGCAAGCCTGTAATCCCAGCTACTTGGGAGGCTGAGACAGAAAAACCGCTTAACACAGGAGGTGGAGGTTGCAGGGAGCCGAGATCGTCCCACTGTGCTACAGCCTAGGTGACAGAGCAACCTGGGTGACAGAGACTTCATCTCAAAATAACAATAATGATAATAATAATAATAATAATATACTGCCATTACCTGATACTTATGAGGCTCTCATTTTTAACTGGATGATGTAAAATTGCAAACTCTTTCCTGTTTTACAATTGGGAGGTCATACAGTTTTATTTACAGTCAAGTGTATTAGAAATGACTTTGTCATTACTTCCCCTGGCCAAATGACCTGCTTTATTTTATATGTACATGATTGCCAGTGATGACATTGAATCATATATGTTTTTCTCTTTTGGGATGCTGGGAGGATGGCTTCCTCAACTTGCTCAAAAAAATAGTAGAAAGTAGACAAAATGCAAAAATTTCAAGATATATTGCAACATATGAAGTATGAAGTAATTCTCTGGTTTGTTATTTCCTTGTTACAATAAAAATGCATGGGAGTAGAACAGTCTCAGCATCACTAAACTGTATTCTCACAGTCACTGTTATTAAGCCCATATGTTCAGATAAAGAAAGGATTTGAAAATTGCCAACACCCAAGAAGTCTCTTGGCCTGATGAGGTAGGGTCATCTGAAGTTCCCCGGCACCTGCTTTTATCTTCCCATGTTTCCCCAACACTTACGGATCAAAATGCTATTTTATAAAGAATGAAATTCTTAGAAAATGTCAGAGAAATGCCTTATGAATATTCACACATGGTAAATTTAGTTGTCCATATTTGGCTCTTCCATCATATGGCTCTTTCTCAGGCTGGCCTTTATTCTCTTTTGCCTAATCATAGTAATTCAGGGCAGTTGCAGGGTAAGTCATAGCCCACTGTGGTGTAACCATTTCCAGCCCTCTTCCTTGAAGGTCTTGAGTCCCAAGGAAGTGATTCGAGGGTTCTAAAACATCTATAATATTAACATTTGTTGGGTGGTAATTAAAGAAAACGTTCACTGTGCTGAAGAATTTTAACACATTGGAAACCACTGATACATTAACTTAGAATGTAAGGTTAATTTGCTTTTGTGCATCCCTGAATAAAGCTGCTCATGTCACCTCAGTAAATATTATCTGAAGGACTTATAATGCCTAACTCATTAGTAAAGTTGTAGCTCTGCCCAATCTTTTTATTTTTATTTTTAAAATTCCTATATGAACATTTCACAACCTTTAAGATTAGCCAGCAGGTTCTTTATTAAAATGTTCGCCTAATGCACCCAATTAAACAAGTAAATAAAGCCAGAAGACATCAGCTTATTGCTTACTCCATTCAACAAGTAACGGTCCTTATATAACAACTAGCAAGTGCAATATAGGTCATTTTTATAAATAAAGATTTATTATAAATAAAAATGTAGTAGTTTTAGCTTTTGAAATTTATTGACTTGATAAGAAAAATGATAAATTTTAATATATAGAAAAATTTGTTTTGAATTATTGTTCTTATAAGTTTTATGTGTTAAACAGTGTTCACAGACAATTTTGTTTTCAATATTAGGTATCAGGTTTTTGGTAAGTGGGGGTCAACCTATAGCATAGTGAAAAGCTGAGGAACTGGGAGTGAGGCAGTCTTGAGATGATCCAGATTTACTCTACTGCTTCTGTGGGCTTGGCAATTCACTTTTTTAAAGTTGCTACAGTTGGAATAAGATGTATTCTGGACTTGCTATTTGAGCAGCAGAGATCTGAAATTATACCTGTTTCAGGATCAGGTTATTCACTCTGAATGAGACAATGGTATAAAAAATATTTTATTTTCTATTAAACCGCTAGAGAGTGATTTCAATTCTTTTCATCTTTAATTCACTCCCAAAGTTCTTTAATTATAATGTACATTCCATCTAATTTTACTATTTACCCAGAAATAACTGTGAAGGACAAATTTCAAGATTTCTAGTAAAGCCCAAAGTTTTCAGAGCTGTTGGATAGATAAGGATGATGACAGTTTTGACAAGACCTCAGAGTATACTACGGGAGATGACATCCAGGTGGAGGAAACAAATCTCATCTACAGTTATAAAGATAATTAATTTTTGTCCCTTTGGCAATGTTTCCATACCTTATTGCCCTGTCTAAAGATAAAAATGATTATTGGAGGGAAAAAAAAACTAATCAAAGGGAAATATTATGTAGTACTTTGTTAAAGAGTTGTGTCATTATTGAAATAATTATTGCCCATCTTTGAGGCAGGCATTTGAGGTAACCACTCAGGATATATTACTTGTCTCCCATGTGACCCATTGACTGCAAGATGACAAGATGATAAGGAACTTGTCTATGTTTCACCTGGGGGCGCTGATGCAGTTCCAAGATATAAAGGATGAAAAAGTAAACAATTCTAGTCTCATAAAAGTTGCTTTCTTGACAAGCAATATGTTGCTCTCTAACGTACTTTTCTCTAACGTACTTTTTAGTTAAAAAAAAAAAAAGCAAAAACAGGGCCGGGCGCCGTGCCTCACGCCTGTAATCCCAGCACTTTGGAAGGCCGAGGTGGGTGGATCACGAGGTCAAGAGATCGAGACCATCCTGGTCAACATGGTGAAACCCCGTCTCTACTAAAAATACAAAAAATTAGCTGGGCATGGTGGCGCGTGCCTGTAATCCCAGCTACTCGGGAGGTTGAGGCAAGAGAACTGCCTAAACCCAGGAGGCAAAGGTTGCGGTGAGCCGAGATCGAGCCATTGCACTCCAGCCTGGGTAACAAGAGTGAAACTCTGTCTCAAAAACAAAAAAGGAAAAAAAAAGGGCTATGATTCTAAATGAAAGTGCATATAATCAGGGACATTTTCACATTCAACTCATTACTATAAGTTGTTATTTCACCACAATGTAAACCACCTGTTTACAACAGATCATTTGAAAAAGTTTCACTTGTGTGTTTTATGTAATATAGCTTACTTGATAGTTTTTAAAAATCAGCTATAATATATATTGATATTGAAATGTATCATAATAGGATGCTTTCTTGCTTGAGAGTTTTCTGCCTTGTTCATGAATGTCAAACTATCAAAGAATATCAGTATTTTTTTATTTATGCTTCATACCTAGCAGTCACACTGCTCACCTCCTTTCCCTTTAAAGTTCTGTTCCTAAACTATGTTCAGCAAGAAAACCTTGTAATTGAAGTTGTTGGCATGGACTAAATAGAGTAAAAGGACTGTGAGTAAATGCCTAAGAACCATTTTATTACGAAACTACACAGAATTAAAAATATTGACAATGTGGTTTATTTAAATTGTCCATTGTGTGTTTGGAAGCATTTTCCAAGCAACTGAAACTTAGTATAGTTGTAGCACAGGGTAAGAGAATTTTCCAAGTGCTCTAGATGACCTTTCTTTATTTCACGGGCTAGTATTTTACCTCCACCTCCAGGTTACTAACCATAGTTCTGATTCTGCCAAAATCAGAATGAAGGGGAAGAAGTAAAGGGTGAGAACAAACTTTTACTTTGGTGGTACTGTCTCAAGATGGCAAGTGTTTGAAGCTGACTCACTTTCATGACATTTTAATAAATTTCATATTTTCTTTTTCTCTCTCTCTTTTTTAATGGAGTCTCACCCTCTCACCCAGGCTGGAGTGCAGTGGCATGATCTAGGCTCACTACAACCTCTGCCTATTGCGTTAAAGTGATTCTCCTGCCTCAGCCTCCTGAGTAGCTGGGACTACAGGTGTGTGTCACCACGCCTGGCCAATTTTTTGTATTTTTAGTAGAGAGGGGTTTCACTGATTTAGCCAGGACAGTCTCAATCTCCTGACCTCCTGATCCGCCAACCTCAACCTCCCAAAGTGCTGAGATTATAGGTGTGAGCCACCACTACAGCCAATTCTCACATTTTCTATAAAGGCCAATGATCTATTTTACTTCAGCTGAATGGTTTCTCTTGTTATCCACTTCAAACCAATTATATCTCATTTGGGATTCCATGATTGGATTCCCCAAGTAGTTCATTTGGCAATACATAAAATGATTCAACCTGGCTTTTCCCCTGGGTGGTCTTCCTATATATATTTCTTTTTTTTTCTTTCTTTCTTTCTTTACTATGTGCTTTATAGTTGTATGAAAATGAAAAGAAACCTACACCAATGAATATTGACCCAAAGAAACTTGCTTCCATTCAAGTTTCCATTTCCCCAGAACATTTTCTGTATGGTTTCTATAGGTGTGTGTTGATTCTTCAGCTTCAAGGAGGGAATCTCCATGTACTTTTTCTATATTCTCCTTTGGTTCCTTTGTTCTGAAATGGGACAAGAAAGGTATACTTTCTGCAATGAGTCACAGTTCAAGTAGTCCTTACTTTTAAATTTTCCAATTGCTTCTCTTTCTGGAGACATTTATTTAAGAGTGTTCTTGATCGTTATTAAATCTGGCAGATTCATCCTGAGTGCCTGCAGTGTACCAGTTCCTTTTGGAAGCAGAAAGAGAGAGTGACTGCTGTATAGAGAATAACATCTGTCTGAAATAGCACTGAGCTTTGACCTTGGCAGTTTCTCTTTTCTTTCTTTCTTTTTTTTTTGGAAAGAAGAAAAGAAAGAGAAAAAAAGGAGTGAAGGAGAGGAAGAAAGAGGAAGAAAAAGAGGGAGAGAGACTAAGAATATTGCTTTATTCTAAAAATGGGTATTAATAATGGCCAATGAATATTTTGTGTATTTAAAGTGGAGCACTCTATAAATATTTATTAAGTTTACTTGTTCCGGATCTGAGTTCAAGTCCTGGCTGTCCTCATCAATTTTCTGTCTCGTTGAGTCTAAATCTCTTTTTTTTTTTTTTTTT
>CM052648.1:150592793-150618742 GCA_028533165.1 Leontopithecus rosalia | reverse complement strand
CGACTTAAATTTAGGGTTACTGCCATTTGATGTTAACTGGCTATTTTATCCATTCGTAGTTATAAATTCTTCTTTATGTTGATGCTCTTTACTTTTTGGTATATTTTTAGAAGGGCTAATACTGGTTGTTCCTTTCTATGTATAATGCTTCTTTTAGAAGCTCTTGCAAAGCAGACCTGGTGGTGATAAAATCTCTGAGTACTTGCTTGTTCATAAAGGATTTTATTTTTCCTTCAATTGTGAAGCTTAGTTTGGCAAAATATGAAATTCTGGGCTGAAAGTTCTGTTCTTTAAATATGTTGAATATTGGCCCCCACTCTCTTCTGGCTTGTAGGGTTTCTGCTGAGAGATCTGCTGTAAGCCTAATAGGCTTCCCTTTGTGGGTAACCTGACCTTTCTCTCTGGCTGCCCTTAGTATTTTCTCCTTCGTTTCAGCCCTGGTGAATCTGATGATTATGTGCCTTGGGGTTGCTCTTCTTGAGGGATATCTTTGTGGTGTTCTCTGTATTACCAGGGTTTGAATATTGTCCTGCTTTGCTAGATTGGGAAAGTTTTCCTGAATAATATCCTGAAGACTATTTTCCAGCTTGGATCCTATATATATTTCTTGGCCATCTCAAAAGCTTTGATCCAACAAAATATGGGGAGATGACTAATCCCCAAATAGCAACACTTTCTGTAGCTCCACTTCTAAAACATGGATCTAGATAGCTATTTTCTTATCATTTAAATCAGAGATCAGCAAAGTAAGACTCATAACAAATTCAGTTCACTGCTTGTTTGTATACATAAGATTTTATTTACACACATACCTAATTGCTTACATATTGTCTGTGGTTACTTTTGCATTATAAAGGCAGAGTTGAATGGTTGTGACTGAGATTATATAGTATACAAAATCTAAGATATTTACTATCTAACTATTTACTGAAAATGTTTCTTAGTCACTGCTCTAGACACCTGGAATTTAAGTTAAACTTCAGTGCATCATGTTCTGAAAGCATCTAAAGATACATAATGAGCTCCACAAATACACCTACTAAAGAACCCCTGGGATAATTGTGTACTGTATATACTCCTATAAAATTGGGGTTCAGGGGTTCCCTCTCAGTTCCCCTGAGAGGACATTTCTCCAGGTTCTTGGTCAATCACTCCTCTACAATGGGTGAGGAGATCACAGTGCAGTGCGCAGTAAATGCTGGACTCAGGAAGTGTTGTAGAAAGTGATTTTATTTAAAGAGAGAGCGAAAAACAGGAGAGAGAGAGAGAGAAAGAAACAGCTAACTCTCACACTGAGTGAGAGAATCCAGAAAGATGGAATCCAGGAGAGGAAAGCAGCTTCCACACTGAGTGGAAGGGAATAGACACAGATTGAGTTTAGGAGGGGAAGACAGGCTTCCACGAGAGAGTGTGGAAGGGGAATCCAGAGGGGAAATCCAGGAGAGAGAAAGATGGCTTCCATGAAGGGAGTGTTTGTGGAAGGAGACCCAAACATGGAGTCCGAAGGGGTGTGGAAGAAGGGGACTTTTAACTTGGGAGGAACCCTCACCTTCTCTAAGACCCAGTCCAATGAAAGGAGTTCTTTAGAACTTCCGCTGGAGTGATTGACTCTTAGTTTCTTCCTGCGCCAGTGAAATTCAAACATAAACCATTAAATCTCCCAGATAGACAGAGATGGGAGGGGGAGATGGAGCTGGGAAGTTCTTGCCCTTAAAAGTATGCCCCCTTGTGGACCCCTAAAGAGAAGACCTTCCCTCACTCCCTCAAAAATCATCTGTTCGTATTCTTTCTCCATGATTTATCATTGCTACTTGTGCATTTTAGAGTTCTGGGTATTTACTTTGACTTATCTAGACGGTTGTCTGTATTAGACCTTGTTTTGACAGCTAATATTTAGTAATTTTACATTTCAATAGAAACCTTTAGATTGACATCTTGTTACAAAGTATTTAGTGAGATGAACCACAGCTTATCTCTCCCTTTCTTCCTTCTCAATCCTGTTTAACTAGGACTTCTTTTGTAGAACCATCTGGCTCTATTTTTTTTAATTCTTCAAATAGAATTCCAAATTATCTAAATTCTCATCAACAGAGATTGAGGACTGACTTTACCTATTTGGAAAAACTTGGAAAAAAAAATAACAAAGCACAGATGGCTTGATTCATTTCTTTCTTATATTGTGTCTGCCTGTTCAGAGAATGGGATGGTATTTTTAGATCTTGTTCCAATTTTGAGAATATTTGGCCCAAACCCCAGCTGTATATTCTGGATTCTAGATCTAGAGGCCAATCTTCTCTCACTCCCCATGTAAGAAGTGTATGTGAGGCAGCACTGCCTGGTGTCCTGGGGAGGGGGTTGTGTGGGTGCAGGGGGGAGTGGGTGGGTGGGTGTGTTTCTACAGTGCAATTGCAAGCATTTCATCAGGTACACCATTTAAAAGTGAAGATTTGTGACTTGACTCTTGGTTGTGACTTGACTATGGTTGTGTCATCATAGCTAGGTCAGGTTATCTATTATCAATAATAAAGCTGATTTTTGTTTTGTGTTACTTTTTGTTTTTAATTTGAACCTTTTTTATTAATTAAAAATAAGGTAATCTGATACAGAGTAAATACAATTTAACTCTCCTGCCTCAGCCTCCTGAGTAGCTGGGATTACAGGCAATGACCACCATGCCTGGCTAATTTTGTATTTTTAGTAGAGATAGGGTTTCTCCATGTTGGTCAGACTGGTCTTGAGCCCCCGACCTCAGGTGATCTGTCTGAATCCCCCTGCCAAAGTGGTGGGATTACACGTGTGAGCTACCACGCCTGGATTCATTGTTTTATTTTGTCAGTATGAAGTCTGACCTGTGCTATCTTTTACCAGGGGATTATTTTGAATAAACATTTTCTCAGCTGAATGACAATACACATTGAAGTATTTTTCACCATTATCATTAGTAATAGCCATAATATTTATTTAAATTAATATGTAAATATACTACAAAATATAGTAAAATAATATATTCATATTAATGGGAGTGACGGATGCATAGATATGTGATAGTGCAAGCTTGTAATAGGCTGAACGTTTGCATTATTACAAAATTCATCTGGTGAAACTTAACTCCCAGCGGGATGCTATTAGGAGGTGAGGCCTTTGGGATGTAATTAGATTATGAAGGTGAAGCTGTTATTAATGGGATTAGTGCTCTTATCCTAGGAACAGCAGAGAGCTCTTTTGCCCTTTTTCTGCTATGAGAGTGCTATGAAAAGTTGGCAGCCTGCAACCTGAAAGAAGGTCTTCACCCAGGACCCAACTATGCTGACACTGATCACAGACTCCCAGCTTCAAGATTGGTGAGAAATAAGTTTCTGTTGTTTATAACCCATGTGGTCTATGGTACTGTGTTGTAGTAGCCTAATCTGACTAAGACAAATCTCCGTTTGCCATATTGCTTCTTCTTCATGTCTGCACTCAAAGGGTTGTAAGTCATTTCACTTTCCTAATTCAGCACGGCTGAAATAATAAGTAGTAGAACTAAATAAATGCCATCTCTTATCATCATTATTACAAACCATAAGTGCATATTTTGTACCTTAAAATTTGCAATAAGCAAAGGAAAAATACAATTCAAGGTGAATACTGAATCATTTTTTCCCTTTACCTCTTCTCTCTGCTTATTTTCTTCTTCACTTTTAGCCGATACTTTAAAAGTAATTTCAGGAGGTCTTCAGGTCTTTGATAGTGAATCGATCTTGACTACTTTTCACCAGAAACTTCTGTGATAGCGGGCTGCAATTTGAATACATAAATGAATATGTTATATATGTACATATATATATGTGTGTATATCTCACATGATAATTATCATCAAAAAGAAAAGAATCTGTATTCCTTTATCATGATAATTATGTTCAATAAGAAAAAAGATTTTATTCTTTTTTATGTTTATATAGATGAAATGTGTGACTTTGAAATAAAGAGATTGACATTATATGTTGCTGGTCTACATGAGTTTTATATCTTTACCATTACACATACTATGCCATAACTTATGGCGTTTTATCCATTTTGGCACATTATAAATTATTGTTTCCAAAAAATGTTTTTACAAATTTAAAGTTAAAGTGAAGACACTACATTCAAATAAATGGATGACCTTCTTTGTGCTTATCTGAATTAAAATGGATTTAATAATCTCTTGATTGCTTGCAAATCTCTAAATCTAGTCACTGTAGAAAAAAAGTGAACAATCAATATTTTATCCCTGTAAGACTGACAATGACATTAAATTTTATCTAGTAGAAAAAAAACAGTTAATGTATTTGAGATGAAATAAAATCTGAACCACTTTTTTCACAGCTGGCATCTTTCTTTCGAGATGCTTTGTATTTTACCAAACTACCTTAAGTATTTTCTACAAGGTGAGTTTTACACACACACACACACACACACACACACACACACACGTGTGTGCACATGCGTACACCCACACACATTCAAAGTCACATTTCCACAAAAAGAATGAAGCCAGCATTAAAAGAATGCCTCTAACAGCTATCTTATTTCACGCAAAGAAGATCTTTTAAACAATCATATCATAATAAAAAGAAACAGCATCTTATGTCCCAGTTTTCAGATTTCATGTTGATATCTTAAGGTTCATTTTTAAAAGAGTCTCTTTCACATCACTTGAACATTTTTTGAAAGTGGGGCAAGAGTTGCATAATTAAATCGCAAAACAAAAATACATTGTATTATATTATCTCAGAGCTGACGGTTTTCATAAATGATCTAGTTTTAACTTCTTATTTAACACTGGAAACAAATTCAGTATTGTGATTTTACCAAAGTCACAGAGTCAGGCTTTTGACCCTTGAGACTGTGTTCTCCACTACCTGATTCTTTCTAAGAGTCACCAAATACAATGGGGAACTGGTGATATTTATGTCAATTGTATCATTATTTCCAGATTTTCTTCATTAACACTGCCAAATGTTTCATTCAACTATTTCCATTCCATCCTTCCCTTCAAACACAATATTCTTGGCAAATAAAGCATCCATAAGTACACTTGGTCTATCTCTGGGGTTTCTTGCAATTGGCATTTTAAGATAAGCACACAAACAAAGAACGCACACAAAGAAAGATGGCTTTGGGCAAGGTGTCTTGACAATATTCAGTTTTTCTCTCATATAAAGGAGCATGGCTTCCTTTCAGGAAGCTGTATTCCATTACAAGGATTAGAGCAATTATGAAACTCTTCTTTGTACTTAACACAAATGATACTTCAAAAATGAGTATTCTATATATTTTTTACAGTGGTGCATAAAACTTTACCTTGGAACCATTTGTGGAGACAAAGAAGAGCCATATAACTTTATTAAATATCTAGAAAGATTTTAACAGAGTATTGCCTATTAGTAAAAGCTAATAAAACAATTACATAAGAATATTTTAAAATGCAGTAAACACATAACTGAAATAATGACAAACTCTGTCTGTTTTCTCGGTTTATTATTTCCATGCCAATAGATGCCTCTAAAATGCCTAACAAGATTTATTTACTTATTTATTTTCCTCTCTCTCCTTCCTTCATTCCTTCTTTCCTTTTTTCCTTCTAAAAATTTCAATTTTTTAAAAAGAGGTAATGATATATTAGTATTTTAAAAATAAATTACCTTTCTGGATGCCAGATATAACTTCTCATCATTTTTTTCTCTTATTTTATATTGGTGAAAGTCACAAAATAGAATAAATTGGAAATTTTGAAGAATTTTTGGAAAGAAAATAGTTTGGCTTTGTATCCAAATGTTTTATGACATATGAAATAAAATAGAAATAATTTCTTACCAACAGTGCAAATTTATTAGAATGTTGCTTAAATAAAATTCCTCTAGATATATTATACTTTGGAAGTAGGATAAAAACAGCATTTCAAATTCACATAGTTATTCTATCCTGTAACCTTTTCCCTTCATTCCCGTATTCCCAGATTGCTGGCTTTAAAGGACAGATTCCTGAAATAGATAATTCTACAAGGGCAGGAACATCACTATGTCTACTTTTCAGAAAGATATAAATATGCTAGAGACTTGCAGTTTAGTCACAATTACATTGAATTCTACTGGAACCTGCTAAGGGCAAGAGATTCTTCTGCTCAGTTATTGCTTTCAATGTACCAAGTTAATACAATAATGCATTCTAATAGTGAAACTAATGGTAATCTCCCCCACCTTCCACCAAGAGCATGAATTATATGAGAACAGAGGTAGAAAAGTATGTAAGAGGTTTCACCATCTCTCAGATTATAAAGAAACATTTCCTTAAAAAAATAATTTTCTATTTGTTTATCTGTTTTTTCTTAGGAATCCCCACCCCATAGTGTAGTAAAAAACTAAGACAAATTAGTGCTTAGACTTCACCAGTATCTTTAGTTCAACCTGATACTTTCTTTGGTAACTTTATATAATTTAGTCTGTGCTAGAATGAAACTAATGCAAAACTCTTATATTTTCAGAGTTCTGGTGTCATGTAATTCTGCTCTTAACCAAGCTGATGACTAGCTGGACTTTATGTGGGTATATATCTAATATGTTCTTGTGCATAGCAGGATAAATGGAATATACACATTTGTGTTTTCTGAATCCTTTTTATGTTTCAAAATGATATGCATAGCTCTAGGCAGTAATTAGTATCATTTCATTCAGTGATAGCATCTGGGATCTTAGGCACTTGCCTCTGTTCTTGTTCCCCCAAATGAAGAGAAACAAGTGCAATCTCGGCCGGGCACGGTGGCTCAAACCTGTAATCCCAGCACTTTGGGAGGCCGAGGCGGGGTGTATCACAAGGTCAAGATATCGAGACCATCCTGGTCAACATGGTGAAAACCCGTCTCTACTAAGGATACAAAAAATTAGCTGGGCATGGTGGCGCGTGCCTGTAATCCCAGCTACTCAGGAGGCTGAGGCAGGAGAATTGCCTGAACCCAGGAGGCGGAGGTTGCAGTGAGCTGAGATCTCGCCATTGCACTCCAGCCTGGGTAACAAGAGCGAAACTCCGTCTCAAAAAAAAAAAAAAAAAAAGGTGCAATCTCTTCACCATGACTACAGTTCTCTCAATTCTCTCTCTTCATGTACCCCTAGAGCACATGGGGCATATTCCCTTAGGACTATTGCAAAATGTGGGTTCCCTGCACCCCATAAGGTGACCATGAGGAATTAAGGTCACCTAAACTGCTTTCACTTGCCAAAATCACTGAATATTTTCCCACACACTGTTGGAAATGAACCTTTTTGGAATTTCTCCTAAAAGTTTATAGCCAGATTTATCGTTAGTTGCTCTATCATTAGAGGTTTCATGCCCTGACCTTTCTCCTTTTTCTGCAATTCTCCAAGATAGTAAGAGTTGGAATTTGTCTTTTTCATTTCTTTATGGTTATGTATTTTTATTCTTCCCTAGACAAATCAGAAAACTCTAGTGTGCAGTTGGTTGGGATGCATATAAAAATTTGAAAACTCTTTATTTCCCAATGAAGTCTGACTTTCAAATTTCTTCTCTGCTATTTCAGAAGTGAGAGACTAAGTATTTACTCTTTTTGTGCTTAAATTTCTGGTCTAGTGATCCTGTAACTTCCTTCTATTCTGAAGCCCTTCTCACTGGGAAGCTGACTAAGAAAAGGACATGAGCACTAAAATGCAAAAAGAAAAGTGTAGGAATATATTTTGATTTATTATCATATATTTAACTACTAAATGCATAATTTGATTAGTTAAATATTAATAGTCTCTACATTTTAATGTTTATAAGAAATTTTACTGCTTACAGTATAATAGATATGAAAGCTATGATGTTTTTCATCTCTAAAAGAAAGCTTAAAATGTAAAGAAGAATGTAAATCAAGTAAAAGTAGTAGAGAAATGGGAAAATGGAAACTAAAAAATCTGAAAAAGATCGCCTAGGCTCAGAAATTGTATATCAGATTCCAATTATATTCTTGTACAGAACAAGGTGGCTTGAATCTTTCCTTTGTCTTGCATGTACTGCTTCTCCACAATACACCTTCATCATTGCTCCCCTGTGCTAAGACAACATGTTTCCCATCTTAAAGCTCTGCTTCTGTTTCTATGACCCTTTGCTCTGCTCTGGACACTTTATCTTTCCCGAACACAACTCTAGGCTCAAATCACAGTGGTCTCATTTTTTTTTTCTTAAATTCTGAGTGTGTTTGTAAAGCACTAAACACTTGTTTGGCATTCAAATCTGCAACTTTTTCATTGCACTAACTTTTCCTCTGTAGAATTTTTAAAAAATTTATTACTATTGCTATTCTCTCTTACTTCACTTTACTATTATTCGGCAATATATTGTCCCTAGAAAGTTACATTGTTTTCCCCATTTTTTTCATCTTCTTCATCTATAATCATCTTTTTCCTGATAACTCTATTTCATATCTCCTGTCCAGTCTATTAGACAGGCTCAGACACATGACCAAAGTTCTCCTGGACTCAAGCCATTCTCCTACCTCAGCCTCCTGAGTAGCTGGGACCACTAGGCACACTGCACCCCACCTGGTTAACTTTTGTAGAGACGAGGTTTCACCAGCTGGTCTTCAGCTTTTCTGTCTTTATTGTTGATACTGACTTCCTCCTGTAAACTACTGGAGAACCCCATTGATCAGAAAAGCTGTTGATTTAACTTGCTGAAGCAAGTGAGAATACCATCTTGAGATATTTTAGTACTACGATAAAAGAGAGAAAATAGTTAAGGTTATTTATAGGATTGGGGTCTGAATCAAGTGGTTTAAAAGCAGGAAACTGATTTGTTTTTGACAAGGCATATGACAGTATTTTAGGATTGTGGGATAAGGATTCTGTGGCAAGTTTTATAAAGGTGATTTTAAGTAAACTGCTTATACTGAAATGCAGACTATCATTTTAATGAGACACTTGATTGTCTAGATGAAAAAACTGCACAAAAATGGTTTCCAATAATTTTTAAAAAGAAATGGTAAAGTTATTGATGATGTGCAACCTTGCCTCTGATGCAAGAACTTCCTGGAGTAAGTAGTTATGTTGATACAGATATTCTCAAATCTGCATCCCTGTCTATCTAGATCCTGATAGGATTTAGTTAGGATTGGGTGGTGACAATTTTGATTCTGATTCTGTCAGATTCGGATAGAATTTAGTTAGGATTGGATAGTGATAATGGACAGAGACTGAGGATTGAGCCCACTGGCATCAACATAATTAAAGTAAAAATTTACCAACAGAATAGATTGTATTCCAATATTAATAGAACACAGAACCAGATTTAGATGTCAGCTAAATGGCCTAATTTAATTGTTTATTTGTTTTCATGGATCTTTATCATATTATCAAGATCACAGAAAGTTCTAAGGATTTAAGTACTTCATTCATCCCCTAAAATGGCACATACTCTTTCTCGATAAGTCAACTTAGATAAAGGGCTGTTTTGTTTTGGTCAGCTATTTGTTCTAATTGATGAACTTCTATGGCTTATTGTCTGGCCTCAATAATTGATTTCTGGTTTTCTAGTCATTATCTGAGCCACAGAAGGATAAATTTTCCCATTTTTTGGTCTTCTTGTAAAGTGGACAATGTAGACTTGAAGACAGTCCAGAAATCTTTTTGTTGGTTTAAATTTGGGGTCTCAAGTCAAGGACTGAATTTTACCTTCATGAATTAAGTTATTGAGTCATCTCTCTTCCTGTTTTTTTGCTGTTTATTGAGAGAGGAGAAATTAACATATAAAATGAACCCTGGATTCATTTGAATTTAAGACACCAGCAAAGCTGGTGATAGTCTTCCAAGTTAAGTCCTTATCCAGTTTGCCTGTAAGAACATATAAGTTTGGGTGCTTAAAATCAAATACCAGTTGCTGGATGCTACCTAATTATCTGGTTTTTAGCAAAAGGCTATTAAAGGCAGCTAACTTGTATGTTCTCAATGTCATTCAACAAGAGCAGAAAGTAAGGCAACATCAACAAGGGATTTGAAACATAGAATTCACCTAAATAGTGAGCATTCCTTTCAGTCTTTAAAAATGAGATGGTTTTAATATATGCCCAGTATTTTCCATAGTTTCTTAACAAGCTCTTTATTTATTTGATTATTTTGAGACAGGGTCTGGCTCTGTCACCCAGGTTGGAGTGCAGTGGCATGATCTTGGCTCACCACAACCGCTGTCTCCTGGGCTCAAGCCATTCTCCTACCTCAGCCTCTTGAGTAGCTGGGACCACAGGCATGCTGCACCCTGCCTGGCTAACTTTTGTGGAGATGAGGTTTCACCAGCTGGTCTCCAGCTCCTGAGTGCAAGTAATCTACCCTCATTGGCCTCCCACAATTCTAGGATTACAGGTGTGTACCACAGCATCCTAGCAAGCTCTGTATTTATGATGGTTTTGTAATGTTGGTGTTCAGGGGTTCAGGGGAGCCTCTAGCTCTCCTGAGAAGAGTTTCTCCAGATTCTTGGTCCCTCACTCTCTTAAGAATGAGAGAGGAGACCATGGTATAGTGTGCTTGTAAATACTGGACCCCAAAACAGTGTTTGCAGAAAATGATCTATTTAGGTAGAGAAAGAGAAAAAGGAGAGGAAGAGATAAAGCTTCCACAAAGAGTGTGGAAGGGGACCACAGAGGGGAAATCCAGGAGAGATAAAGACAGCTTCCATAAAGGGGGTGTTTGTGGAAGAGGGTCCAAACATGGAGTCCCAAAGGGGTTTGGAAGAAAGGGACTTACAACCTGGAAGAGATTCTCACCTTCTCCAAAATCCCTAACCGATAAAAAGAGTTCCCTTGAACTTACACTGGAGTGATTGACTTTTGACCCTTTCCCATGCCAGGAAAAGTTAAAGCAGAAACCCATTAAATCTCCCGGATGGAGAGGCATGGGAGACAGGCATGGTGCTGGGAAGTTCTTGCCCTTAAAACTATGACCCCTTATGGACCCCTAAAGAGAACACATTCTCTCAGTTTGGTTGCAAAGACAAATTCCTCTAAAAGGTTCCCAGATTTTTCCCTAGGTTACATCTGAAGGGAAAGTTTTTAGCTATTTGCCTTTTTGTGATGTATACCTTCTAACAAATGTGTTTACTAGTTAAGAAAATTAAACTTGAAACTGTTCCATTAGAATAGATCTGGATCACAGATCTGATTTTAGATTTGAGCCAAATCATAAGCACATTGTAGCTAGATATTGTATTTATATCAAGAAGTAACCTGGTAAGAAACAAGCAATATTAAGTAAAAGGGCTTCAAGGCATCATAGTTAAGAGCTAACTAATGTTCCTTACAAGTCAGAAATATAAGTTAACAAAAAGAAGATAAAATAATTATAAAAATGAAGACCATTAACATACATTAAGGCATAATACTCTGCTGTTTCTATACATAATACTCTGGATCCTGTTTTCTGGATATGGGGCAGAATTTTTACATAGTCTTTTACATGAGCCTAAAGGTGGCTGCTTCTGGAGAAACTCTAAATATTCTCAGTTTAAAGTCTCTAGAAAGAACATCCTTCCGCTAACATGAGATTGGCTGTGTCTCCTAAATTGGTAATTGTGATTCCAAAGACCGGCCTCTTGGAGTTTTGCTCATATACTTACGTATCCTATTCATAGGATTTTATAGGCTGACCTCAGAATTTTCTTCCAAAATATCAGATCTTCAGGATTTAGGCCATACAAGTGCTGTTTAAAACAGTGTTGAGGAAGGGCCAGCTGTACCTCCCAATAATAAGAATGAGTATTTTGCACAGGTCCTTTGAAGTATGTGTGCTGCCAATTTGCAATAAGTCAGAGCCTATGATCAGCATGATAATGCTAGGTGAATGAGTTAGTCTTTTGCTAAATCATAAGGTGATAGGAAGAGTATATGCAGCACAAAAAATGTAATTCTATGATATTAAAATCAATGATAATATTTTATGCCATCTAAGATCAAGGTTTAAGTGCTTTGTAAATTTTAGCTTCAGATTATATTTGCTCTTCCTAACTGTACTGAAAATTGAGTATAATTCTAACAGTGAGATTTCACTTATATGTAACTTCAGTCACTCCTAACTGGTGCTCTTTTCACTGGCTAGATAGACTAGAAATCCCCAGATTGGACATGATTCAATATTTTTGCTAACAGTAAATCAGGAGCCCTCCCTCAAGCAAAAGCTTCAATCCATCACAGAAATAAGCAAACAATGATCAAAATATTCTTAAAATTTATTTCAGGGAGTACTTTATGTTACTCAGTTGAATGTATTCAAAGGGACCCTAAGGCTGGATCTCTTGTACATATTTCATCTTAGTGAGTTTACTAGAACTACAGTGAAATAATAGGCGAGAAACAAAGCAGAGGGCCATCAGCTGTTTTAGTAAACCCCTCCACTCCAGTATTGATTGAATATAATATCCTTGTTGTGTTCTTACTGTGGTGAAAAATGTAGTATAAAATTTTTGCAAGTTTTTTGGAAGGATAGAAAATGGATGACCTGAAAGTGACAAAGATTATTTTCTTGTAAAGTAATATATAACCAGATTTCTCCCAATAGTTTTTTTTTTTAAATTTTGGTACCCAGTCACTGGCATTCCGTAAGGGCTTCTTTGAACTTCTTTTTTTTTAAAAAAAATGGCCTTTTGCAATGTCAAGGGGCCAATATCTTAATTAAAGCTCCTGTCTTTCACAATGATTACTAAAACCCTTCCCTTTGCCTTCAAGTATGACTTTTTTGTGCCAACTTCTAATTTTATAATGACTATATACTTCAAAAGCATCAGGGAATAAAGAGTACTTTAATCTATTGGACATTCTGAATTGGAATTCCTGGTGATATCAAGAATTAATGCTGTTTTCAAAGCATTTCAAAATGACATATTATATGCAGAATATGTATTCTGTCACAATAAACATTAGCTCTGTTATCTCTAGCCACCTCTCAAGATCTGTGTGGACTGTTTTCTGTCATCTGAGCTAATTTGGTCTCTAGTAAGAGGTCATATACTATGAGTAGATGGAATTCTGTTTTGACATATTCTGACAATTTCTTGTTCTATTTTTAAAACAAGACCCATTAACAAGTAATATCTATATTTTCTATAAGGATTTTCTAATAAATATGTTGGGGTACTGATGTTTCTTGGCAGAGTCTGGTCAGTCATTTCTATCTCCTTTTGCTGATTGTGAAAATAAAGTATGATTTAAGAATGATACTGATGCTTACAAATATGTGAGGGAATAATAGAATTTTGTAGGAGATAAACTTACTTGGTAATAGACCTATTTGTTTACAAATCTACTTGCTGAATATTTTAAATGAGCAAAAAGAGTTTTTAGCATTAGGAAGCATTAAATTTCAAAGAAAATCTAAATTCAAATCTGTAGAGGGTTTTATTACTTGACGATCAGCTGTTATTGAGCTGCAGCAGGGTGAATAGGCTTCCGTCAGGGGTAAAGAGATATGTTATAATAAACTCCTGGAGTCTGATAGTTCCCATGAAGTTGAGTCAGAACTCCGAAGGCTTGTCCAGACCATTTGCTCATAGATGAATGAGATGCTATTGAAGATTTAATTTTTCTTTTTTTTTTTAGAGATGGAAGTGCTGAGATTACAGTTGTAAGCCACTGTGCATGGCTCCTAATTTTAAATTGTAAAATATTAGCTCTTGCTTAGGAGTTAACCCATATTCAAACCTTGATTAAATTATGCGTATTCATAGTGATTTCAGAAAAGTAATGAACCCATTGTTTGTAGTAACAACAGTGAATCCCGTAATTATCTCTTGATGACCAGGATGGAAAAAAAATTAATGTCTACTTGAAGTGAAAGGTTTGCACTCTTGTGTTATATTATGTCCTAGGGTAAGTCATATTCTTTGCTTTGACAAATTTATTACTTTTCCTTAAAATCATTACAATCTTTTAAAGAAAAAATTGTATAAATTTAAGGGGTGTAAGAATGGTTTTGTTACACAGATGTATTGTTTAATGGTGAATCGGGGGCTTTATTATAATCATCATCCAAAAATGTAAATTGCATCCACTAGTTTATCATTCTTCACTTCCCTCCCACCTTGTACACTTTCAAGTCTCCAATGTCTATTATCCCACACTCTATGTCCATGTGTCACATAGAGTGTCCATGTGTGTATATATATGTATATACACATATGTATATACACACATATATATACACACACACACAAAAGAATATATGGGATGAAAATATTATTTGTTTATGTATATGTATATACCACATTTACTTTATATATACCACATTTATATAAATATGTAATCCCACATATTTGTGTGTTTGTGTATGTGTGTATATATATATATATACACACACACACATACACATACTACATTTACTTTATATGTACTGCATTTATATAAATATATAATACTTTACATATACTGTATTTACATAAATATATACTTTACTTTGTATATACCACATTTATGTAAATACATAGTCCCATATATTCCTTTGTGTGTGTGTATGTTTGTTTGTATCCAGATAAATGGATAAAGTAAATGCACTATATATACTTTATCCATTTATCTGTTGATAGACAGGTTGATTTATTATCTTTGCTATTCTGACTAGTTCAGTGATAAACATACAAATGCGGGTATCTTGTTTATATAATGATTGTTTTTTTCTTTTGGGTAGTTAATAATAAAATTGCTGGATCAAATGATAGTTCTATTTTTAGTTATTTGAAAAATCTTCATACTGTTTTGCATAGAGGTTATACTAATTTGTATTCCCACGAGTCATGTACAGCATTTTTTTTCCCTCTGCATCTTCACCAATATCTGTTATATTTTGACATTTTAAACTAGGTTAATATATGGAATCAATCTTAGGTGTTACTTCCCCAGTAAGCCAGAATAAGTGGTGATGCAGGTATTGGATAGGAAAAAATGAACAGGGAAATTTAAGATACTCAATGTTTTGGTTAAGGGCTTGTGAAAAGTAGGGGTATCTTACTAAAATTTCTGAGGCATAATACCATAGGTATATGTTCGATCTTCCTAATAAAAGGCCATTAAGTGTTCAACGACCTTCATGAGGAGGGCATTAAAAAAGCAAAATGGAAAATATTTAGGCTTAAATGGCATTGAAGGTAAAATAACTCTCGGGTTCAGTATCATGTAAAGCAGATGACTTTTCTTTTTATGGTCCAGGAGTATTGGCTAATTCGATATACTTTTCTGTTGTGCTTTGTGACTAAGAGGATAAATACTGCAAAGACAGATACGAGTGTTATGCGGCTTTGTTCCAGGCTTTTAGTGGTTGGTTTGGTTCTTTACTGACATCATGGTTTGAAGGAAAATGTACAAGTTGGGAAGATATATATGTGAGACAATCTAAACTTTAATATATTCTACACCAATAAGTCTATCAATATCAACAGAATATTTGGACCATAAGAAGACCAAGAACTTCTGGAAATATTCAATTAGAGCTTCAACTTACATATGAGGAAAACAGTAGGTCGCTATTCAAATTACTTATCTCAAGGAAGAATACTTCAGGAGAGCAGTTAAAAGGTAGTTTCATTTAGGACATCTTTGTAGTTAGCAGGTATGGTTTCACAAGAGAAACAAACATTCCTTGGTTAGAATTACACTAATGAGATGTATTGGATGAAGTATGGTTATGTTTGAAGTTTGTTATACAAATTTCTAACCCCTGGGGAATTCTTCTTTCCAGGGGTGAGCTGGGGTAATAGTGTCAGGATTTAAGGTGAATATTGTAGCACATGGTATCAGTAAAACGTTTTCATAGATGATTCTTTAATGTTTACAGAACTTTCTTCTGAGGCATTTAAAAGAAACCTGAGTTAAATGTGTGGTTCCATTTCAGAGTTCATGATTTATCCACATTATCTTAGTCTTCTAGGTTCTTAACTAGTATAGAACACTTTTATATTGCGAGGATCAATCTGTATAAGTTTGGATTCCCCAGAGAAACAGAACAAATAGGATGCTTATATATGAATGAAAGATGTGTTTTAAGAAATTGACTCATATGATTATGGAGGCAGTCAAGTCCAAAATCTGCAGAATGACCAACAGGCTGGAGACCCAGGGGAGAGGCAATGATGCAGTTCAAATGTAAAGGTTGTCTGCTACAGAATTCATTCTTGCTCTGCAGAGGTCAGTCTTTTTGTTCTATTCAGACTTTGATTTACTGAATGATGCTCACCCACACTATGGATGTCCCACACTATGGATGTCCGTTTTACCCAAAGGCCACACATTTAAATGTTAATCTCTTTCAAAAACATTCTCACTGAAACATCCAGAATAATGTTTGAACACATTTGGGCACTCTAGCCCAGCCAAGTTGAAATATAAAATTGACCATTACAACATCTAAAAGAATAGGGTATTGCAATTTATTTCCTTTTTTCTTTTCCCTTGTCAAATTATCCTTTACAGAACAATTTTCTAATTTCAGTTTTTCACATTTCCTCCTAAAATATTTTAAAGTCAAAGCATATGATGTTTTACATGTTACCAATTTCTTGTTCTAAGATACCTCTCAAAAGAACAATTGCATTCATATCAAAAGTATCCCTGGCTGGCTACTTTAACGTTGCCATTTAGAAAGATAGTTGACCGAAGGCAAAGCTTGTTATGTAAAGATGTCATTCTGACAAGACTTTTGGGACTTGTTGGCCCTTGGAACTCAATTAAGGGACAGATTTATTGTAATCTATGTTTATTTTCTTGTCTACAAAATTCCTTTTATAAACTCAAAACAGAAATTTGAAAGGACAATTCAAGAGACAAAATAAATGATGCCTTAAGTAAAAGGACAGATTTTTACTGACCTAAAGCTAAATAAAGAGTGTTAAAAACTGATGGGCTAAGCAAAAGCTTTCTTTTAAAATGTTTCTTTTATTTTTAGAAGACAAAGTTACTTCTATATTGTATTCAGACCCGAAGTGGGACCTACCTCACTATTACAGTCAGAGTAACATTCTAAGCAACAGATTCAGAGAGCTGCAGGTAATGCAGTTTTCTGGGAGAGCTGTAAGGCTTGATGACCATCTTGGCAAGACGTCCAGGGCTGCCTACTATTGACTACTGAGTAGTTAAGTTAGCAAAAAAAAACTGTCTAGGTTATTAATCAAGCAATGCTGAATATATTAAACTTACAGCATGATAAAAGAACTACATTTTGGCAGAGTCTTAATAGTGATTAAAAATGTGGAAGCCAGGAAAATATACTAATGGGTTTTTGGAGTTTGTGTTCACTTGATTTAACCTAGCTCATCCCAGGGAGGGGACTGGTTGGCAAAGTTTGTAACACAATAGGTTAGAATTGATTGGCATGAAAAGATGAGAAAGTCTGATTAGAAAACACCTGGAACCAACCCAAATGCCCATCAGTGATAGACTGGACAGGGAAAATGTGGCACATATACACCATGGAATATTATGCATCGTTTCTGATGAAAAATGATGAGTTTGTGTCCTTTGTAGGGACATGGATGAACCTGGAGACCATCATTCTCAGCAAACTGACACAAGAACAGAAAATGAAATACCACATGTTCTCACTCATAGGTGGGTGATGAACAATGAGAGCACATGGACACAGGGAGGGGAGCACTACACACTGGAGTCTGTTGGGGGGAATAGGGAAGGGACAACGGGGGTGGGGAGTTGGGGAAAGATAACATAGGGAGAAATGCCAGATATAGATGAAGGGGAGGAAGGCAGCAAGTCACACTGCCACATGTGTACCTATGCAACTATCTTGCATGTTCTTCACATGTACCCCAAAACCTAAAATGCAATTTAAAAAAAAGGAAAAAAAAAGAAAACATTTATTCTAACTATTGAGCTTTTTGTCCAGGTGAGCACACTATTGTGTTGATGAGCCAATTATTTGCCCAAATGAGTACATTGTTTTCAGAGATAAATTGTGTATCAAAATTTCCTGAAGTAAAGAGAAAAGAAATTGAATGCTTTGCACTCTTATTGTCCTGAGCAATAATTTTCCAAAGTTGATAAGTTATCTCAAAAACAGTTAAGTTATATCTCTTTAAGTTATATCAGTTATGGTTATCACTATTGATATGTTTTGCCATATTATGAACTTACTATGCACATATTTTTGGCTTCTTATACTGGTACTTAATTATTGCACTTAATAGATATTCTACCTATTCAGCTGGCATCCTCTCTGGAGCTTACTATAATGTTGTCAAATAAATATATGATAAATGTAATCTTATTTTTGGTTTAAATTAATCAATTAACCCAAAGTAGTCCATGGACACAGGGAAGGGAATATCACACACCTGGGACAGTCTGCAGGTAGGGGAATAGAGGAAGGATAGCAGGGGGTGGGGGGATAGGAGAGGGACAGCATTAGGAGAAATACCTAATGTAGATGACTGGGTGATGGATGCAGCAAACCACCATGGCACATGTATACCTATGTAACAAACCTGCACGTTCTGCACATGTCCCCCATAACTAATAAAAAATAAAAAACATTTTTAAAAGTTTATATTTCAAAATATTTTGTGAAAAATTATTGTAATACATTGATTAATTTTATTGAAATCATAACTTTCATTAGGGCATTAACTTTTTCTTCATTCAAGACTTACAGAAATTATTAAGTTAAGAAAATAGTACAGGCATAGATAGGACATTGGCTTTAGAGACTCAGAAACAGTTTGACAATGTTTTGTGGCTGATTACTTCGTCCACACACACAAAAAAGCTGTTGGAAAGAAATAACCTACAAGGACTACGTAACATGACTGAGACCATTTGAGTTATGTTAACTTCTTATTCTTAATGGTGAAATAATGTGGATTTCAGGTAAATACTCTCTCTTATCTCTCATGTTAAAATTTCTCTTTCAATTAAATTTCTTTCTTATATTTATTTAAGGGGAACAGGACAAATAAAGTTGAATTTAATTCTGAGAATAAAAGAGTGAGACCAAAAATGCAAAGTAACAGAAGAATATGCAAAGAATAGAAGTTCAGAAGGAATCGTAGAATACTTGAATCATGGTGATGTTAATTATATCTAAAAGACAGATGCTGTGTGAATAAAACATTTTAGGCTCTTTGGAAAAAATTTAAATAAAATATTAAATGTAACAATGTGTTTGCTTAATATTTTTGGTGTTAGTCTTAAAAAATTGAGATAATTCTGCTGAATAATAATAGTTTTTCTGTTGAACAGTAACATGTAGTGCTCTGGGATTCATGAAGGGATTCTTTCCAGAATTACTGATTTGTTAAGGAAAATTTATTCATGTTAGTTCTATACCATCTTAATGAAAAAGGTGTTCATTTACCTCATTTGGAGAATATTAAAATCTTTAAACACAACTCATTACATTCTCTTTGATTTTAGTTTTCCTCTCATTTTTAATCATGCTGATTGAAGTGGAAGGGTTTGTTTCTTTAATCTCACTTTAAACAAAGGAGTGGGTCTGTGCATCATTTATTCTCTTTCTTTGTAAAGCCCTTTTCTTATTGAAAACTTGTTTTTTTCTAAGTTAGGAATGGTGAAAGCTATATATCTTCAAGGAACAACAAAAACAAAACTCCTCAACAAAACGTGATATAAATTAGCTATAGATTTACATAAATTCCATAATGGATAAAGCACATTCTTACTATATTCTTTGGTACATACCTTAGTTCATCTCTTCCTAAGGTTTATTTTTTAAATTACATATTAACATTACATTTTATTTTATATTAGTTCTGCAATTAAAACACCTTCCTCCAATATATATAAAAGTAAAAGGTAATGAATTATCAATGAGTATAGCTTGGCTCTAATATACAACTTTCATAATATGAAAACATTTATTATGTGATCTAAATAGCTTATTCTTATCAAATTGATAATCATAATGAATTTATATTGAAATTTTCTCTCTTTCAATATCAACTAAAGTAATTTTTGCATTATCTTCTTTATGACATTTTCAAGGGAGCAGAATTACTGTTGCTACTTAATAAGCCATGACATTCTCCACCTTTCTTCTAATTTGTTTTAAAGGACACCTGAATATATTTCTTTATGCCTTGTATTCAAAATGAAAATGATTACGATATGCATATTTTTAGATTTTATATTTTCAACATATTGCAGACTGCTTGCCTAGTGTAATAATTTTCGGTTAGCCAATATCTGAGAAGGAATCCAAATAACATTTAAATAAATTACACTGCATCCTGCCCTTATGACCCACATCTCTGTAATGTTTCAAATACTGATGTATTCTCCGGACTGTCACACAGTTGACATTTCAGATTTCTGAGAGATCAATGTGGCACAAGAGATTTGAGGGTGAATGAAAAGTTGAATATCCACAGCAAACATCTAAAATAATTTTTCTACATTGTAATGTCACATCATTACCCTTCAGAAGGCATCAAACTTTATGGAATGCTACATAATTATTTTTGCTATAATTATTTTCAACGGTTGTTTGGTTTCCTTGAAAAACACATTAACATAAAATTATTCAAAAGCTTTAAAACACAAGTATTTGAGAATTTTATATATTTAAGGTATTAATAATTTTCATCTGAATGTCACGAATGCATAAGAAAACGTAAATTTAAGTTTTATTTGCCTGTCTGATATCAATACTTTAAAATATCATAATATTTACAATAAATTGCTACATTTATTGTAGACAGTGTTTATGAGTTACACCAATTTCCCATTTTAAATGTTAATAATTGAATATTAAAGAATATTCGAATTACTATGTCTAACAAAATGTACTCATTATTTGTTTTAGAAAACTATGCTTGTAAAATAAAGGAGAAACTTCCAGCTGATACAAAGTGAAAAAAAAAAACCATGTTGCTGGAAATGTTTCTTTTTGCTTTTGTTTGCTTCATGCTTCTAATCTCATGGCTTTTTAAAAGTGAAAGTGATAAATTACTATCAATCCATGAAAACTTTTTGATGTGTCCGCTTGTATGTGAGAAACTGAGTTGAGACCACCTGAACTCATTTCTCCTGGGATTTCGAACAACTATAAAAAATGGTTTTGTTTTGGACCTGGTAGGGTTCAGAAATGAAAATGCCATTATGTTGAGGACAGCACATCAATCTAATTTGCTACCTGGATTCCCAATCGCATCCTTTTCTAGTTGAGGCTGTTTTACAATATGTAAGATGATATCAGCCTAATTCACATTTTAGTAATACTTTCTAAATGGCTGGTTTATATTTTTATGAACAAAGTTGAATCATAACAGGGCATAATTAATTCAAATTGTTACTAATAATTTATCCCAGATGTGAAAACTGGAGGATTAGAGTACATGGGTGCTGTGGGTTTTTTAGTGCAGTTGATATAGCAGCGAAGATTATACCAAGGGACATCTCCTTAATAAGACAATTGATAGATAGGAACAAAATGCTACTATTATGTTATACTGGGGAGCGGGGAGGAATTTCTTAATTGTGCAGTCATTTTATGCAGAGGTGAGAAACAAAAATATTGTTCTTATTTCTATCACATCATCATGATAAAATATGGATTTGATAGTTCAGAGAAATGAGGAAATATTGATATAATAGATGGCTGCATAACTTTTATTGTGATTAAAGAGGAATTTAAGAAATATGATTCTATACGAATTTAACAAGAATTGCAGTCCTGATAAATTTGCATAAAATTCTTATTCAAAAGAAATTCCAGATTTGACAAGATTCATAATCTCTTTTTCTATTTATCTAAATATTTCTTAAGTGCCTGTTATGCATGCCTATAATGTAGTTGTTCCTATAATGCCTGTGAAAGAATATATTTGTCTAAATATATATAATGTATCTGAGGAGATTAAATGCACACACCCCACGCACACAGATCTAAAGATGCCTTACTTTGCCAGAATTTCCTCTGCTGGATAGAATGTCTACATTATAAGCAAGAGTTCTGTTTAATCTGAGGTGCCTAAAGCCTTCAGGGTGTCATGCAAATTTTGTAGAGTGTAAGTATGTGTGCATGTCTGTACTATGTAGTGTGGAAGCCATGATTGTCATCTTTCTGTATAATTGATGATAAGGCAAAAAGGCTCAGAACTAATAATATATAAAGTAATTTAATTCTGAAGCTAACATTATTATAATTATAATTTTTATTATAATAATTATAATTACACTTTGCATCTGCTGTCCATCCCAGATGTAAGGAGAATATAATTTTAAATTTACTGAAGTATGCACAGCCATCTTAGAGAATTCTTTCTAAAAAGTAGATGCAATAACAACTGCATTTTATGTATTTTTGCTATCATGCTGTTTCCCTCAAAAGGTAGCCTATTGAACACATATTTTAAAAATACCCTATTGAAATAACTAAGTGTTATAGATGGGATTAAGTGATTTCATAGGATGTTACAAGCTACTCAGGGACAAGTAACAACCAGAAACCATTTTCAGTATTGAATCCAAGTAAGAATTTAGTCACCTTACAGAAGCTATAGTTCTACATGGATGCAGCCACTTTAGGAAACACACAAAGCAGGGCAGTGAAGACCTATGTAACCTGAACTCTTTTTCTTCATTTGACCTCCTGCCATGCCTTCATTTGTTGAAGCCAACCAGAATTCAGAAGAACAGAGAGTTATCCAATCTATGTAGCTCTCAATCACTCAGAGCTCAGAGCAGGAGAGTAAAAATGAAACATATGCATCGAGAGGTGGAGAATAAACAGCACATGGTACTATGTTTTTAAGGCTGATTCAAAATTATTTATTTCAAATAGAACTACTCAATCATCAAATTTCCTGGGAGTAGAACCCAGGAGTCTGCATTTTACAAACAGTGCTAGGGTTTGTAAACTTGAAGAGACTCACCTAAAATACTTCCAGCACAAGAAATACACTGTTACATATATTTGTTTAAAAATCAAATGATTTTAACAAATTTGTCCAAACAGATGAGCTCCTCACCCCCTAAGAGTAATTGTACAATCTTAGAAAATTTTCTTAAAATGTCTGCTTTTTAATACATAATGGGATTTTCTTTATTTTACTCTTACTATTTATGTGAGGAAAATATTAGACTAGCACCATTGTTAAATTAGGTTACTGCTTAGTCTGGATTTTTACTAATAAAAAGTATTATCTTACTCATAAAATGACTATAAATTTGGATATAACACCAATATCAACCATGGTTCAACAACTAGTGTCCTAAAGAGCAATTTTCATAAACATCATATTCCAACTTTATAGAAATTTATAAAATTTCATAAAGGTAATATTAATGACTTTACCTAAGTTTATAAAATCTTGTGCAAGTGATTTTATTTAATTACTAATAAGTCAATTACTGAGAAAACCAATAAGATGTTAAACTTGCTCCAAAGAACATTCAATATTTTAAGCAATTTAACAAAAAATATTTGGATAAAATACAAAACTTGAATTTTTAACAAAGCTCCTTAAAATTCAACAGAGTCATAATCCACAGTCTGTGTTGTTATTAGTCCCTATGGAGGAAACGTACTTTCATCTTTACTGGCCGATAATTACAAGTTAACCTCTGATCCTTCAGAGTTATATTAGACAATAACACATCAATCTCAACACAGTACCAACAGAACACCAAATATTTTCCTTTGTCTATTTCTGAATTTATAATAATTTTTCAGACATTAAGAGCCATACCTAATATACATGCGAAGTCAAGATCACCTATAATAACATTTAAGAGCATAGGTACTTCCTCATTATGAAAATACTGTACATAACCAAGTTAAAACTATCCTCAATGAGATTTATTTTGTGATATGTTTAATTAAAAATCATATTCAACTGTTTTTATATTAAACACAGACATTAAAAATCACAACCAGGAAAGGAAGGTGAAATACAAGTAATTAAATTAAAAAAAATAATGTGTAGAGTCCTGTGATTGCCAGACCTTAAAGCATATCTGGGTGGAGGTGGGAGCTACACAGTGGCTGTAAAAGCAAAAAGTGTAAAAGACAACATTGGTCTCAAGAATCTCATAATAAGGTAATTGTTCCAATCAATTTATGCACCCAAGGATAGTAACACACAGAAAGGAAATACATTTTATGTAATAAATTAATGTCACCATGTGTAGCAGAACAATAAAATCAGTTCAGACAGAAGTCAGAAAACTTTCTGAATCAAGTAGAATTTGAAATGAGACGTGTAGGAGAATTTAATTTGGATGACGAGAGAATATCCAGAACAGTACAGTGAAAGAGATAGCAACAATTCATGTCTGCATTGATTTTCAAATATTATTTGATTACCAATTCTTTACCAGGTTTCACAGTTTTCAGTATGTGTCCCAATAGTGCACGGGTAGCCATGTTGGCTACAGTTTGTTATATTTTATTTTTACTTATTTATCTTTTCAACTTGTAGTTTAGGTTCAGGGGTATATATCCAGGTTTGTTAGGTAAATTGCAAGTCATGGGATTTGCTGTACAGATTATTTTGAAACACAAGTAATGAACATAGTACCTGATAACTATATAATATTACCAGACAACTGTTAATTAAGCATAGCTCTGTTTATTAAGATTCTTTAAAGTAAGGTGAGTGCACCTTTAACAGACTATTAGCCATGACTTAGAAAGGAGTAGTAGGTTGAAAATATTTATAGGGTTTGGGAGCTGAGATCAAATGGTCTCAGAGGGTACACCAAGCTAGTGAACTGACTGGGAGTGGGCAAAGTCTTTGATGTGCGAGTTCAGGATTGGTTAACATGTGGAATGAGGATCTAGAAAGAATCTTAACACGCTGTTTGATAAGGAAAATTATGTTCGATAAAAAAATGTGGTCACCTTGAAGAGCACAATGTTGTAACAGATAAATTAATCTGCAGGAATTTCTGAAAGCAAAGAGTGATATTATGTACTAGTTTATAATCTTACCTTTCCTGTGCAGTTTCCTGGAACAAGCAATAAACAGGACACAAATGGTCTCAGTGCTGAGTCATAAGATCTTTGAGAGTTATGTCAAACTTATACTAATGGTGTCTGTGTGAATGTGTGTGTGTCTCCAAACATACTTGTATATGTTTGTGGGTATGTTTGCATTAGGTTTAATATATATCTGATTATCTAATGTAGTGATCAGAATTACATTTTACACAGATGACTAAGCAGCATTTTAAAAGCACTCCAGAAGAAGCCACAACAGTCTTTATTCACTGTATTTCTGATCAACAACTGTTAATAAAGATGCTTTATTAACAGTTATTGTTGATGAAGTGAGTGGAGTTCAAAATAAGGGTATTAGCTAGAAGTGTTGTGTAGGCTTATCTGTCTTTATCTGAACAGTGTATTGGATCTGATGAGTTTAGTTTTCTCTGTTCTTTGAAGTGACTCCTGACACTTGAACCAGAAATCGTATTTCATTTGCCCCTGACTTAGAGGATTATTTATAACTACCTTTGATTGTATGGTTAATTGACAATCTCATTTTATTTAATTTGACTCTAGTGCACATTTTATGCAATTAGCTAATGAAATGATACAGTTTTGGAATTGAATGTCCAATTGTTAGGCTTGGGGTTATTTGTTGTTATTTTACTATTAGATGTTTAGTGTGTGGCAACATTTTATTTCAAGCTTAATTTTATTATCTATGAAGTTAGAAAGAGGACATGTATATTCCTCATTTTCCTCTATTAAATAACAATGATCTTAATGATAAGCAATAATTCAATGCCTCTTTGCCTTATGCCAGTTTACAACAGAATGAAACCAACATATTAACATGGCGTTATAAAAATAACCATACAATCTTTGATAAACCTGACAAAAACAAGCAATGGGGAAAGGATTCGCTGTTTAATAAATGGTGTTGGGAAAACTGGCTAGCCATGTGCAGAAAGCAGAAACTGGACCCCTTCCTGACACCTTACACTAAAATTA
>CM052648.1:150538795-150592293 GCA_028533165.1 Leontopithecus rosalia | reverse complement strand
AATGCCAAATATGGGTGAGGGGGCAGAAGGCAGCAAAACACACTGCCACATGTGTACCTATGCAACTATCTTGCATGTTCTGCACATGTACCCCAAAACCTAAAATGCAATAAAAATTAAAAAAAAAAAAAAGAAAATTAAGAAAAAAGAAAAAAAAATAGTAAAAGAAAAAGAATTTATTAGCTAGAAAGTTCTTTCTAAGGGTTGGCATTTAATTTGGAAGATGACAATATTATCTTTATCAATATCTCTGTCTAGGAGAATCTAGGGGAACGATATATATTCTGTATTTCAAAGACAGAGAGAAAAGTTACTGTAAAGACATTGGCACAGGAAGAAAATATGGCATTATCCAGAGAATGTCAGCAGGCTTTAAGACGAGAAAGTGTAGAGATAATGGAGAGGACCATAAGGGGCTCCAAAGCTTTGGAGATTTGATCCACCAGGACTTGCCAGGTTTTGTATAAATAAAGTGCGGAGTTAGATGCAGTAAGTTCACACTTAATGTCTTTCATAGGTTCTTGAAAAGTATGACTTTAAGTGAAGCAGTGTCTAATGAAACCAACTTTACCATAAACTAATTGATATAAGCAAGAGTTAAGTTCCTATCGCATGTGTCTGGTCACAAATACATCACCAATCTTCTAAATTAAGATCCAAAACGTGTCTAATATTGAACATTGAAATAATTGTGAGCTATAAATACATTTAAGAAAGGATGATCAAAACAAGTAGGGCAATTACCCATGTGCTTGTTCCAGTTCAGGGTCTCAAGTGTCCAAGACCATCTGGAGAGCTTAGAGCACAAGATGGGAATCCACTCTGCACAGGAGGCCATGGCAGAGCACACTGACACATGCACCGACACTCCTTCAGACAAGGACACACCATGAGCCTGACACTCACATCTTTAATATGTCAAAGGAAAATGGAATACCTGTGAAGAAAACCCATGCAGACATGGAAGGAATGTAAAAACTCCACACCGACAGTGGTCCCGGCTGGGAATAGATTCATTTATTCTGATCAATGTTATTATTTTCTCTTTTCTTAGTCTAGATGCAAGGGAAACATGTGTAGGGTTGTTACAAGGTTATATTCAGGCTTCTATTGATCCCATCACCCATCAGCTTCTCTCTAAAATTGGCAAGATAACTCATCTCTTGTCCATTTGACACTGTTGCTTAGAGAAAAACAAATAAAACTGTAAGTGCTTTGAAAGTATGTCATTAATAAAATATGAAGCGGTTTATTTATTGTTATCTTCTTTCCTAGTTTCATGAATTTCTGCATGTTCAAACACAGTACTTCTGTTTACAATGTTTTCTTCACTGATTGCTTTCTTGATGTACATAGTTGGTTGTGCAATTATGACCTAGTTGTAATTTTAGAAGCAACTGAAAGAGAAAGAGAGAGACAAAGAGAGACAGACAGAGAAGAAGAAGACAGAGAGAAGCTGGGCCAGGGGAGGAGCATGGGTAGGGAGTTACATATTAGTATTGTTTGTAACTATGGTGCCGCTTGTGAGTTGTTGATGAATATGTTTCAAGGGGATAAAAGAAACTCTGTTCCCAAAAAAGTGATAAAAAGGAAGCAGAAACACTGAAAGAAGCAAAGAAAAAGTGGAACTCATTTATTCACAGTAAGTCTCTAATCTCTGTTTTTGTTCTTGAGACACAGCTCCATTGCTGGCCTTAAGTTTTATGAGATATTCTAAAACATTCCGTAAAATTTCCCTTTTGTTCCACAAAAGTTTTTCAAAGTGAGCATCTGTATGTTGGAATTTTTTTTAAATCCTAATATCATATTGAAATCACATTGCACTTAGAATGAATCATATTGCACTTTGAATGGAATACAAAGCCTTTTCTACAGCTTGAAATTCCGACACCATCTGGCCCTGCCTTCCTTTTTTACATCATTTTTTGCCAGTCTCCTCTTCATGTTCTAGGGTTGGAAAGATCATCTCTGTTTTTGCCCTAGCATCTTTACCCTACTTTCTGCATTGTGTCTACAATATGCTGCTTCCATTCATTTTCCTGGATGAAAATTTCCTTAGGATGTCTCCCTAAGTAAATTGACTAGTATGTCAACAGTTTAGAAGGCATTTCTTTGGTCAAAGAAAGTACCCTGCACCTATTACTTTCCCTCTTATTACTCTATACTTATTAACATTAGAATTTAAGCTACATGACATCAAAGACATTTTATGTTTTATTTATTGCTGTATCCATGTGACCTGCAGTAGGGAATAGACCTTAGTAAGCATCAAATATTTATTCAATGAAAAAATGTCAAAAACTTTATTATAAATTTTTATGGATATTTTAGCAAGGAAATTACATGTTCATAGTTATTTTAGGAAGTTACAAAAGCTGTAGTGTTCAGAACATATTAGAGGATGTAGAAATTGAGTTTGGACTCATTAAACATTATTGCAATAATCAGATCCTCAAGAGTTGACAGTCCTAGATGGTGTCAACCTCTAAAGCATGAAAGAAAATAGTAGAAGAGATATAGTTCTGAGAAAGAGATGACGGGTTATGAAGGAGCACTAATTTTGTCTGTGTAGTTTCTTTTAAAAATCTAATTTTTACATTTTTACTAATGAATGAGAATTTGTAGTTTTAAACATTCTTTTCTTGATATGCTTTTTTTTAAAAAAGAGCTTATATGTTCTTGGTGTCAGGTGAAAAAGACAAGGAAAGCATTTTACCTGTGCCTTAATGATATAAAACAAAGGCACACTGTGTCTTGTTTCTACAGGAAACCTATGGAGTTAAAACAAAGTTTCAAGTCTGCATGCCTTTGCTTTGGACTGTGAGGACATCAGATGTGCACTGCATTTTAGAAGAGTCTTTTTTTATTGAAGAGGTAAACTAGATAGATTGTATGTAGGCATGAAACTAAAATAGAGGATATAAAGGTTATTCAAATTAAAAAGTTGAAGGAATTGCAAAGCCCTTTTGTAGTACGGGTGAACAGTGAAAACATAAAAGTCAATAAACAAAGTTAGAAAGGGGAACTGAAAAAAAAAGAGGTTTTTAAGAGAGGTTTTGGAGTGTCCTGATGGTTGGTAAATAAGGTCACTCAGGAGAGAGTGGCGTAAGTGACTACTTTGGAAAGCAAAATAGCAAAGGGCACTGACAATAATTATTACTAACCAGAGATTTTCAGTAGCCAACCACTCTTCTTTTTTTTTTCTTGTAAAGAAATGTTGTTTCTTACGGAGAGTGATAATAAGCATGAAATCCTTGGAAATTACCAAGCATCTGTTTTATCAAAGAAATGAACAAAATGGTCCAAAAAAGAAGTGGAGGATTGGGAAGACTCAATATATCGGAGATGCTAGAGAACATGACGTCAGGGTGTGCTGGCAGACAGCACAGGGAACATTTTTCACGGTGTAGTCCAGACCCTGCTCTTGTCCAACATGATTCTAGTTTTCTGTTATCTTCCTTTCAGTAGATCCCCTTGGGCACATGCTGCTTGTTTTTCTTTTAGTAAAGTTCAACACAATCTCTCATACTCCTACTTCCTTTCTTACTATTTCTATAAAAAAAGGCCAAAACCAACAAGCATAGATGCTCTTTTTTAAAAAAAGTTTAACTGGTAACTACTCTTTGGAATACTTGTTTTTATTTCTGAGTCAGTGGCTCAGTAATTCTTGTCCCACTCCCATAGGGCCCCAGTTATTCTCGCCCAACACAAATATACACATACATATCCAAACACTTTTTTGATGCAGTCTTAACTAAGCTTGTGAAGGTCATTTCCTTCAGTAATTTGCCTCTTTGAAAACTGAGGATGTAAAGCAAGCAGAAGTATACATATCTAGCTTCTGATCTTAGATGGTTATTTTTCATATCTGAGGCTATCCCTATTTTGTGCAGCCTCTCCTAGATACAGGATTAATAGTAACTAAACATTTAGTAAAATACTTGCTAAATGCCAGACACTGTAAAAGAGGCATGACGTATATTTTATTTTTAATGCTCATGGCATCCTTATTAGGTAGATTCTATTATTAGCGACCTTTATACTCATGACGAATCTGATAGAGAAATAGTCACATGATGAACACAGGATACTAACCCAGGCACTTGGGTTCAGAGAGTGCTTTGTGTCATTATTAGCCATTGTAATATAGGGTCTTAAGTCCTTATATACTAATTGGATGATTTGACTTATTGAGAGAGCCAATAGTTACGTTATAAACACAAAAATTGAGAGGGCAGTCCATGTATCCAAGCATTACGGCATTCTAAAATATTTTCTCTGACTAAACTTAGAGCAATATTAAAGAAGAAAACCTCAGGTAATTTATTTGAGTAAGTATAATTTTTAGAAATATCACTATGAAGTTATTTTGGATTATATCAGAGAACTGGTAACAACCATCACTAATACCACCATGACCACAAGCAAAAGTATGTGCATGGGAGATGCTGTTTCATAATAAATCCCAGAGGATTACTTAGAGCAGAAAGAATGAGCGTTGTTGCAGAATTTTAATGATCTTTGATTTAGAAACACTGTGAGTACCTATGTATATTGTAAACAATAAAAAGGACATGTTTGAGTTAGAAATAACTCAACTGCTCTCTTTTGAAAAATTAATATTCAAAATCAATTTGCGAATATATAAATATTTTATCTGGGTTATATTTCTCAAAATTACATCTTGTTTTTCAAATTTTGTTAAGAAAATTTTATAAGTTGAACAACTTCCCTTCCCCAAGTGATTAGAAAATTAGATATGAAACTCAAATATTTTTGATGCTGGCAGTGAAAGAACTGAGTTAATTTGTTTAATAGTTTAGTTCATGTGTGTTAAGACATACTAGAAGGTCAGTAGCAGAAAAGTACAACTTTGTATGCAAGAACACAGAATGAATTTTAATTATCCATAAAAAATTGAGACTGGATTTGTTTTAAAGTCTTGGGATGTTGTTCCTGGAGGTAAAAGAAATAAAGGCCATATTTAACTAGATAAAGTTTTTGGAAAGTAAATTGCTTTCTTGGCTTTATAGTAACTGTAAATAATAACTCTAAAAGCAGCGTGAATGTGTTAACTTTTTTTTACTAAGTTTGATATCCTAATTTATATATCATTTAAAATAAGAGAGAGAACTTATGAATTTTGTACTCAGAAATGTTGTGTTGATAAGAATACAATTTACTTTTTCCTCTGATAAATGATAATTTAATCTGAGATCAGTAGTTCTTTTTTAACAGGTAGCAGTAAAATTTTGTTGCCACATTCTGCACAATTTTTTCATATAAAGGATTTTGTGTCTCACAAGAATGATTTCCAGATTTCTGCTGACTTTGCTATGCCCTTGATTGTGAAAGAGCTAAGGTTGTTTAAATTGTATTACATTCTATGTTTATTGATATTGCCACTTTGATTAATAAGTAACTAAACTATTGTTTCTCAGACGATTACAGTCATGCTTCGTCAAGTAACCAAATCTTTATTGATAATTCTTTTGATTTTACCCTAGGAGCAAACTCCAAAGTTAGAAAGAAAAGAACAATTAGTGTATCTTTCACAACTAAAACTATCTTTGAATTTTCCCAGAGGTCTTTGGCAGCAATTTTAAAGAATTCTTTCATTATACAAAAAGATGACTAGATAACTCTGTTTGAATGCTTTCTGTTTCTCAATTAATTCCGACATTATTATAAGACTTTCATGGGAAGTGCTGCCAAGTCAAAGGACAATTTTGTAAAATGTTTTAATATAAATGTTTTGAGAGAGTGTACACTTTGCAAAATGGATTAAAAGACACCAGATACGTATTAATACCTTCAATATAAATAATACATTTTTATCTTTAAAATAAAATTAATCAAATTAACATACACAATTATATATTTTGTTGAAAATAAAATATTACTTTTCTACATTTTGATATTGTTAGATACTATAAAAATTAACCACAAAAAAGTAATCTTTTTCTTTCTTCTCATGTCTTCTGAAAGTTTAACTATTTTAACATATTTTAGACTAGACTAGATTGTGTCTTCATGTAAGCTACAGACTAGATTGTGTCTTCAACAACCAAAAAAACAGAGCCTCATGGAAAAGACTATGCTAGGTACATTTAACTAATGGTATTTTAAGAAACTGATTCGTCATTACCGGTTTTAGATCTTAAAGCTGACATTGCTTAGACAACTCTAAAGAGTCATAGTGAATATTTAACCACAGACTAAGTCAATTTCTAGGACTGTTCTAGAATCATGGAACTATATGAATGCTAATTGGGGAATCTAGACTTAAAGAAACACAGATAATTTATAAATTACACAATAAAAGAAATTTAGTTATTTGTTTTGAAATATTCCTGGTATTTTTAAAAAATGTTTTATTTTCTTATGGTTATATAGCTGATTTCTTCCTTCTATTATTTCATTTCTAACCTTCAAATTAGTACACTGTAATTTTATAAATGAAAATAAAACATTAATTTAAAATGTTTTTAAAATAAACATCTAAAATGTTGATTTAAAAACTCTTGGTGATCTAATTGTCACCAAGAATCAAGTAATTATAATGAATCTTCCAGTTTTTCATAACAATACAGTTATTTGAATAGGAAAATAGGGACCATGCCATCTATTAATTGTGCAACCAAGCCTCTTCCATGAGGTGCAATATTGGAGAAGTTTGTATTCACCTGTAACTGGGTATGAGGAGCTAGAAGTTCAAACGCGGTACTACAGGTGCTCACCTGATTTTTGGTTCTTATCTGTGTGTGTTTTTTCTGCGTAGACAGTAGTTAACTTGGTTTCCTTGCGGGTGTGGGGGACTATCAGTGGAGCCTTCTTTTTCGCCATATTCCACCACCTTCTCTGACTTAGACATTCATAATCAATTAAGGGCACAGAATCTGTGAAGTTACATGTCAACTTAAAGACCTAGAAAAGGAGAGATGCAAATAATTTCTTTCTAGGCAAAAATATAATCTCAAGGTTTCCATTTTCTTGCTCTGTACAATATTACCAGTTTTCTGTGTAACCTAATATTTTCTTTCTAACATTCATTTCTAAAAGTATGCATTATCCCATCCCTCAAAGTGTTGCTGAACCCTTATGCATGTTGAATAAAATATTTGGCATATATTTATTCTATCTTCTTATAGAAGTCATACTTTTAACTTTCTAGAAGCAAGACTTTAGACAAGCCTGAAATATCAGGCATATCTGGATAACCCTCATGATGCACCTGTTTTAAGGTCAGCTGATTAGTAACCGCACTTCCATCTGAAACATTAGTTTCTCTTTTTATGTAACATACATACATAACATAACATAGCAACATATTTGCAGATACTAGGGATTAAGATGAGCACATCTTTGGAGGGGAGGAACATTAATTCTGCCTACCATACTAAGAAAATATGAAATTGATTTATTAACTTCTACGAAATAAACTTGTCTTAGACATATATTCCTTGATAAAGCCTACATTTATTCAGTCATTCTTTCATGTATTCACTAAGACGCAGTGTGGTATAGTAGAAAAAAACTAAGATGTAGTCATGAAAAAGGAAGAATAGAGTTTGCATGCATACTTATTTCTAACAAGATATGTAATAGTGGTAAAAGGTTTAGTCTCTTTGAGGCTTTATTCTTCATTTTTTCTTGAGAAAAATGAAGGCAGTTAAACTCACTTCAGTGTTGTTCTGAGGATGGGGTGTGATAATTAATAGAAAGCACTCACTGGGTGCCAAATAAAATTAGTCAGCAAATGTTAGCTATTGCTAGTGTAACACAGTGCCTGCCCTGAATAGATGTTTGGTAAGTGGTCTTTATTCATTTAATTACATTATTCATTCATTCATTTATTATTTCAAAAAAATGTAATCTCCTGCCATCATTATGAAATACCAAAACATATATAATATATAGCACATGTAATTTATAAAATATTATAATTATGTTGTTTGTTGTTACTGAGAAAATAGAACTGATGTTTTATTGTAAATATGACCATTTCTCATTTTACAGACATAAGAAATTAATCACAGAGAGATTACCAAAAATTAGCAGGATCCTATAAGAAAGTTAAGAAGTCTTAAAATTAAAATCTGTAATTTTCAGACTACTGAATTCCTTGTGCTTATAACATTTTATTAGGTCTATTGTTAATTTTAAGAAACGGAGTTTCCATGGTATCATGAGTTTCCAAATGCTTTATACTTTTAACACCTCCTACCTTGTACACATAAATTAACCACAGCAAGGACTTTGCTATGTAGCCAGTACTACCTTTTAACATAAAACCTTCTGATAGCTTCTGGTATTATAAACTTACCCAAGGAAAGCTAGACCTTCTTTTACATGATAGATAATTAAATTTTTAAACAATATCTGCTTGTTTAGGCATATATACATATAATATTAAATTGTTTTAAATAATTGTATTATGATATAAAAATTATTTTTAAACAATTTAAATTTATCTTTTCGAATTTTGACTATATCATAGCTTTTCACTTTACCACAGAGCAATAAAATTGTGCTTTTTACAATTGCTCAAAAAGGGTCCTGATGTTTCCAGAAATGCTATTTCCCTAAAAGTTTATTTCCAATTTCCTAAAATTGCCACAACATTTTTCTTTTAACAATTGTATTATTCTTATGGAAATAAGGCAGTCCAGAATGAACTATTGTGTAATCTCCCTTATTTATGGAATCTAGAAAAAAAAATCAAATGTACAGAGAACAAAACAGTTGTACTGGGGTGAGGGTAGAGGTGAAGGAGGAAGTGGAAAGATGCAGATGAGAGCATACAAAGTGGCAGATACACAAGATGAACAAATCTAGAGACCTAATGTACAACATGCAGACTACAGATAATGAGATTGTGCTGTATATGGGAGTCATGATAAATGAGTAGCTTTTAGCTGCCCTTGACACACATGCAAACAGTGAGTAATTATGTGAAATGCTGGGTATGTTAATTCGCTTCACTGCTGATACGTTTTTACTGTCTACACATATCTCATAAGGTATATCTTGTATACTTTAAATATACACAACAGAACTTATTTTAAAAACTAAAAAAAGTTGAATATTTTAAATGAAATGCTTTCAGTAACATTATTTAATCTTTTATGATAAATAAACCATGGCTTGCCAGAGTGCATTGTGATTGAATATAATTTTTAGGGCTTCTTAAGTTATGTAGAGATATTTTCCTTTCTAGAAAAGTTCCCATCACTGTATTTCACTTGTCTCAAAAACATTTTGATTTGTTCAAAATGATATTAGACTACTACTCAAACAGTGCTTTAAATAGTCTAATAGCAATTTCTTCGACATAAAGCAACTTAACAGGTATTCTGTGATCTCAGTTTGCACATTTATGGTATAAAACTTAAAATTAGTTTTCTGTGATCTCTATGTAAACAAGTCCCTCCACCGTTTGAGAAAGGTGTTTGACTTTAGCGTTTCCCAAATCTAGGTTTGCTAAGTTTTCACATCAATAAATCAACACATTCCAGTACAAGAAAATCTCCATAATGGGGCAGAGACTTCTTTAAGAGTTTCATCTTCATAGTGGGGGTCTGAGATTAGCTGCGTGCTGTGGGTATCATATTAGATTTACCTGGAATTATTTCTAGAAAAATATATTTTTTAGAACATTATGATTATCAAGATACAAAGTTGTCCCTTTTCATTTAAATATTAAATTAGACAAATAGCCCTGCAATAAATGAAGATATGATGTTTTTGTGGATTTGTTGGTATTTTATATAATTAACATCATGATTTATATATAGAGATAGTAAATTCTCTAATTGGTAAATGCTACTTAATTAAGCAGACTCATGTAGCTTATATTCCTGGATGTGAAAATTTTCCTGATTGTCTAGTGGAGTGGTTCTCAATGAGGGGCAATTTTGTACTTATCAGGTGACACTAGGAAATATTTGGAGTTATTTTGTTTTTCCAGACTGTGAGAGTGACCTCGTTGGTATTGAGTGGCTAGAAATCCAGGGATGCTGCTGAACATCTTACAATGCATGAGAAATCCCCCATAACATAGAAAAATCTAGTTAAAAAGGTCAGTAGTGCCACTTTTGAGAAACCCTAGTTAGAACAATTTGGAAAGTTTGATATTATCATATTTGTGTTTATTATACTACTTTGATTTTGATAGCATATTGGAACTAGAATAGGCAAGATTATATTTAGTGCATCAGATAAGGAATTCTTATCTGATGCACTGAATAGAGTCTCTAGAGACTCTATTGGCTGTAACTAAAGAGGATATGAAGACAGTGACTATTTCGAGAGATATTGGGGCAAAATAATTGAAAATATTTCATGCTTAATTAGGTAGGGCAGAGAGTGAGCTTGCTTTTTGTCTATCATAGCAGAATAGATAATACTTAAATGTGATAAAAGAATGCAGAAAAAGCAGCACATGTGAAGGAGAAGGTTCTATTAGGGTTGAGTGTTAATTGTCATCCAAATGAAAATATCTAATATATAATAAGGTAGAGTTTAAGAAAGAAAGATCTAAAATTTTTGTTTATTATATAGTTTATAACAGTGCCCAGCATACAGTATGGGTTCATTGTTTACTGGATGCAATAATAAATGTAAGAATTACTTTTTCTATCTCTTCATTCCTTTGAATACTTCCATCTGAAGAAACAAACCTAAAGTTCCCAAAAGTATTTGGAAACACCACTGGACTGTTGACATTACTTTGCAAAAATTTCCCCAGCGCCACTTGAATTTAGCCTTAGATTCTAGCACGTCAACTCTGATTCTTACTTTACAGCAATTTTATCTCTCTCATAGACAATCTTTAAACATGTATTTGTGAGTGTTTAACACCTTATATGTAATCTATATTTAATCTTAGAATACTTAGAATACTTCTATCCAGATCTTCATATCTCTTAACCTTGAACCTGATCTACCAGAGTTGAGTTATAGAAGTCATAACCAACATCAAGGCTGTTACTATACACATTTGTGAAAAGATACTCCTGTGTTCTAGTTTGATCACACACACACACACACTTAGAAATGGGCATATAAGAATTCTGGAATAGAAAAAACCTCTGTGTGAGTTTTCTCATTCATAAGAGCAATGAAAGTGATGGGAAGTTGTCAAAAATAATTTTTTAAATTCTAGATATTAATCAAAAACTTGCAACAAACTAAGAAATTATTAATTTATTCATGGAAAACCATAGAACTTTTATAAGAACAAAAGGATTTTTAGCTTTTTAACTTAGATTATTTATGTTTGCCTCTCCCCAACTCCACGGGATCCTTGAATAGAAGGGCCTTGTAATTACAGGAGCTGAGAAAAATGAAGGCCTTGTCATTACTCAAACAAGCACAAAGAACAGGTGCTCAAAAACTTTAACAATTCTTATATTACTCCAAGCTAATTGTTATTTTCCCATATAAATGTATTGTCATCCTTTTCAAAAATAAATTAACTCCAAATATAAGGATGGTGCCTGGAAATTAAATTCTACTGTATTGATCTACATGCCTATTCTGATGCCACTACCATGGTGTCCTGATTATTATAGCTTTGTAATAACTTTTAAAATTGAAAAATTAAGTCCTTTCCAATTTTGTCTCCCTTCCTCCCTCCCTCCTTCCCTCACTCCCTCCCTCTCTTCCTTCCTTCCTTTTTCTCCTTCCATAATTCTTTTCTATTTTTTTTCAGGGTCTCTGTCATCCAGGCTGGAGAGCAGTAGTGTGAACTTGGCTCACTGCAGCCCTAACGTCCAGGACCCAGTAATTCTCCTACCTCAGCCTGCTGAGTAGCTAGAACTATAGATAGATTTTTTTTTTACTTTTTGTAGAAATGGGGGGATGGATCCCACTATATTGTCCAGGTTGGTCTTGAACTCCTGGCCTTAAGGGAGACTCTTACCTTGGTCTCTCAAAGAGCTGGGATCACACCTGACCTTGTTCTTCTTTTTCACATTGTTTTGGCCATCCTGGGTCCCAAAACTATCCATATAAATATTGGGACCAGTTTGTCATTTGTTGCAAAGTTGCTAGCTAAGATTTTGATATGGAGAGTGGTTTGGCTCTGTCCCCACCCAAATCTCATCTTGAATTGTAGCTCCCATGATTCCCATATATTTTGGGAGGGACCCCATGGGAGATCATTGAATCCGGAGGAGGTTTCCCCATACTGTTCTTGTGGTAATGAATATGTCCCATGAGATCTGATGGTTTTACAAGGAGTTTCTCCTTTTGCTTGCCCCTCATTCCCTCTTTTTGCTTCCACGTAAGATTCCACCATGAATCTGGGGTCTTCTCTGGCATATGGAACTGTGAGTCCCTTAAATATCTTTTTCATTATAAATTACCCAGTCTTGGGTAGGTCTTTATCAGCAGTATGAAAATGAACTAATACAGACTGCCTTGAATCTGTATATCAGTTTGGAAGGTATTGCCATCTTAAAAATATAAAGTCTTCTAATGTATGTATGTAGGATGACTTTTCACTATGTAGATCCTCTTTGAATTTTTTTGACAATATTTTTAGTTTTTAATATACTAGTCTCTTCTACTACATTTATCCTTAAGTATTTTACTTTCTTGAATACTGTTATAAATTATTTTTTCCTATAATTTTAAGATTGTTTATTGCTACAATGTAAAAATATATTTAGATTTCGTATATTGACCTGGTAGTCTTCAACTATGCTAAACTCATTTATCAGTTGTGATGCTTTTGTGGATATGTACATAGAGATAGATTGTTTCTTTCTTTACAGTCAAGTTGGATGTTCTTTAAGTGCTGTGTCTGGGCTGGGTATTGTGGCTCACACCTGTAATTCCAGAACTTTGGAAGGCTGAGTTGGGCAGATCACCTGAGGTCAGGAGTTTGAGATCAGCCTGGCCAACATGGCAAAATTGTCTTTACTAAAAATACAAAAATTAGCTGGGCTTGGTGGTAGGTGCCAGTAATGCAAGCTACTCGGGAGGCTGAGGCACAAGAATTTCTTGAACCTGAGAAGTAGAACTTACAGCAAGCCCAGATGGTACCACTGCACTACAGCTTGGATGACAGAGAAAGACTCCATCTCAAAAATATGTTATGTCTAATTCATAGACTAAAACTTCTAATACCATGTTAAATAGAAGGAGCAAGGGAATTTTTACTTGTCATGTTCCTGAACTTAGGGAGAAAGCCTTCAATCTTTCATCATTAAGTATGATGTTGGCTATAAATTTTCTCCATATGGCCATTATCAGGTTGAAGAAATTCCATTTTATTGCTAATTTGTTTAATGCATTTTTTAAAAAGCCACAGTGACTGTATTGTCAAATAGATTTTATGGATCCATTTACATGCACATGTAGTTTTTGTCTTTATAGGATTGATAATGTGTATTATATCAGGTGGGTGCAAATATGATTGCAGTTTTCACCATTAAAAGTAATTGTGGCCAGGTAGGGTGGCTCATGCCTGTAATCCCAGCACTTTGGTAGGCTGAGGTGGGCAGATTACAAGCTCAGGAGTATGAGGTCAGGAGTATGAGACAAGCCTGGCCAACATGGTGAAATTCTGTCTCTACTAAAAATACAAAAATTAGCCAGGTGTGGTGGTGGGCACCTGTAATTTCAGTTACTCAGGAGGCTGAGGCAGGGGAATCACTTGAACCTGGGAGGTGGAAGTTGCAGTGAGCGGAGAACAAACCACTACACTCCAGCGTGGGTGACAGAGTAAGAATCTGTATCAAAAAAAAAAAAAAAGGAAAGAAAAAACAGAAAAAGAAAGAAAAGTAATGGCAAAATCACAATAGCTTTTGCACCAACCTTATACCACCTGACTTTTGGGTATTAGACTGTTTTTTAAACATTTTTCTTTTTTATTATACTTAAAGTTCTGGAATACATCTGCAGAACATGCAAGTTTGTTACGTAAGTATACACATGCCATGGTGGTTTCCTGCACCCATCATCCTGTCATCTACATTAGGTTTTTCTCTTAATGCTATCTTAACCCTTGTACCCTACTCCCCAACAGGCCCTTCTGTGTGATGTTCCCCTCCCTGTGTCTATGTGTTCTCATTATTCAACACCCATTTATGAGAGGACATGCAGTGTTTGGTTTCCTGTTCTTGTGTTCATTTGCGGAGAATGATGGTTACCAGCTTCATCCAGTCCCTGCAAAGGAGGTGAACTCATCCTTTTTTATTGCTGCATAGTATTCCATGGTGTATATGTGTCACATTTTCTTATCCAATCTATCATTGATGGACATTTGGTTTGGTTCCAAGCCTTAGCTATTGTGAACAGTGCAGCAATAAACATATGAGTACATGTTGCTTTATATAGAATGATTTAAAATCCTTTGAGTATATACTCAGTAATGGGATTGCTGGGTCAAATGGTATTTCTAGTTCTAGATTCTTGGGGAATCACCACACTGTCTTCCACAATGGTTGAACTAATTTACACTCCCACCAACAGTGTAAAACCATTCCTATTTCTCCACACCCTCCCCAGCATCTGTTGTTTCCTGACTTTTTAATGATTGCCATTTTAACTGCCATGAGATGCTTTCTCACTGTGGTTTTGCCTTTTCTCATGTTTGTTGGCCACATAAATGTCTTCTTTTGAGAACTGTCTTTTGATATCCTTCACCAAATTTTCATGGGGTCCTTTGTTTTTGTCTTGCAAATTTGTTTTAGTTCTTTGTAGATTTTGAATATTAGCCCTTTGTCAGATGGGTAGATTGCAAAAAGTGTGTCCCATTCTGTAGGTTGCCTGTTCACTCTGATGACAGCTTCTTTTGCTGGTCAGAGGCTCTTTAGTTTAATTTGATCCCATTTGTATATTTTGGCTTTTGTTGCCATTGCTTTTGGGGTTTTAGTCATAAAGTCTTTGCCCGTGCCTATATCGTGAAAGGTTTTTTTTCTAGGGCTTTTATGGTTTTAGGTCTTACATTTAAGTGTTTAATCCATCTTGAGATAATTTTAGTGTAAGGTGTAAGAAAGGGATCCGGTTAAGCTTTCTGCATATAGCTAGCCATTTTTCTCATTTATTAAATAGGAAATCCTTTCCTAATTGCTTGTTTTTGCCAGGTTGGTCAAAGGTTAGATGCTTGTAGATGTGTGGTCTTATTTCTGAAGCCTCTGTTCTGTTCCATTGGTCTATATATCTCTTTTGGTACTAGAATCATGCTGGTTTTGTTACTGTAGACTTGTATTATAGTTTGACCTCAGGAAATATGATGCCTACAGTTTTTTTGTTTTTGCTTTGTACTGTGTTGGCTATATGGGCTCTTTTTTGGTTCCATATGAAATTTGAGATTTTTTTTTTCAATTCTGTCAAGAAAGTCAACGGTAGATTGATGGGGATAGCATTGAATCTATAAATTACTTTGGTCAGTATGGCCATTTTCAGGATATTGATTCTTTCTATCCATGAGCATGGACTGTTTTTCCATTTGTTTGTGTCCTCTCTTATTTCCTTGAGCAGTGGTTTGTAGTTCTCCTCAGAGAGGTCCTTCACATCTCTTGTAAGTTGTATTTCTATGTATTTTGTTCTCTTTATAGCAATTGTGAATGGGAGTTCACTCATAATTTGGCTCTCTGTTATTGGTGTATAGGAATGCTTGTGATTTTTGCATATGGATTTTGTAGCCATGACACTTTGCTGAAGTTGCTAATAGTTTAAGGAGATTTGGGGCTGAGCTGATGGGGTTTTCTAATTACACAATCATGTCATCTGCAAACAGAGACAATATGACTTCTTCTTTTCCTAATTGAGTACGCTTTATTGATTTCTCTTGACTGATTGATTGCCCAGGGCGAACTTCCAATACTGTGTTGAATAGGAGTGGTGATAGAGGACATCTTTGTTTTGTGCTGGTTTTCTTCTTCTTTTTTTTTTTTTTTTTGAGACAGAGTCTTGCTCTGTCACCAGGCACCAGGCTGGAGTGCAGTGGTGTGTTCTTACTCACTGCAACCTCTGCCTCGTAGGTTCAAGTAATTCTCTTGCCTCAGCCTCCTGAGAAGCTGGGACTACAGGTGCATACCACCACACCCAGCTAATTTTTGTATTTTTAGTAGAGACGGGGTTTCACCATGTTGGCCAGAATGGTCTCGATCTCTTGGCCTCGTGGTCCACCCAACTTGGCCTCCTAAAGTGCCAGGATTACAGGTGTGATTTGCATATGTTGAAACAGCCTTCCATCCCAGGGATGAAGCCAACTTGATGGTGGTGGATAAGCTTTTTGATGTGCTGCTGGATTTGGTTTGCCAGTATTTTATTGAGGATTTTTTCATGGATGTTCATCAGGGATATTGGCTTGAAATTTTCTTTTTTTGTTGCATCCCTGCCAGGTTTTGGTATCAGGTTGATGTTAGCCTCATAAAATGAGTTAGGAAAGATTTCCTCTTTTTCTATTGTTTGGAATAGTTTCAGAAGAAATGGTACCAGCTCCTCTATGTACCTCTGGTAGAATTTAGCTGTGAATTCATCTGGTCCTGGACTTTTTTTGGTTGGTAGGCTATTAATTATTGCCTCAATTTCAGAACTTGTTATTGATATATTAAGGGATTTGACATCTTTGTGGTTTAGTGTTGGGAGGGTGTATGCATACAGGAGTTTATCCATTTCGTCTAGATTCTCTAGTTTAGTTGTGTAGAGGTGTTTATAGCATGACTGTTATACTACTATACAAAGTTTTCATTCCTAAAATAAATTACACTTGATAATGGTGTATAATCCCTTTAATATTTTGCTGGATTCAATTTGCCAGAAAGTTGTTTTTAGAATTTTAAAATTCTTATTCATCTATATTGATGGATAATTTTATAGTTACTAATTTAATCTCTGTACTTATATAGGTCTCTTCATATTTTCTGTTTCTTCATGAGTTTTTCTTAGTAGTTTCTGTCGTTCTGGAAATATATCCCTTCCATTTATATGTTGTTGTTGATGATGTGTAGTTTTTATAATATTGCCTTCTGTATTCCCTTTTGTTTCTCAAATGTCAGTACTGATACTCCTTCTTTTATTACTAATCTTGGTAATTTGATGTTTCTGTATTGTTTTCTAGGTAGTTTAGCCAAAATTTTGTTAATATTGTTAATCTTCACCAAAAAATGATTATTTGGCTTCATTGATTTTCTCTATTAGTATTCGATTCTGTATTTCTTGTATTTACACAATCATCTTTAATATATTCCTCCTTCTGCTTGTTCATTTTACTCTACATGTTCAGACTTTTAAGAAAAGAGGCATGGCTATACACATGAAATCTTTCCTCTTATTTTTTTATATAGGAATTTACAGATACAGGTTTTCCTCTTATGAGTACTATAGCAGTAACCTGCTATCTCCTGGATACCATTCAATGATGATTTTTAGAAGAGTATGTATCTGCTATCTCCAGCAGACCATTCAATGATGATTTTTAGAAGAGTATGTATTGTTTTGGAGTAAAAATTCTATACGTATCTGTTAGCGAAGTATTAAAAACAGTATTAAGAGTGGGACATTAAAATCTTCACTATTATTCCTAAATTGAATATTTCTTCCTGACATTCAATCAGTTGTTGCATTATGTTTTCTGGAACCCTGTTTTTAAGTGAATATATATTCAGTATGTTTAGAGTTATTATATTTTCCTGAAGAATTAACCATTTCATCACTATAAAATGTTCCTGTTTATCTTCAATAACATTTTAAGTCTGTCATTTCAGATCTTACTACATCCATTTCAGCTTTCTTATGTCTGCTCTTTGAGTGATATGTCTTATTTCATACTTTTATTCTCTATGTATTTGAATCTACAATGTGAAAATACATAGTTGCATTATCTTTTTTATCCAATGTGACAATCTCTTTTCTTTTGATTAAATTGTTTCTTCATTCGCATTTTATGTAGTAATTGATTTATTTGCATTTGATCGTTTAGTATTTGCTTCTAATATGTCATGTCTTTTTTGTTCCTCTATTTCTTCTTTATTGATATTTTTGCCTATTTTATAATGACATATTTTATTTCTTTAATTATTTTAATGATGTGTTTAGTTATTTTATTAGTAGTTATTCTAGGGCTTAAGATATAAATCACCTTTTCAGAATTAGCTAAAGATTTATACTAACTCAGTTCCACACAAGACATAGATGTAACACATCTCTATTTTCTCTTCCTTCTTTTTTTTAAAAAAATTTTGTCATGCATATTACATATATATGTCATAATATCCCAAATTTAGTGTTGTAGTTATTAGTTTATATAATTTTATGTATTTTAAAGAAACTGAGAAGTGGAAGAACAAACATACTAATAGATTTTATCCTATTAATTTTTCAACTATTGTTAAATATGTTATGTCACTATTGTCAGAAGCTCAATGATTTATTGATATATATAATTTTACACAATTGCTTCTCATGTTAGTTAAGGAAGAAAGAACACAAAATATTAAAATACGCATTTATATATTTACTTTTGTCCTGAAGAACAGACTTTCATTCTGAAGAAATTTCCGAACAATTTCTTATAAGGTTGTCTTCTTGCAACAAATTCTCTCAGTTTTTATCTGTGAATACTTTATTTCCCCTTCTTCTTCTTTTTTTTTCTTTCTTTTTTCTTTTTTTGATAGGGAGTCTTGCTCTGTCACCCAGACTGGAGCGCAGTGGCACCATCTTGGCTCACTGCAACCTCTGCCTCCCTAGTTCAAGTGATTCTCCTGCCTCAGCCTCCTTAGTACAGGTACGTGCCACCATGCCTGGCTATTTTTTGTATTTTTAGTAAGGACACGGTTTCACTGTGTTAACCAGGATGATCTTGATCTCCAGACTTTATGATCTGCCCTCCCTGGCATCCCAAAGTGCTGGGATTATAGGCATGAGCCACTGCACTTGGCCCTCCCATTCATTTTTAAAGGACATTTTTGCTGGTATATTATTTGTTTGATTTTTATGTTTGGTTTATTTTCTTTTAGTCCTCCGTTTAGCTATTTTCTCACTTGCTCAGGTCTCCATTGTTTATAATGATATTAGTAAAACAGCTGTTGATCTTATTGAAGATACTTTGTGCATGTCATTTTTTCCTTGTTTTCAAGAATTTCTCCTTCTCTTTGTTTTTTTGACATTCTTTGTAATGTCTTTGGATGTTCATCTCTTTTGTGTTTATGCTACTTCTAGCTTGTTGTTCTTCTTAAATGCATAGATTGAATTTTTCATACAATTTAGAAGTTTTAAGTTATAACTTTCTCAATTTTTTTCTATTTCTTTCTCCTATCTTTCTGCTCTGCCCATTACACAAATGTTGGGTTTAAAGTGTTAAATGTTTTGTTGAGGCTTTGTTCATTATATTTATTTCTCTTTTTCTTCTGTTATTCAGATTGCATGATAGTTCTTGATCTATATTTAACTTAGCTGATTTTGACTCCAGTTCAGCCCCAGTAGGTAATTTTTAATGCATTTATTATGCTTTTCAATTATGGAATATCCAATTCTTTAAAAATAACTTATTTCTCTTTTTTGATGTTCTCTGTTGAGACATTGTCAGAAATTCCTTTGCTTCCTTTACTGCTCTCCTTTTGCTTTTCTTCTTTTACTGATTTAAACATGATTTTTCTTTGGTTATTGAACATATTTATAATAGCTCCTTTGAAGTACTTGTGTAAGTCCAACACCTATGCCCTCTCACATGCATTTTCTATTGCTTGGGGTATTTTTTGTTGTGAGGGTGGTGGATCTTTATTGTTTTTGTTTGTATATTGATTTTTTTCCTATTTATGGCTCACACTTTTTATTTCTTTTCATACCCATATATTTTTCCTGAAATCTGTACATTTTAGATAATACATTGTAATATATACTGATTTTCATATCTTCAAAGCTTATTGTTAATGTTTAAAAATGCATTTTCTTTGTAATTTGGCTGGATTATTTTAGAGAAGGCATTTTTTTTCCCTGCAGTGTGAGACATCTGATGTTGCTTCTCAGAGGATAGTGTTGAACATGTGCACAGTTGCCCTGGGATGACTTGTTAGCAGGGCTCTCTTTGACTATTTTTCACTGATTTCTCTGTTAAGCCATCTTTTTCCATTGGTCTTACACACAGCTGTTAGGCTCCACTAATTGCCAGCACTGGGATATAAATTTCTCCTCTGTCTGACCCAATTAATGTCGTATTACTTTTCAGGAATAATTTTGAGACTAATTTTTAAAGTCTGTTTTGACCCCAGAAGGCCTCCTCTTAGGAATACATTTTCTGGTTCTGTTTACTAAACTAACAGGTCTACAGTTAGCTTATTGTTGTCATGGAACTACCAATACCTTCTTATGTGTGTCTCACAAAAATATCCATTGTTTTGGGTATCATCCTAAGGCATATACTTCCCAACATTCCTCTTCAAATAAATTCAATACATTGAGAAAGCTTCTGAGCTCTCAGTTCTTACAGCCTTTCTCTTGTAGGAAAAATCTCCGAGCCACTGCTCCTAGACAGGGCACAGGCATAGTAGCCTAGCTTTCTTGAAGTGACATCCCTGTTTCATGAGTAGGGTGTTGAGCAGGGAAGTTATCTTCTGGGTGTATAGCCTTTCTCTCCCTACACTGAACTTTACATTATGGCAATAAATTTATTGCTCCAGTTTTCTTGGACTGTCATTCCTGGCACAAAAATTCTTATCTACCAGGGAGGTTAAGAGAAAAAAAAGAGATCGTCATACCTCTCAGCTGCATTATCCCAGAATTTAGCTTTTGCTGCATGTACTGCAGCAGGTAATAAATATTTGACATCTGCCCCTTCCACGAAGACACTGTAGCCCATGACTTAGAGATCAGTGCAGAAGTATCTTCATCTTCTTGGCTGTATTCACTTGAGGTTGACCTTCTTTCATGCAGAGCTAGGTAATGGTAAATGAGTTGTAGCTCAATAACACAAGTTCCAACTAACTTATTTTAAGTACATTTTCTTGAATAAATACTTTTTCTGTTTCATGTTTACACTAAGGAAAATTTTCAGAGTTTTACTGCTTGGTTTTGTCTTCGTCTTTATAACATTAACAGTTGTGATTGTTTAATTGGAGAACAGGTTCATAGTACTCCTTATTCTGCCATGCAGGAAATCTTTCTATAGTTTATTTTAGTTGCTAAGGTAATGCTCAAAGGTAAGAGCTAATAACCAGCAAACCCACCTTTGTTCATTGTCCTTTATTATTAAATCTAGTTAAAATTAAATTCATAAAATTTAAGTAATCTGTATAAAGCACTTTATACATAAAAATTGAATATCCATAGTAACATTATCTATTATACATTATGACTTTCAATTTCTAAATAAAGGAATTGAAGCCCAGATAAGTTTTATGAGTTTCTCATGATCATCCACCAAGAGTAGTTGGTCAGAAACTTCCATCGGATTCCTTCATTCCTGCAGTGTCAATGGCAGTGGATGTGTCACAGAACCAGTACTAGGGTTGAACAAGAGAAGTGAATGAGGCATTTATTTGCATTGAGCACAAAATTTAATGATGTACTTTAAATAGGAGGTTCATGAGATTTCATTTTTTAAATGGCATGTTAAATTCAATTATCAGTGTAAATAATGTAGCTTTTTAAAAATAAAAATCAATAAAAATACCCATGATGAACAAATACCAAAATTTTAAGTGAAGATACTTTTAAAAAAATTTTTACTTTAAGTACTTTTAATTCTGTACACATTTGTACAGAATGTGCAGTTTTGTTACATAGGTATACATGTGCCATGGTGGTTTGTTGTATCTATCAACCTGTCATCTAGGTTTTAAGCCCTGCATTCATTAGATATTTGTCTAATGCTCTCCCTTTCCTTGCCCCCCAGCCCCCAACAGGCCCCAGTGTGTGTTGTTCATGGGCTCTCATTGTTCAGCTCCCACTTGTGAGTGAGAACCTGCGGTGTTTGGTATTCTGTTCCTATTTTAGTTTGCTGAGGATGGTTTCCAGCTTAATCCATGTTGCTGTAAAGGACATGATTTCATTTTTATTTATGGCTGCATAGTATTCCAAGGTGTATATTTACCACATTTTCTTTATCTAGTCTATCATTGATGGCCATTTGTGTTGGCTTTGGTATTGTAAATAGTGTTTCAATAAACATACAGAAGACACATCTTATTACTGATATTTTTCTTTTTGCCCCAGGCTACTGTTACATTACTTCATGGTAATGGATGTGCAGACTTAGCACTAACAATTGATGCAAAGCTTGGGCACCAATTCTGGCATGTATTCCTGGTATAGCAAACACATCACTTCACATCTACTAAGTCTAAATTTTCTCATCTATACAATATTTAGAACATTAATACCTACCTGATAAGGTTTATGACAGAATTGAAGAGACAAAGTGTGAGGCATGTTTTATGGCAATTTGTAAACATTAACTACACTCATATAGTTTTAGCTGTTATTTATGGTAATATTTAGATATGGCTATATGTACAATATATAATATATGCATATATGTATGCATGCAAACACACATATTCACACAATCTCCATAAAAACATGAAAATCCAACAGTGAAGCGGTGTGTATTCCATCTAGTGCAGTTAGGATAACACATTTACAGAATCTTGGAAATGTTTTAATATTTTAAAAAGTTAGGAAAAAGTGTTTATTGCATTTTAAATTCAAGAGTGGATGACTTTAATGAGAGCCTTAAAGGGGACAGCAATTATTTTAGATGGTTAGAATCTGACATAATACCTATGGATTGGAGATTAAAGAGAGGAGAAGGCTTAGAACTCAGTCCTGGTGAGCACACTTACCTGACAAGTAAACTGTTTATTGTTTTACATGTATTTCAGGAATATTTATTTTCTGGAACAAGCTGATAAGTTATTTCTAATTATTAGCATTGTTTAACACAGAGCCGGAAAATACTTTGTTACCTACATTTTTATCTCTCACTCTACATGTATTTACACATACATATTTATGTACATGTGTATTTATTGCATATCGTACACACACAAGAAATAGATAAACTTTTCAGTTGCACCATACAGTAATTTCAATAGTTATTAAAATGCCTGCTGTTCTAGGCTAATTGAAAATACCATCCTATTGCTAGGGACTCTGTTGACCATCACTACTCCAATCTTCTGTGAATAGGATTTCCATAGATTCAGCAACTCCAGTGTCTAGCTAACGTGACTCTTCATACAGGATGATATTTATCATACTTTGTTAATTTTAGCCCAATTTCAGCTAACTATGTTTATTATTATATGTTATTAAAACTACAATAAAATGAAGGAAATGAGTTCAATTACAAGGTGTTGAGATTCAATATGCAGTTCTTTTTTGTTTTTATGGTTAACCTGAAAGGCATGACAAAAATTACAAAGTTCTTACATTATTCTGACTTTTTTTTTAAAGTTGCAATTCATACTATGCCCATAATTGGTAACTATAGGTATCTGGAGGTACATAAATCTTTACCAAATCACATAAGATAGAAAAAGTAAGAAACAGATCTCTTGACATGACTGAAAGTAAAAGCACTTAAAGGAAGCCAGGTAAATTTAGTTTTGCCTTTTCTGTTTGTGGTCATGCTGAGAATAGTGATATTATATTGACAGTAGGCAAAACACACAAAAAATTTCCAGAAGGCAGATGAATTTATTATTGTGTTATTCCTAGATAACAATTATCAATCCACACAGGTACACTCAATTAGCAGTTTTCCCAATTTATAGAAATATTTCATAAACCAATGTCCTTTCCTAATGAAATTTTAAATAATAAGAACTAATTGTATTCGATCTAGAAAGTAATTTTTAATTATCGAAAGGAAAGTACTCTCAGTGCAATTGTGATGTTTACTAATATATAGTTTTATATTTTTGTACTCTACAATTGTATATTCATATTTCTGTAGGGGGGTAAAACAAAACCATTATTATTATGTTAAACTAATGAGAATACATAGCAGTGTTGAAGAACAAAGTGTGAAGAAAAGGAAAAGAAGGAATAAGGAGAAAATCTGTGTGAGAGAAGAGGAAACATCAATAGACAAAGAGACTTTATTCTAGAATCCTACTTACAATTGTTGAACCACTGTTATTGTAAATTCCAAAAGCCAAACCTCTCCCACAATGTCAAAATTCGACACTTTGTAAAGATTCTAACTCAATAACCAATTTTTTTTTTTTTTTGAGACGGAGTTTCGCTCTTGTTACCCAGGCTGGAGTGCAATGGTGCGATCTCGGCTCACCGTAACCTCCGCCTCCTGGGTTCAGGCAATTCTCCTGCCTCAGCCTCCCAAGTAGCTGGGATTACAGGCACGCGCCACCGTGCCCAGCTAGTTTTTTTGTATCTTTAGTAGAGATGGGGTTTCACCATTTTTTGACCAGGATGGTCTCGATCTCATGACCTCGTGATCCACCCGCCTCGGCCTCCCAAAGTGCTGGGATTACAGGCTTGAGCCACTGCGCCCGGCCTCAATAACCAATTTTTAACTCCTGAATCTGTATAGCGTTTCTTCTGACAACCACCTATTTTATTTGACTTCTGACCTTTTGACTTAATTCAAGCCTAGTTTTATTGAGATTTCTGTCCTATTTTCATGCTCATATTTGCATCAAGCTTTTAACCTATTACAACTTCCCCAGAATACCACCTTCATCAGTTTGCTGTCTATTCAGGATTCTGAGTCTTTTTACCTCATGGCTAATACCCAATGAGAATATCATTTTAATATATGATAACTATTTATTTAAAGGTTTGCTTTCTCATAACTATCTTTAGTTAATATGAATAAAAATTCAAATATAAATGATTGTATCCTTGAGAATGTACGTATCACTATTTGACATTATGAGTCCATATTCCTAAATTATGAAAAAGGTATCCATTTGCTTAAATATATATATATTCACTATTACTATGTAGATTTACTGAAATATAGTTTATAGTCTAAAATTTGGATAAAATTTAGCTTTTAGAAAAATGTGTAAACTCTTTCAAACTTTCAGAACCTTACAGTAGGTATTACTATTTATCTCATCTGCCTCTATAAAGAATAGTGAAAAATCAAAATAAAATCCTCAGTCCCCACCCCCAACCCCACTGCCTCCACAGACTGAACAGGCCCTCCTCTTCTTCATTAAGGAATCTCAGAAGGCAAAGTAAAGGATTCTGAGATTCACCAAAATGATGAAAAGTTACAGGCTGCCTTGAATGAAAGTTATAAGATTTTGGAACTAAACCAATAATGGCGCTCAGGAAATACAAATTTTTCTTGTTAGACTGGAAGGCAGAAGCAAATCTGTAAAGCCTTTCAAACTGGGCTTTATCCTATTGTAATGGAGATCTTACTTAAATGTAAAAACTAGACAGTGGTTTGAAAATAAAACTGGATTCAAGTGGAAAGAAGAATCCAGAGGAAAGAATTTAAAAGGAAATTTGAACAAATTACTGAAAATGAAAGAATGAATTTTACACAAGCCTATTTTAGGGAATACAAAGTTCATATTCCAGAATGTGGCAATGCACAGAGATATCCCATGACTTCATTTATTCGACCCTGTACCAAAATATAAAAAGAAAAAATTTGAACAGTGATTGCTAGAGCTGAGAGTGAGGAAAATAACTAAATACAAAGAAATAGCAAGGGAACTTATGGGGGTAATGGGAAAACAACTTGAGTTTGACAGTACTGTCAAACTTCATAGAACTATACATCTTAAAAGAGTAAGTCTTACTGTATGTAAATTATACATTAATAAATCTTTTAAAATTAAAAAAAAGGATAGTGATTAGATATTGAACACTAAGTATTTGGTTTTAATGATTTGCATGCTGAACTGTTTAAGGATAAGATATACTAATTATCTGCATTGTATCTTAAAATGTGTTGAAAGGGTAAAATGATTTGATAGATGGCTGCAGGATAAAGAGATGACAGATAGACACGTAATAAAGCAAACATAGCACAATGTCAGCGGTTTAGATTTTTTTTCAAATTTTCTTTTTCTTTTTTTCTAAGACAGTCTTGCTCTGTTACCTAGGCTGGAGTGCAATAGCAGGATCTTGGCTCACAGCAACCTCTGCTTCCCAGGTTCAATCAATTCCCTGCTTCAGCCTCTCGAGTAGCTACGATTACAGGTGCATGCCACCACACATGCTAATTTTTGTATTTTTAGTAGAGATGGGATTTCATCATGTAGGCCAGGCTGATATCAAACTCCTGACCTCAAGTGATCCACTTGCCTCAGCCTCCCGAAGTTCTAGGATTACAGACATGAGCTACCACACCCAGCCCCTCAAATTTTCTTTACATTTGAAAATTCTCATAATAAAATCACAGGAAAAGTTTTACAGACACGCTTATGACTGCACACATACATAATTTGTGCATGGAATCAAAGGTTTCAAAATACAACATCATCACACACCAAAATATTGAGTGTTTCCCTCCATGTAATCTATTGTGGGTTGATTACAGATGTATCCTAATGGATTAACAGAGAATTAAAAGTGAATCAACATATGTCTCTGTGAAAGAAGTCACAATCAAGCTTTTTAGCTCTCTCTTTAATTGTCCAAAATTCACCTTCAAAACCATATTATTGAAGAAACCTCAGCATTGATAAAACGTTGCTTCTCATGAATAGAACTATTATTGGAAGCAGATAAGTGCATGATTGTGGCTTTCTCCCCCATCTTCAATGTTGCTCCATATTTCTGAATCAGTAAGATGACTGTTACCTTCCATGACATTTTCCTCACATTCTGTTATGCCATGATTCCAAATTCCATTCTCATCTCATTTATCTGTATTAATAAATCAGGACACAAGTATGGGAGGAATTATGAAGATCATTACAAAAATTTCAAGTGCAAATCCTGGCATCAGCCTAAAATACTCTATCAAAGCTTAACAATTTGCATTGGAGAGTTGGAACCAGGCCCAGAAATAATAAGATTGATACCTAATACAGTTTGCTCTGTGTTCCCACCCAAATTTCATCTTGAATTGTAATCCCCATGCGTCGAGGGAGGGAAGTGGTTTAATCATGGCAATAGTTTCCCCCATGCTGTTCTCCTGATAGTGAGTTCTTATGAGATCTGATGGTTTTATAAGCATCTGGCATTTCCCTGCTTGCACTTCCCTCTTCTGCCACCTTGTGAGGAAGTTCCTTGCTTCCCCTTCCCCTTCAGCCATACTTGTAAGTTTCCTGAGGCCTCCCCAGCCATGTGGAACTATGTGTCAATTAAACCTCTTTCCTTTATAAATTACCCAGTCTCAGGTATTTCTTTATAGCAGTGTGAAACAGACTAATACAATACTTTAAAAAAATCAGTTGTGTTGAACACTTGCTAAGATATCTATTAAGAAGTAGAGATAACTCAGCCAATGCAAGAGTCAGCTATCCCTGGCATCTTTGGCTTTACTACATGAAATAGGACCTCAACACCAGTGAATAGTGTTAGTTTCAAAACATATATTAAGAATCCTAATTGTTGGTCAACTTTGGGTGGTCACTTTGTGTGTCACATTGACAAATTCATCAAGTTTAAAAGATTAGACTGAGATAACAATAGGCAGCGCTAGCCTGACCAAAAAGACAAATTAAAGGTAAAATTTATTTTGGCTTTATTTCATTTAGATATCCTAGCATGTAGGTATGTGTTGGAATGGCCGGGGCGGGGGGCTAGTTCTTGGTATATGATTGCTCTATGAAGTCTTCCCAAATCTGTATAAGAAAAGACCTGAGCTAGCATTAAGGCTGACTTTTAAGGCCAGATGAAAGATGAAAAAAAATACTAAAGCTTGTAATGGTGATATATTTTTTAACAACAGAGTATGAATTGGATTAAGATCATCCATCATATTTTTTAACTTAAAGAATATTTATGCTACATACATGCTCTCCCCATCCCCATCCCTCCCCCATCCCTGTCTCATGACAACCTTTTCATGTTTTTCTAAGAGCTGACCATACTGATCTTTTTATAAATTTTAAAGCATACAAAAATTTCTCCTGTTTCAGGATCATACCTTTGTTTTGTTTGGTTTTAGATCTCAGTCTGTCAAAGGGATTTCAACCAGAGTGACTTCATCTTGAATAGCCGGTGGGGTAAAAATGAGGCTGAGACCTGCTGGCTTGCATTTCCAGGCTAGGCTTTGTTACTCACAGGTTAAGACGTGAGGTCAGCAGGATTGGTTTCAAGAGTTATATAGGTCACAAAGACCACACTGATAAAACAGGATGGGTTGGGCACAGTGGCTCATTCCTATAATCCCAGCAGTTTGGGAGGCCAAGACAGGTAGATTATTGAGGTCAGGAGTTAGAGATCAGCCTGGCCAACATGGTGAAACCTCGTCTCTACTATACAAAAACTAGCTGAGAGGTAGTGGCACAGGCCTATGGTGCCAGCTACTCGGAAGGCTGAGGAGAGAGAATCACTTGAGCCTAGGAGGCAGACATTGTGGTGAGCTGAGATGGCACCACAGCTCTTCAGTTTGGGTGAGTGAGAACCTGTCTTTAAAAAAAAATCTGGCTGTAGTAAAGAAGCTAGGTAAAACCCACCAAAACCAACATGGCAATGAAAGCAACCTCTGGAAGTCTTCACTGCTCATTAAATGCTAATTATAATATATTAGCATGCTAAAAGCCACTCCCACCAGCACCATGGTAGTTTCCAAATGCCATGGCAATGTCTGGAAGTTTTCCTACATAGTCTAATTAGGGGAGGAATCCTCAGTTCTGGGAACTCCCCACCCATTTTTAAAGGGAGTTGCCAGAATTGAAGGTCTCTCTTCTTTTTAGACCATACAGGTAACGTTTTACATTTTTAACCATTTAAATCCATCCTTTGTTTAGCATATGACCAAGGGAAAAAACATAAAAATAGTCAACTAACAACCCTTGGCGCTGCTGTGCCTGTGGAGTAGCCATTCTTTTGTTCCTTTACTTCTCTAAAAATCCTGCTTTCATTTCACTCTGTCGACTCACCCCAAGTTCTTTCTTGTGCGATATCAAAGAACCCTCTCTTGTGGTCTGGATTGAGATCCTTTTCAGGTAACAAGTCTATTATCACTTTTTTGAAAGAAAGCTTCCTTAAACTTCAGTATGATTTAGGTTCCCTTTAATATGTTCTCCTAAGTCAGGTTTTTTTCATAGCACTTGCCATAATGTGTAATTATATAATTTTATGTATTCAGTTGTTAACAAAATTTCTCTCAATTGGCTCTAAATTCCAGAAAACTATGCACATGACTGATGTGTTCACTATCACCCCATCGTTAACTCACACAATGATGACTGTATTGGAAGGACACGACAGATATCTGTTCGACAACTTCATATTCTGTGTTTATGTAAATGCCATCTCCTTCTTGAAAGTAGATATTACCTTGTTTCCTCTGTAGCCCCCGGAATTTCCAGGACAGTGTTTTGCATATTTCTTTCAATATGTGAAAATTGGTGAAACTTTCAAAATATTAGCAAATTGCATTTATTGAATCCATACTAGGTGATTAATATTGGGTTAATCATTATGTTTGTGAATCTCAGTTTTATTTTCTGTGAAGTTAAAATGATGTGCTAGATAATATCAAAGTCTTGTAAGTACTGCTATTCTTGGCTTTTAAAACATTCTGCTTGCCTATCAATGTCAGTTCTATTCATTTAGGGGAGGAAAGGTGTTTTATACAGTACTTTCCTAAAACAAGCTGTTAAATAATTCAAGGCAATCTCAATTTTTCCACAAAAGTCTACAACAAATTCTCAAATCTGAGAGAAAAATACCTACACAATATTGAGAATATATGAGATAAATGTATCTTTTGAGTTGACTTTCTAGAGCTGTTACAATTAAAATTGGTGGACTGATACTTTTATGTCAGATTTCTAAGGTAACCAAAACAGGTTTCTCATGAAACAGGAAAGAAATTCTGATTGACAAGCTCATGTTTTCTTTAAAAGTACTTGTCTCATACCAGTTTATACCAGATGGAATATTACTTGATGGTACTGGGATAATATTTACACACTTCTTGTCCCTGAAATTTTAATTTTATTCTTCATATTTTTATTTCAAAATTAACCTAATAGAAAACATATAATATGTTATGTTGAGGAATGATGATGTATTGTTCCCTCAGAGTAAAAATCATAAGTCATTTCTAAAATGAAAAAAAGACATTAATAAAACATTTTTTGACGTATTTTATTCAAAAGTTAGTGTCTTCATTCATGATGGCATTCCAAAAGAAGGAAAATAAAGTCTTACTTGAAAGTACAAACAAAAGATAAGAGAAACTGGCTCATTAACATCTCAGAAAATTTCTGGTGCTAGTTCAATTGAAGATCATAAAAAAATTGTACACAGTTCCTGAAAGATATACTTTTATATATTTTTAAAAAACCTTGTATTTTTAGCACTCACTGGCACATGCAAGTTTAATCTGGTATATGTCAAATTTTTTTCACATGCTAAAAAATTTTTATACACAAATCAACAAAAGATTAAAAATATAAAATTAAATGTTATATTTGTATAATGTGTTTATATCAATATGTATTCATACATACGACTCAAGATACTCAGGACATCAAACTTAGAAGCAGGCCCTGTGTCAGAAAAGCTAAATTTTAGTAGAATTTCAAAGTGAGATACTTGGCTGCTTGGGTTGATTTTGCTGATTTAACCAACTGAGATTGTATTAGTGTGTTTGAAGTTGCCATGAAAAAGTCCTGAGGCTAGGTAATGATGCATTTGGCTCACGGATCTGCAGGCAATAAAAGAAGCATGGTGATAGCATCTGTTCCTGACAAGAGCCTCAGGAAGCTTGCTATCATCATGGAAGGCGAAGTGGGAGCAGGTGTAACACGTGATAAGAGAGGGAGCAACAGGGAGAGAAGGGCAGAGCCACACTCTTTTAAACATCCAGATCTCATGTGAATTCAGAGAGAACTCACTCATTAAAATGAGGATGTACTCACTCAAGCCATTCTTGAGGGATCCACCCATATGACCCAAACATCTTCCAACAGGTCCCACATTCAACACTGGGGATCATGTTTCAACATGAGATTTGAAGGAAACACGCATACAAACCATGTCATGGATAAAATTCCTTCTTCTATTATCATATTTTAGTTTCTTTATATACAGGATATGATATAGAAGCTTATATGTGAAAATACATGAGTTATTTTGTTTCTTAGAACATATGAACAACCTCTTAATATGGTTAACAAGTATTTTTGGCTTCCACTTATGCTTATTATACATAATTATGTTTCATTTTCCTTTGGTGGAGATTACACATGTAAGGTTGTGAACTTAATAATATAGGAGAAATACATGAGGATTTTATGAAAAGTCTTCCCCACAGAATCCCCTTTATAACATCTAAGATTCCTGGTATTGCTGTGTTCTTGTGCTTGACGGTATGGCAAAGAGAGTGGCAAGGGATACAGCAGCTGGGAAGGGGGCAGAGAAAGAGATCAATAATCTGAAGCTGATATTTTCAAGCATACCTAGCTCTGTTTGCTCCTTCTCAATCTAAGTTATATATGGATAACAAGGGAAATGGTTATACAACGTTTTCAGATAACCAGTAAAATGGCCCGCTTCTGAGATCACAGTTCCTGGAGGACTTACATTTCTCCTACTTTTCAAACTTATCCAAATGGTTTTAGAGGTACGTTCTAACCTGCATCATAGATAATTTCTACAAGGTCAACTTCTATTTCCTAAAGATACATTCATATGTGGAGTTCACCAGGATTTTAACATTTGAAAAATCTCTCTTGTAGGCAGAAAGGAAGGGCAGATTGATCAATATGTGAATATTCCTTGCAATCATATTTGATAGGAAACAAAATCTTTTCAGCTTAATCTGTTTCCTAGAATGCTGAATTTCTATTTCATTGAGGTGAAAGACTATATAAATTTAAGCATAATCTTGCCTAGAGATGACAGAAAGCCCTCATATCGAGTAAGCTCTAGAAAGAAGGAGGTAGTATGTAGAAAGGAACATATTTTGAGGGTGAAAGTATTTGGTTCAAGGTTCCAAACTGAAGCATAGCTTTCAAATGTTTGACCCTAAAATCTACCCATATCTGGTGCTGGGAGCATAGAAGAGAAAGAGCGTATTTATGACAAAGGAGTCCTGAGATCCAATAGAAACCTGGCTCTTTTATTGTTGTCCTCATTTTATGATAGAAGGTGTAGCACTCTCTTGCTTTTGAAAGTAGAGAGCAAGGTAGATTGATGGGATTTTCTAATGCATCACACATACATCACTAAAGATTAGAATGCAACTTGATTTTGTTGGGTTAATTCTTAAGTGAATAATACTCAGAGAAATGAACTATAGTTAAGGAAACATATCCAGTTAAGAGTACACTTGCTCTTCCCTCTACTAGTGAAATTATGCATCTTACTCTATTATAGAGTCTCTGAAAGGGATTGTTATTGACTCTGCTTCCAAAATAATAAAATATAACCTAGGTATTCGAGTTCAGTCATCAATGTACACACAACCACAGACACAAGTTGTGAGTCAGTCCTAAGTCTTGATGTTTCTAAAAGCAAATTTAATTTGTAATAGTACATTGCCATTCAGGGTCAGCTAGACAATTTGCAGGACACAACGCAAATTGAAAATTGGGATACCTTGTTCAAAAAACAAAAATAGTGTTATTAAAATATTAAAACATAAAGCTTTTGTCTTTTACTGGCTAATTCTTGACTCATTTTGATTTAATATTTTTCTAAGTAAAGAAATAAAATTTTATTTATTAGCATGAATTTGCCATTTATTTTATAATGTGCAATGAAATTTTAAAAACAAATATAAAATACTTAATTTGCATGCAAAATAACCCAAAATGCACAATTTGTATTTCCTTAATTCTTTCTTTCTTTCTTTTTCTTAGAAAGGGCTTTGCTCTGTTTCCCAGGCCTAACTAAAGTGGTATGATCAAAGGTCACTGCACCCTCCCCTCACCTCTAACTCCTGGACTCCAGCAATCTTTCTGACTCATCTCTGGAGCAGCTGGGACCACAGGCATGTGCCACCATATCCAGCTAATTTTATTTATTTATTCATTTATTTATTTTTGTAGAGACAGGTTCTCACTGTGTTGCCCGGGCTGCTCAAATTCCTGGACTAAAGTTATCCTCCCACTTCAGCCTTCCAAAATGTTGTGATTATAGGCATAAGTAACTATATCCAGCCCATAATTTGTATTTCACAGCTCAAACATACATATCTACTTTATTGTTACCAAAACAGAAATGCTGCACAAAACTGGCAGAATTGTTCTTCTTGTACTTATGATATGTTCATATTCTACCAACACGCTCTACTTCAAACTTACTGATGATTAAAGAATGATTGAAAAAAGGAATTATGTATTTCCTCATCTTTCCCCTCCCATGTCATTGTTTTTAATATAAGTAATAGGCTACTCAAGGAAGTAGCATAAGTAAGAAAGGATATGGTAGGCTTCCTCATGATTCATATTTGGTAGAACATCATCGCTTTCTTTCTGTGTTTGGAATAATTTGAGTGGAAAGTGTAGGCTTTCTTGTACTTTGTACTGGCTCTGTGACTTGTTCAAATTCTAAACATTTTGACTGCTCACAAAATTCTGTTCTTACAGGGCATCACAAATGCTATAGGTGAATGGGTTTGCAAGGAATGGTAGACATGAATGTTACATGTATATCCTCCTCTCACGCATATGATCCATTGCTTTTGTTTAGACAAAGATCTGTTCCAAAATTAAGACATTGGTTTAAAATTCAATTAAGAAATTCAAAGCAGCAAAAACAGAGCATTAAATCAAGCACAGTACAACTACAAAGGTGACACATTTGTGAAGCCAGGTCTATAGCTTTTTTGGATTCTGACCTGTGGGGCCATATAGGACAAGTAAAGCAATACTCTGAAATTAGCACATGACAGCAGAGGACAGTGAACAAATTACATGTCAGTATACTTTCTTGCAGAAGGCATGGTAGCCAATTTGATGAAAGCAGTTCATGCCCAGGAGGTCTAGTGAATAGGCCAAGTGGGATTGACTAGGTATTTGAGGAGGTTGACAGTGTTGAGATAAAGTTAAGTAGACCCAGAAATTCAACAATCATTTCTTAAATAACTGAGAATGGCAGTAAAGGAATTTCATAATTTTGATGGTCAGTAAGCAGAGTATGGGTATAAAGAAGTCACCAATGTTAACTCCATTATAAATGAAATTTAAAGTAGAGAAGTAAGTGAAGTGTCATTTAAATCCAGTAAATATAGGCAGTTAAGTTGCCCTGAGTGACTACAGTCTCTGTGCTTCCAAGATAAGGTAAGTAAAACTGAAATAACTAAAGTGAATATTCAAAAAGCAAGTTGTTATCAATATGACAATTATTATTATCAAAGAAGTTGAGAGTAGAGGAGATTGACTTCTCAGTAAAGTTTTCTATGCCTAAGTTAAGTATAAAAATAAGCTATATTTGGTTTAAAAGAACTGAATGTTTTCCATATTTATACTAAACTATGGTTATAAAAATTTACATGAAGGAGTTAACAGAGCTAACTCTATAATATTCAAAGATATAAAAAAGGAAGACAACAATGTTGTAAAACAATTTATATTCCCCAGGTCTGACAAATTTCTGAATGACAGGTCCATATGCTCAACAGTTCATCAAAGCCTATAAGAGTCTGTGTGTTTGTATGCATGTGCATTTATATTTTCAGAAATCTGGCTTATACAGAAGCCAATGCAACACAGTTTCACTGATTAAGTTCACTCAGTGTCTTCTCAAATGGTATATAGAATTCTTCCCTGCATAAGTAAAGTAGCTGTTCCCCCGATATGATTATATAAAAAGAGACAAATGTGAGGAAATAAATTCTATTTTGTCATTAACGAAATGTACTTAAAACTGTGCTGTGCAAAATATTGAAAGTAAGAGAGAAAAGGTCTAAATCTTTTGGAGGTACTGCAAAGTTAATATTCGTGTTCCCTCAAAATTCACACGTTTATATCCTGACCCACAATAAAATGGTATTAGGAGGTGGGAACTTTTGAACATGATTAGATCATTAGTGTGGAGCCCTCATAGATAGAATTAGGACCCTTACCAGAGAGACTCCAGAGAATGCCATTGCCCCCTCCAACTTGTGAGGTTACAGCAAGAATTTAGCCATTGATAAACCAGGAATTGCACCCTCACTGGACATGCAATCTTTTGTCATCTTGATTTTAGACTTCTCAGTCTCCAGAACTGTGAGAAATAAATTTTTTGTTGTTTATTAGCTAGTCAGTCTACGGTATTCTTTTATAGCAGCCCTGATGAACTGAGATAAGATGGTAACAGAAATTATAAAGAAAGATTTGGAGGAAGTCATTGAAGATGTGATGAAGTGTGAGAGGAGGCATACAGCATAGAAGGGGTTTTGTCATTTAATTTTTCTGGTTTTATAAATGGTGAACAATGAGAATTTATTAAATACTTCAGGTAAATGATATCAAAATTATTTTTGTTGCATGTGAGAGCACATTTCAGAAGCAGAGGCAAAATTAATTAAGCTGAAAGTAAGTTATGTTTATTTAGATATATTTAGGAAAAAACTAAGCTAACCAAGAGGAGTTGGAGAAATAATTGTTCCTGGTTAATATTAATTTATGGGTTTTCATAATGCTACATATAAATTTCCAAGACCAGTGAGTATACAAAAGTAAGTCATCAAGAATAATAGTGCCCTTATTTTATGAAGGTTGTATAGAAAAGATGATGCACAAATCAACAGGCCATATTGTCACAGGATCCTTGGGGTGTCACTTCACCAGCCAGATACCTCTGTGGCCAGTGTTGCCTTTGCCCCAGTTTTTCTCAGGCTCACTGGGCTCATTAAACCCACTGTGTCTAGCAGGCTGTGCTTGGCTTGTGCTATCTGCCTGGATTTCATGCCTGCTAAGGGCAAGCCAGGTGTGAAGAAGCTAGGAGTGCATGAGCACGTGAGTGTAGGGTCTAGTCACTGCATACAGCCAAGTATACCAGCTGTGGCAGGGTGGGAGGCTCCAAGGACCAGCATGGGTGCTACCTCCCTAGTCCAGACTGTGGCTGGACTAGGCATACAGCAAGCAGCTTCCATTGCAAGCACCAGGGAATGTGGTTGTTTCCAGAAGCTTGGATATTCCAGGAACCACAGAGCCCTAAAGAGAGTGTCACAGCCCTGGCCTGGGGAGCTGCTAGATCTGGATACCCCAAAGGACCATAGCTTTTCTCTCCTTCTTTCTTTTCTTCTTTTCTTCTTCTTTTCACTTACAATATGGCAAATAAGGGGTATGTTTCAGCCCTGTTTGTGTTATAGCACTTTCAACCCTGCAATTTGCGAGTCTTGAGTTCTTGTCCCACACCTAGGAAGAAAGAGATAAATGGACAAGTGAGATGTGTGAGACAAAGAGGTACTTTATTGAGCTACAGAACACCTCAGAGAAGACCTGCCATGGGAAGCTCCTCCCCACAGGCAGTCTGTACTAATGAATATCTAGCTCTCAGCAGACAGGAGACCCATAGCGAGTAACTCCACTGTGCAGGAAAGTTGTCCCATCATCTGCTTGATTCTGGCTGAGTCTGGGGGTTTTATGGGCCTCAGAAGGGAGGAAGTGAATACTGATTGGTCCATGGGCAGCCATGGGCAGGCCCAGAAAAAGCACCATAAGTTCTTACTCTGGTCCACAGAACTGGCAGCTCAACCTGGCCTCAGGCCTTTCTGACCTAAAGCTGGGGTTTCACCAGGGACCCACTCCTTTCTGGCCAGAAGCATGTCTGCCTCCTGCTGCCATCAACCTGCCATCCAATATGCCCATGGCACCTAGGCTGATCATGCCAAAGGGTATCTTCAGGCTGATGCTAAGCTACTCTCAGCACCCCCTCAGCCTCCCTCCTGTGCTCCTCAGCACCTAAAGTCTGGAGGGGGCCAATGTGGCAGAGGGCTGGCATGGCAGACCTGTCCTGAGTGTGCACACATTTGGCAGGTTGCAACAGCACCCGGGCTCAGCCTCAATATGCTCCAAAATTGGAGCAAGTGTCAAGAGCAAAAAGAGTTAATGCAGCAGGAATAAGCACTTCTGAAACTGTGAGGACAGGGGCACTTTACCAGGCCCCCAAGAGTGCAGAGATGAAGGGATTCCTGGGTCTGCACCAGCAGCTGGGCAGCTGCAGCTGTGCCCAGGATGCCAGGGCTCCTGCCTGCTTCTAGGCCTCAAGAGCACAGGGATGCCTGGGTCCAGAGTCAGGACTGGGTGGCTGCAACTGTGCAGGGAGCCTGAAGCTTCCACCCCTGCCAACTTGGTTGGAAATGGGGCTTCTTCTACCTGTTGCCAACTCCTGCCGTCTCAATGAAGCACATAGCCCTGGCTGCTCCTCCCTAGCTGCAGCTGGCATCATTGCAGTGGCCATTTTAAAAGAGCTGCTGCTGCCATCACAATTATCACATTTTATATAAAACTATCAAAACTTATATGTGTGAACTAATATTGATGTGTGTTTTTCAAATTTACTCCCAGGGAAGGAAAAAAATACTTGTCGAACATCATGACTTACAACTTGCATTTTATTTGTTTCTGCTCAGGCAGTTTTTGGCAAATAGACCAATAAACTTGTCTTCTAAACTGTGTATAACTATTGGCGCTATCTAACTTCACATTATGTAAAGAAAATTTAAAAATATCTGCTAGGGGCCTGCTATGTACAAGCCACATGGTAGGGTAAAGATAAAGATAAAAATTTCTCCATCACAACGTTACTAAAAACTTATAGAGAAAAGACGTTAGCTTTTCTAAAGCAATAGAACCATCAAAAATGTCTCCGTGTTTACTAATTAAATGTTTTGGTAGTCTTTTAGTGTTCTATTGCTGTGCAACACACTACCAGAAACTTCGAGGATTTAAACAACACTAACTTTTATCTTAGTTTTGTGTCAGAACTTTGAAATGAGTTTCACTGGGCAAAAGTCAAGGTTTCATCAGGGCAGCATTCCTTCTGGAAGCTCTACGAAAGAATCCATTTTCTTGCCCTTTCCAGCTTTCAAAGGTCACTAACATGCATGATCACTTTTTCATTTTCAGAACCAGCAACGGTGGATCAAGTTCTCACATCACATTACTCTCGCCTCCCCTTCTGCCTCCTTCTTCCACTTTACTCATCCCTTTGTTTATATCTAGCCTACATAGCTACTCTAAAATAATCTCAAAACTTTAACGACAGCTGAGCAAACAATTTTTTTTTTTGAGATGCTGTCTTGTTCTGTTGTCAGGCTGGAGAGCAGTGGGGAGATCTTGGCTCACTGCAATCTCCGCCTCCTGGGTTCAAGCAATTTTCCTGCCTCAGCCTTCTGAGTAGCTGGGATTACAGGTGTGCACCACTACACCCAGCTAATTTTTGTAATTTTGGTAGAGATGGGGTTTCACCATGTTGGTCAAGATGGTCAATGGTTTCGATCTCCTAACCTCATGATCTGCTCACCTCAGCTTCCCAAGTTGCTGGGATTATAGGCTTGAGTCACTGTGCCAGGCCAGTAAGCAATTTTAATTCTATCTGCAACCCTATTTCTATTTGCCATGTAATGTAACATATTTACAGTTTCTGGAGATTAGGTTTGTACCTTTTTGAGAATATTCTTACTAATATAGGTACATCTGGTAAATGTGAATATCAGAGGTGATAATGATTGAAGTTTGAAATAGTAGGAATTAATGTAAAAGACATGAAACTTAAACTATGCTCTTATATGTATGTAAAATTCAAAACAGCAACTATGTCAATCTTGAGGTTATGAGATGCTAAAATATCTTTACTGAAAAGTATTAATTCCTCTACAGTCAGGACTAGCAGTTGCTCCATACACCATAAGTATAAATATTAAATATAATTACATGTATAATGTTTTTTACACAGGTCACCAAACATAAATTAATCAAACTTATAATAGGAATCATAATTTCTCATACAAGTTTTAAGTTCAGCACAAATTTTGGCAGATATTTTGCAATTTGTTCTAACACAGGCTGTAAAATGGCATGTTTTTATTATGATGAATATAAAATATGCACTATAACAAAGCATACTCAGGAAAGCACATGATTTAGTATGGTTTCAATTATTTTCAAGAAAATCTGACTCTTTTAGTTTATATCATATTATTTTAATTCCTGAAATTGACAATGTTCAATGAAATTGTAGACTTCCAATTAATCCAAGTATACAGTAATTTTTTAGAAATACAAACCTCCTGAGCCAAGGAGGAATGCTGAGTTTTGTAAAATGTCTCTACCTTTAGATGCATCAAAGTTAGTAGCCATTTTTCCCTCATTTTAATGTAGATGTTTGGTGTCTCAGGGAGAAAAAGAATATTAGTTCTTATTTCATGAACACCTCCACAGATCTCAAATCGAGATGAATGACACTATTACCTGGATAGATAATCCATTTTTCTATAGTGACAATCTGCCCTAATGTTTTAGCAGTGCTGCTTTCAAAATGTCATGTTAGATGCCCAAATGTATGCTTTCGTCCCTGAAGTCACAGTTAAAGGAAGGTATTATGAATAAATATTTAATATGGAACAAATATAAAAATGAAGTTATCCTTTTTTGTAAAATAAAATGATATAAATTAATAAGAAGTTAATATTCTTAAAATAGTTTTGATATATGATGACAACATTTTTCATTTCTTTTTCCATAACTGCATCTAGAGAGCCTTTGATGGGAATGTCTTTAATATAACAGATCTTGTCAATAAAAGGAGGGTGAAGCAGCATTGAATTTTCATGTATCTTGTCAAACAACTAATACATTTAGGGCAGTGGTTCCCAAACTTTTTGACACCAGGGACTGGGTTTTGTGGAAGACAATTTTCTATGGACTGGGATGTGGGGAAGGGATGGTTTCAGGATGATTCAAGTGCATTACATTTACTGTGCACTTTATTTCTATTATTAATACATTATAATATATAATGAAATAATTATACAACTCACCATAATGTAGAATCAGTGGGATCCCTGACTTGTCTTCCTGCAACTAGCCGCGGCCATCTGAGGGTGATGGGAGACAGTAACAGATCATCCGGCATTAGATTCTCATAAGGAGCGTGCAACCTAGACCCTTTGCAGCACAGTTCACAATAGGGTTCATGCTCCTGTGAGAATCTAATGCTGCAGTTTATCTAACAAGAGGTGGAGCTCCCACAGTAATGCCAGTGGTGGGGAGTGTATGTAAACGGAGATAAAGCTTCCCTTGCCCATGCTCACCTCTTGATGTGTGGCCTGGTTCCTAACAGGCCACAGACTGGAACTGGTCTGTGGCCCTGGGGCTTGGTGACTCCTGATTTAGGGAATCCCTGGGACATTATATAATATCACATATTCTTAGTAAGCAGTTCATAACCTAAGAGTCTCCTTCCTTTATAAATATGCTGTAAAGTAGATACAATGACAGTAGTAAATACAATAGTATTTTAGTTAAATTAACATAATAGATTATTGATGAATAGATGAATAAAATAGTACTTCTTAACTAGAAGCCTTTAGAGAAATTGGCCCAGTTCTTGGGCATTGAAGGAAATTTCTGAAAGGTCAGAAACAGATGCTTTGTGAACAGATTTCTTCAAAAGCCTATACAATATATAGGTTATTTTATGTTGCTAATATTTACCACAAATATTCATTATTTTATTCAATTTTAAAGAAAAGATACTCCAAAATACAAAGTTTTATTTTATTTTATTTTAATTTTTCTCAAATTCAGGCTTCTATCTTATTCTATTATTTTCTTTTAGCTTCAAACGTTTCTCTTAAAGTTTATCAGCATAGTTTGACAACTAATTCTTTCAGCTTCTGGCCTGCTAAATATATTTTATTTTACTTTTGAGTGTAATTTCTCCAACATACAGATTCTAGGTTCCATTTTTTTAGCAATTAAAAAATAATATTTAATTGTCTTCTGGTCTCCATTGTTTCTGAAGCCAACTATCTTCCATGGTTTTCAATCACTTGACTCTGATTTCTACGGTTGTATTTGTATTATCTAGCTTGTGGTTTGCTGAGCTTCTTGGATCTGTGACTTGATCACAGATTCTTTGTGAATTGTTACCTTTTAGCCTTTTGCATTATCTCTGCAGGTATTTTTTTGTCTTATTATCTCTGTTTCATTTTTCTCTGATTTTGGATAATTTCCAGTGAAGTCTTTTCAAACTCACTGATACTTTCTTTAGTTGTGTCCAGGGTGCAGGCAAACACTTCAAATGAGTTCAGCATTTTATTTAATTATTTTAACAAATAACTTCAATTTATTTTAGCTCTCCAGCCATCTCCCTGAATTCTGTGAACCACTGCTTTGCCCATAGGAAAGACACTATAAGAATCACAGTATATCTGCCCACCTTCATCTTCAGCAGTCAATGTCCTACAATCTGTATAGTCCTGGGATAATTTAGAGGGATATGAATATAAATGAGCTCTTTTGCTGTTTGATATAGTAACTCTGAGATCTTAATAAGGGATTGTGGGATAGAGTTGGTGGGTTGTGGTTAGGACCTCACAAAATTCTGATCCTTACTAGCTGATATGCAACTATTAAAGTTATTTAAAACACCATCAATTCCTCTTTACTCTCATCTATATTTGTTCTGCCAAGACCTCCCTGTTATCCAGGTAGGAAAGCAACTAGAAAATACGCCACTGGAGGAAAGGCCCATCACTTTCTGAGTTTGAGTTCATTTAGGCTTGTTTTGACTTCTCAACAGCCTAATATGTGTTTTTCTAATATTGGAATATTGCAATGTATCCAGTTGATCTCATCTTTAGGTGGAGAGTGACAATTTCTTGTGACTTTCTACAATTCCAACTTGAAGATGTCCAGTAATTTAGTCCAGAAGTTCATTTTAGTAACCTAAAATGTGTGTAAATCTAAGAGTTTTTCGCTAATTCATTCAATTCCTTTTCTTTTCTTTGTGATAGAGTCTTGCTTTCTCTGTTACTCAGGCAGGAGTGCAGTGGTGCAATCTCGGCTCACTTCAACCTCTCCCTCCCGGGTTCATATGATTCTCCTGTCTCACCCTCCTGAGTAGCTGGGATTACAGACATGCACTTCCACACCTATCTAATTTTTGTATTTTTTAGTAGAAAGGGAGTTTCAATATTGACCAGGCTGGTCTCGAACTCCTGACCACAAGTGATCCGCCTGCCTCGGCCTTCCAAAGTTCTGGGATACAGGCATGAGCCACTGCACCTGGCCTAAGTTTCATACTATACGCATTTACCCTCTGTTGAACATAATACACCAAATGAAAGTATAGACTATCAATAAACAATATGGAATCATTTCTTATCTATGAAAACTTTAAAATTAGTTATAAAAACAAGAGTAACAAACAGAAGAAAAAAGTTAATAACACTGAAAACTGACAAATGGTGTGGCACAGACAAATTTCAATAAGAATTAAGCTTCTTTAGAGCTCTAGTTACATTTAAGACAGCATGGATGAGAGAAGATTAAAGTTAAAACTTGACTGTCTCTTAAGTAAAACAAAGAAAGATGTAATAGCATAAGAAAAATTTCATGTTCTTCTATTGTAAAGTCCCTCATTTTTTTGTATGTGTTTAAGGAGTGTTTTGGGGACCATAATCTCAATATTGTGAATTATATGTAGGCCGTAAACAGCACTGTCAGTAATCAGTTTAAAACAAAGTAGTTCTTGGAGAATCAGGAACTGAAGATAACACAAACCAAAGATTATTAGAATAAAATAATAGATCAAAAGAACTAAAGAGGATATATTTCCCTTGGAAAGAAAAACAACAAAATTTCAATTAAATCATTGGATTTTAAAAGCTTACAATTTAAAAGAGAGTCTGATGTCATCAACGGCCAGAGTAAAACAGTGACTTAAAATTCTAGATTAAAATATTATACTGCTAAAATACAAAATATGTAATCTTGATGTTAAGGCCAGCATTAAATGTAGATGTCCCATCCATGTTTTCTACTTCAATATAGGCATTGTAGAATTCAAATGCGAAAACAGGTATTGTACCTGGTGGAACAGAACAAGAAAGTGTAGAACTGATCATTAAAACTGGACATGTTGTAGAGATGGTAAGAATATTTTTATTAAGGATGTAAATGCATATACATAAATTTTCTGTGTTCAAAGACTATAAGCTTAACTAAGAATAGATCTAAGTCAAAGCACTTGGAAATATGCTGGAATAGTTACTAAATTAACAGAGTTTATGTCAATGTTATATAGACTCAAGTAGTCTAAAGGTCACAGATTGCTTACAAAATATTTTTTTAAAACCTAATTCATAGACAATTCTGAAATAAATGGAGTTTAGTAAAACGTTTGCAAACAACTTTTCAAATTTTACATTTATATAAGATTGAAACATATTGAAAAGTAGTAAGTGAAAATAGATTCATTCAAGATGAACATTCTTTCCAATATTTCTAGTACACATATCAAAATCAGAGATTTAAGATGATTACACCACCTCTATAATTACCTTTAATTATGTGGGCACCAGATGCTTTGATTTCTATTTTCTTAACATCACAGGTTATTTCTAGGTATTTGTTAATATAACAAATTACAAATATATTTTTAGTCAAATAGAAAAATACCTTCTGAAACACATGACATATGCTACAAAAGTAACCATACTTTACTTCTATTGTAGTTTAAGAAAAACAGAACACTGTGTATTTTAATTTTGCAAATAGTTACCTAACTTGAAATGCAACTTTAACTGCAGAAACCTGGATATGGAGAGTATAGTAAAACGATTAATGACTTATCTTTATAACCATTTAATTAAAAATACATGCATAACAATAAAAATATCTTATTGTAAATTCCAGTGGCTACATCTGTATTTGTGAACTATATAAAGGAAGTAATTTCAAATATGTAAATATGACAGTTCTGCAACTGATTTAAAATAAATTCAACAACACAATAAACCACAGTGTTCGAGGATAGAAAAAAATATACATTTATACTATGCTAAATTTTACTATGTTAAAAATGTGTATTACAAATATGTGATGGGCAATGGATTAGAATTAAAAGTCAATTAACATCAAATAATTTCAAAATATTATAAAATTAAATATTAGTCTAATAATAGTATGTTTTTGGTTAAAATACAGTTTAAGGATACTGTCATGTTTTTCTAATTTATTCTTAAGTAAATAAGGAATTTACTTTAAACCAATATCCACAATTTAGGATTCATATTGACCTTTTCAAATGTATGGTTTTTTTCGTTAAATAATTTTGGACTTAATTTTTACAAAATTTAGTTTGATCTTATATAACTCTATTTTATATTTTCTGTTTGCCATTTTGACTGAAAATGTTGCCTGAGTTGCTAAACTACTATCATTGACCATTTTTAATGGGGTTCTGTGATTTTAAAATGCATATTTTAACACATTAATCATGAATATACACATAAAATGAGAATAAATTTACATGTTTGTATTATATTTCCTTACTGATTCTCATGACACACTATCTTATATATTTATGCTACAAATAAAGAGAAGGAAAATAAATTTTTATGAGTTTTACTCTCAACAAAGCAGAATATCTGTAATTTTATGATTTTAGATGATCATATTAACTAGAATCCAGAGTATCAAACTGAGGGCATAAAAATCTTTTTTGGCTGTAAACTTTTCTAGACTCTGTGGTAAAGCTAGATTGATGACTGTTTATAATAGCAATAACCCCTGCAAAATCAGTCATTAACACAGTTAACAACTAATTTGTTGGAGTGTTAACTGCCCTTGGCTTTGCCTCAAGCTGTTAGCAAGCTGGTCATTAACTGCTGGTTACAATCGATTTCTTGGGGCCCTATTTAACAGAAATTTGATTTCAATTCCACACCCACAGAGGCTAATTTTGATTTGGTAAACAAGTAAGTCTCTTTTCTTAAAGTTAGCCTTGATACAATTTTGTTCTTATATGATATATCAAAAGACATAAGTCAGTGTGCATGTAAAAAATATGCGATTACTCCAAAGATAACTAAATCAATGTTTATGTTTCTCAGCTTATATGGCAGAGCTGTCAGAAAATATAGGACAAGAAAAAGAGTAAAGAATATAAAATATTTAGTTAAACATGTTTATATATTGCATATTTTCAAGGGCATTCTATTGAATGAAACCAGTTCCTCAAATGGTATTATATTACTCAGCCATTTATGGTAACTAAAGGAATGTCTAATAATAGCTAAGTATGAAAAACATCTTCTTTCACTAAGCCTAACCACAAAAATTCCCAACATATTGCCATGTGCCATTTCCAAATAAAATCCAGCGTTCTTCCACTGACAAGTGCTGTTTAATAACAGACTTCAATCAGTTACTCATTTATTCAACAAATATTGATAGAGTATGAGCTATGTCCTGGCCATTGCTATTTGTATTTGAGTAAAACAGAGATTTCAAATTTGGGGAAATTTAGTTTATAGCAGGTTAAAAACAAATAATAAAAATGATAAATAACATATTAAAAATGTTAAGTTCTTTAAAAAAGAATAAAGAGAAAGGGAGTCAGGAAATAAAAGTAGGCCTTATGGTCACATTGAAGTCTGAAATTATACATTAGGGTGGTCAGGATAGGTTTCATGTTGAAATAGGGTTTCAACATAGGCTTGAAAGAATTAAATGTTACTCAAACAGATTTCAGGAAAAACACATTCAAAACAGAAGGAACAGCTACAGCAAAGCTCTTTTTCTTTCCATTAGGTAAAATATGCATAAAATGAGGTTTACTGTTTGCACTATTTTAAAATGTACAATTCAGTGGCAATATAGTACATTAATGATATTGAATAATCACCATCACCCTCTATTTCCAAGTTTTTAATCAGCCAAAACAGAAACTTTGTAACTATTACAAAATAATTCCCAATTACCCCTTCCACAAGCCCTTGGTAACTTCAATTCTAATTTTGGCTTTATGAATTTGCCTGGACTAGATACTTCATATAAGTAAAATTACACATTTGTCATTTATTCCTGACTCATTTCACCTAAAATATTTTCAATGTTCATCTGTGTTGAGGCACATATCAGAACTTTATTCCTCTTAAGGCTGAATATTATTTTATTGTTTAATTATTCATCTGTTGATTGACAGATGGGTTGTTTCCACCTTTTAGTAATTATGAATGATGTTATTATGAACATTGGTGTATAAATATCTGTTTATGTCCCTGATTCAATCCTTTTGGGTATATACCCAGAAGTAGAATTGCCAGTAATGTGGTATTCCTATAACTAACTTTTGAAGAACCACAAACTGCTTTTCACAGTGCCTCTCCAACAGATACAATCTTCAGGGTTTTGTTTGGTTTGGTTGGTTTTGTTTTATAGCGACCATCTGAATAGAAGTGAAGTGCTACCACATTGTGTTTTTAATTTGAATCTCTCTAAAGACAAATGATGTTTAACATCTTTTTATGTGTTTACTGGCCATTTATATGTCCTTTTTTCTTTTTCTTTTTTTTTTTTAAATTGTACTTTAGGATCTGGGGTACATGTGCAGATCATGCAGGATTGTTGCATAGGTACACACATGGCAATGTGGTGCGCTGCCTCCATCCCCGTCACCTACATCTGGTATTTCTCCCCATGTTACCCCTCCCCAAATGCCCCAGCCCCTCACTGTCCATCCTTTGCCCTCCAACAGACCCCAGTGTGTGATGCTCCCCTCCCTGTGTCCATGTCTTCTCATTGTTCAACACCCACCTATGAGTGAGAACCTGTGGTGGTGGATTCTCTGTTCTTGTGTCAGTTTACTGAGAGTTACGGTTGCCAACTTCATCCATGTCCCTACAAAGGACACAAACTCATCATTTTTTATGGCTGCATAGTATTCCATGGTATATGTGCCACATTTTCCTTGTCTAGTCTATCATCCATGGGCATTTGGGTTGGTTCCAGGTCTTTCCTATTGTAAACGGAGCTGCAATGAACATACCTGTGCATGTGTCTTTATAACAGAATGATTTATAATCCTTTGGGTATTTACCTAGTAATGGGATTGCTGGGTCAAATGAAGTTTCTATTTCTAGTTCCTTGAGGAAGTGCCACACTGTCTTCCACAATGGTTCACCTAGTTTACATTCCCACCAACAGTGTAAAAGTGTTCCTATTTCTCCATGTCCTCTCCAGCATCTGTTGTCTCCAGATTTTGTAATGATTGCCATTCTAACTGGCATGAAGTGGTATCTCAATGTGGTTTTGATTTGCATTTCTCTAATAATCAGTGATGATGAGCACTTTTTCATATGTTTGTTGGCCTCATATATGTCTTCTTTTCAAAAGTGTCTGTTCATATCCTTCACCCACTTTTGGATGGGTTTGTTTGTTTTTTTCTTGTAAATCTGTATTAGTTCTTTGTAGATTCTGGATATTCGCCCTTTGTTAGATGGGTAGATTGCAAAAATATTTTCCCATTCTGTTGGTTGCCAGTTCACTCTAATGATGGTTTCTTTTGCTATACAGAAACTCTGGAGTTTAATCAGGTCCCATTTATCTATTTTGGCTTTTGTTGCCAATGCTTTTGGTGTTTTAGTCATGAAATCCTTGCCTATGCCTCTGTCCTGAATGGTATTGCCTAGGTTTTCTTCTAAGGCTTTTATGGTGTTAGGTCTTATGTTTAAATCTTTAATCCATATGGAGTTAATTTTAGTGTAAGGTGTCAGGAGGAGGTCCAGTTTCTGCTTTCTGTACACTGCTAGCCAGCTTTCCCAACATGATTTATTAAACCGGGAATCCTTTCCCCATTGCTTGTTTTTGTCAGGTTTGTCAAAAATCAGATGGTTGTAGATAAGTGGCATTGTCTCTGAGGACTCTGTTCTTTTCCATTTGTCTATCTCTCTGTTTTGGCACCAGTACCATGCTGTTTTAATTACTGTAGCCTTGTAGTATAGTTTGAAATTAGGTAACATGATGCCTCTGGCTTTGTTCTTTTTGCTTGGCATTGTCATGGCTATGTTGGCTCTCTTTTGGTTCCATATGAAGTTTAAGGGGTTTTTTTCTGGTTCTGTAAAGAAAATCATTGGTAGCTTGATGGGGATAGTCTTGAATCTATAAATTACTTTGGGCAGTATGGCCATTTTCACTATATTGATTCTTCCTAACCATGAGCACAGTATGTTTCTCCATCTGTTTGTGTCCTCTCTTATTTCCTTGAGCAGTGGTTTGTTGTTCTCCTTGAAGAGGTCCTTTGCATCCTTTGTTAGTTGTATTCCTAGGCATTTTATTCACTTTGTAGCAACTGTGAATGGGAGTTTGTTCATGATTTGGCTCTCTGTTAGTCTGTTATTAGTATATAGAAATGCTTGTGATTTCTGCACATTGCTATTGTATCCTGAGACTTTGTGAAGTTGCTCATGAGTTTAAGGAAATTTGGGGCTGAGATGATAGGGTCTTCTAAATATACATTATGTTGTCTGCAAGTAGAGACAATTTGACTTTCTCTTTTCCTAATTGAATATCCTTTTTTTTCTTGCCTAATTGCTCTGGCCAGAACTTCCAGTACTATATTTAATAGGAAGGATGAGAGAGGGCATCCTTGTCTAGTGCCAAATTTCAAAGGGAATGCTTCCAGGTTTTGCTCATTCAGTATGATATTGGCTGTAGGTTTGTTGTAAATAGCTTTTATTATTTTGAGATATGTTCCTTTGATACCTAGTTTATTGAGAGTTTTTAGCATAAAGGGCTGTTGGATTTTGTCAAAGGCCTTCTCTGCATCTATTGAGATAATCATGTGGTTTTTGTCTTTGGTTCTGTTTATGTGGTAGATTACATTTATAGACTTGTTTATGTTGAACCAGCCTTGCATCCCTGGAATGAAGCCTACTTGATTGTGATGGATAAGCTTTTTGATGTGCTGTTGGCAATGCTTTGCCAGTATTTTATTGAAGCTTTTCACGTCTATGTTCATCATGGATATTGGCCTGAAGTTTTCTCTTTTTGTTGAGTCTCTGCCAGGTTTTGGTATCAGAATGTTGTTGGTCTCATAAAATAACTTGTGAAGGATTTCCTCTTTTTGTATTGTTTAGAATAGTTTCAGAAGGAAGGCTACCAGTACCTCTTTGCATGTCTGGTAGAATTCAGCTGTGAACCCATCTGGACCTGGACTTTTTTTGGTTGGTAGGCTATTAATTGATGTCTCAACTTCAGCCCTTGTTATTGGTCTATTCAGGGTTTTGACTTCTTCCTAGTTTAGGCTTTGGAGGGTACAAGTGTCCAGGAATTTATCCATTTCTTCCAGGTTTACTGGTTTATGTGCATAGAGTTGTTTGTAGTAATCTCTGATAGTAGTCTGTATTTCTGTGGAATCAGTGGTGATATGCCCTTTATCATTTTTTATTGCATCTGTTTGATACTTCTCCCTTTTTTTATTAACTTGGCTAGTGGTCTGTCTATTTTGTTGATCTTTTCAAAAAACCAGCTCTTGGATTTATTGATTTTTTGAAGGGCTTTTTGTGCCTCTGTCTCTTTCAGTTCTGCTCTGATCTTAGTTATTTCTTGTCTTCTGCTAGCTTTTGAGTTTTTTTTAATCTTGCTCTTCTAGCTCTTTCAAATTTGATGATAGGGTGTTGATTTTAGCTCTTTCCTCGCTTCTCATGTGGGCATCTATCACTAGAAATTTCCCTCTAGATACTGATATAAATGTGTCCCATAGATTCTGGTAAATTGTGTCTTCATTCTCGCAGGTTTCAAAGAACATCTTTATTTCTACCTTCATTTCATTGTTCATCCAGTCAACGTTCAGAAGCCAGTTGTTCAGTTTCCATGAAGTTTTGTGGTTCTGAGTTAGTTTCATAATTCTGAGTTCTGATTTGATTGCCCTGTGTCTAAGAGACTGTTATGATTTCCATTCTTTTACATTTGCTCAGGACTGATTTACTTCCAATTATGTGGTCAATTTTAGACAAGGTGCAATGCAGTGCTGAGAAGAATGTGTATTCTGTGGATTTGGGGTGGAAATTTCTGTAGGTGTCTATTAGGTCTGCTTGGTACAGATCTAAGTTCAAGTCCTGAATATCCTTGTTAATTTTCTGTCTGGTTGATCTGTCTAATATTGACAGTAGAGTGTTAAAGTCTCCCACTAAGGGCCGGGCATGGTGGCTCACGCCTGTAATCCCAGCACTTTGGGAGGCTGAGGCAGGTGGATCACGAAGTCAAGAGATCGAGACCATCCTGGTCAACATGGTGAAACCCCATCTCTACTAAAAATACAAAAAAATTAGCTGGGCATGGTGGTGCATGCCTGTAATCCCAGCTACTCAGGAGGCTGAGGCAGGAGAATTGCCTGAACCCGGGAGGTGGAGGTTGCAGTGAGCTGAGATCGCGCCATTGCACTCCAGCCTGGGTAACGAGCAAAACTCCATCTCAAAAAAAAAAGTCTCCCACTATTATTGTGTGGGAGTATAAGTCTTTTTATAGGTCTTTAAGAACTTGCTTTATGTACTTGGGTACTCCTGTATTGGGTGTGTACATATTTAGAATTGTTAGCACTTCTTGATGCATTAATTCTTTTACCATTATGTAATGTTGTGTTTTTCAGCTCCATCAAGTCATTTATATTCTTCTCTAAGCTGTTTATTCTAGTTAGCATCTCATCTAACCTTTTTTCTATGTTCTTAGTTTCTTTGCATTGCATTAGTACATGTTTTTTTTAGCTCTGAGAAGTTCGTCATTACCCATCTTCTGAAGCCTGTTTCTGTCAATTCATCAGATTCATTCTCCATCCATCTTTGATCCCTAGTTGGTGAGGAGTTGTGATCCTTTGGAGGAGGAGGGGCATTCTGGTTTTTGGTGTTTACATCCCTTTTGTGCTGGTTTCTTCCCATCTTAGTGGATTTATCTACCTATGGTCTTTGTAGTTGGTGACTCTCAGATGGGGTCTCTGAGTTTACTTCCTTTTTCTTGATGATGAAGTTATTTCTTTCTGTTTCTTAGTTTTCCTTCTAAGAGTCAGACCCCTCTGCTGCAGGACTGCTGGAGGTCCACTCCAGACCCTGCTTGCCTGGGGATCATGCATGGGGGCTGGAGAATAGTAAATGCTGTTTCCAGCTTCTTCTTCTGTTATCTTTGTCCCAGATGGGTACCTGCCGGATGTTGGCCTGAGCTATCCTTTGTGAGGTGTCTCTTTGTGTATATGGGGGTCAAGGAGCTGCTTGAGGAGAGAGTCTGTCCCTTATAGGAGCCCAAGTGCTGTGCTGGGAGCTCCACTGTTCTGTGCAGTGCTGCTGGGCAGGTACTTTTAAATCTGTTGCAGCAGAACTCATAACTGCCTCTTTTCCCAGGTGCTCTGTCCTAGGAAGGTTGGCTTTATTTATAAGTTCCTTTTGTGCTGCTGCTTTTTTTCACAGATGCCCTGCCCCTCATGGAGTAGTCTAGTCACAGTCTGCCAGCAGAGGCATTGCTGAGCTTCCTCAGGCTCTGTCCAGCTGCTGTGTGAACTGCCTCAGTAGTGGTGGATTGCCTTGGTACTGGTGGTTGCCTTTCTCCCCACTGAGCTGGACCATCCTGGGTCCAGCTGTGCTTGCTGTGAAATTCTCAATCCAGAGCATTTCAGATTGCTTGTTTTGTGGGGGTGGTACCTGCCAAGCCAGACCACCTGGCTCCCTGTCTCTGCCTCCTCCCTTACAGTTGAATGGGTGGCTCTATCTCCCAGGCATTGTAGGCACCAGTTGAAATGGCCACCCAGATTTGTGCAAATTTCTGTGCACCAACCCTACGTGAGATGAAACCGCCATGCTGAAACTGCTGTGCTGAAAACTCCTGGCACTTTTTGGCCCAGGAATCTCCTGGTCTGTGGGCAGTGAAAATTTGTTTGGAAATGCAGTTTGTACTCACCTGCTGCATTCTTCTTGCTGGGAACTGCACTCCAGAGCTGTTCCTATTAGGCCATCTTGGATCCTCCCCTCATTTATATATTATATTTGAAGAAATATCTATATGAGTGCTTAGCACATTTTTGAAAAGCATTGTTTTTGTTGTTGCTGATGGTATTGTGTTGGAAGAGGCTTTATATATTCTGGATATTAATTCCATATCAGATATGTGATTTGCAAATATTTTCTTTCCTGCTAAGTATTTTCTTTTCATTTCTTCATAGTGTCCTTTGATTCACTAACATTTTTAATATTAAAAAATATTTAATCTATTTTTTCTTTTGTTTCCTGTGCTTTTGGTGTCATATCCAAGAAATCATTGCCAAATCTAATGTCATGAGTATTTTCACTAAGATTTCATTTGATTTGTATAGCTTCAGCTCTTATTTTTAATTATTCATCTATTTTGAATTAATTTATAATTAATTAATTTAGGGTATAAGTTCAATTTCATTCTTTTGCCTGTGAACATCCAGTTTCCCCATCACCCATTTGTTGAAAAGGTTTCCCATTAATCAGTGAATAACCTTGGCACTCTTGTCAAATATCAAGTGACTACCTATGTCAGTGTTTCTAGCCTTTCTATTCTATATCTTTGGTTTATATGCTTTTACCAGACAGTTTAATTACTATAGATTTGCATTAAGTTTTGAAATAAGGAAGTATGAGTCCTCTAATTTCCTATTTTTCAAGATTTTTTTCTGCTATTTGGAATCTTTTGAAATTCCATAGGAATTTGGGGTTGAAATTTTCTATGTCAGAAAAAAATTATTCACTGAGATTTTGTAGGCATTGCATTAGATTTATAGATTACTTTGTGTAGTACAGACATTTTAGTCATTTTAATCCTTTTAACCAAGAACATGCATTTTTCCCCATTTATTTGTGTCTACTTTAATGTTTGCAGAAATCTTCATGAATCTTGCCTTCTTGGTCAAATTTGTTTCTAAGTGTTTTATTATTTTCAAAGCTATTGCCAAGGCATGTTTTAAACATTTTTCTTTTACTTTAATTGGAAGAATTTGCAAACACAACTAATTTGTGTGTTCTACAACTTTGCTAAATTAGTTTTTTTTTAGCTCTAACAAGTTTTTGTTTTTCTTTAGTTTTTGTGTGTATGTGTGTTCTTTAAAAGTATCTAAAACTAAGATTATGTTATTTGCATACAGATAAAATTTTAATTTATTTCTTTCTAACAGGAATGCTTTATATATTTTTCTAATCTAATTTCATAGATTAAAATTTGCAGCACTATGTTAAATATAAGTGATAGTAGTGGGTGCTTTTCTTTTTTCTTTTTTCTTTTTCTTTTTCTTTTTATTGCGTTTTAGGTTTTGGGGTACATATGCAGAACATGCAAGATAGTTGCAAAGGTACACATGTGGCAGTGTGTTTTGCTGCCTTCTGCCCCTTCACCCATATTTGGCATTTCTCCCCAATCTATCCCTCCTCCGCTCCCCCCCACTGTCCCTCCCCTATTTCCCCCAATAGACCTCAGTGT
>CM052648.1:150455586-150538295 GCA_028533165.1 Leontopithecus rosalia | reverse complement strand
TTGCTCTTCTTGCGGAGTATCTTTGTGGTGTTCTCTGTATTTCCTGAATTTGGGTGTTGGCCTGCCTTGCTAGGTTGGGGAAATTTTCCTGGATAATTTCCTGAAGAGTATTTTTCAGCTTGGATTCATTCTCTTCGTCACATTCTGGTACACCTATCAAACGTAGATTAGGTCTCTTCACATAGTCCCACATTTCTTGGAGACTTTGTTCATTCCTTTTTGTGCTTTTTTCTCTAATCTTGGCTTCTCGTTTTATATCATTGAGTTGATCTTCGACTTCTGATATCCTTTCTTCTGCCTGGTCAATTCGGCTGTTGAAACTTGTGCATGCTTCACAAAGTTCTCGTATTGTGTTTTTCAGTTCCTTCAATTCATTCATATTGCTCTCTAAGTTGTCCATTCTTGTTATCATTTCCTCAATTCTTTTTTCAAATCATTTTTCAAGGTTCTTAGTTTCTTTGCCCTGATTTAGAACTTGTTCTTTTAGCTCACAGAAGTTTCTCATTACCCACCTTCTGAAGTCTGATTCCATCATTTCATCACTCTCATTCTCCATCCAGCTTTGTTCCCTTGTTGGTGAGGAGTTTTGGTCTTTTGAAGGCAGAGAGGTGTTCTGGTTTCGGGTGTTTTCCTCCTTTTTGTGCTGGTATCTTCCTATCTTTGTGGATTTATCCACCTGTCTTCTGAGTAGTTGCTGATTTTTCAATGGGGTCTCTGAGTAGAGGCCCAGATTGTTAATGATGAAGTATTTCTGTTTCTTAGTTTTCCTTGTAACAGTCTAGCCCCTCTGCTGAGGTGCACTCTGGGCACTGCTTGCCTGGGGTACACCTGTAGCAGCTGCGGAACAGTGAGGGATGCTACCAGTTTCTTCTATCTTTGTCTCAGAATGATGCTGGCCAAATGTCAGTCTGATCAGTCCTTTTTGAGGTGATTCTTTGGGTACATGGGGGTCAGGGAGCTGCTAGACGAGATGGTCTGTACTTTATAGGAGTTCAAGTGCTTATCTGTGAGCTCCGTTGTTCATTCAGTGTTGCTAGGCAAGTACGTTTAAGTCTGTTGTGGCAGAACTCATGAAACCCCTTTTTTTCCTCAGATGCTCTGTCTCGGGGAGTTAGGGCTGTATTTGTGAGTATTCGTTGCACTGTCCTGCCCAGCAAGGAGACAGTCTAGTCACTATTTGGCTGCTGAGGCTCTGCCCTGCTGTCGTGAGGTCTGCCCTTTTGCTGTGGGCTCCGTCCTGCTGTTTTGGGCGCCGCCCTGCTGAAGTGGGCTCTACCCTGTTGGTGGAGTCTCTCTGTTATGGCGGGGTGCCTCGGCAACAGCTGACTGTGTCAGCAGTGGGCGGGTACCTCAGTAGGGGAGGAAACTATCGGCAATGGTGGACGCCCTGCCCCCACCGAGCTGCACAGCCGTGGGATCAGCTGTGTCCGCGGTGGAACTTTCAATCCTGAGTGCTCTGAATTGCCGTATTGCTTGTCCATGTGGGGGTGGGACCTGTCAAGCCTGATCACTTGGTTCCCTGCCTCCGAGCCTTTTTGCTTTTTGCTTTTCTTTTTTTAAGTTGTAGGGTTGACTCTCTCCCAGGTGCCTCAGCCGCCAGCTAAAAGGGCACCGGGATCTGTGTGATTTCCCATGCAGCGACCTGCTGCGCTGGTTCACAGTTTACCTCCCAGAAATCTCCTGGTCTGGCTCACCGTCCAAATCCCGTTCAATCAGATGAACATGGCAATCTGCCCTCCCACGTCTCAAATTACCAGTTTAACAGGGTGCCCAGACCTGTGCATTTTGTGCACTGTGCTGCTGCGCTTCGGCTCCGGCTGCCTGGCCACGCCAGCGGAGACCGCTGCACTGGATCCTGCTTCCCTCCTACACCTGGGCTTTTTCCCCGCTCTGTGGGCAATAAAGATCCATCTGGAAATGCAGTGTGAACTCACCCTCTGCGTCTTGACTGAGAGCTGCAATCGTGAGTTGCTTCTAGAGCGCCATCTTCCCCCCGCCTCCATGGGTGTTTTTCTTTTGTTCCTGATCTTAAACACTATTAGTGTTTCAACCTTTATATGATGGTAACAGTGAATTTTTAATATAAGATATTTATCATAGTGAGGAAATTCCTTCCTAATCATAATTGAGGTTTTTAAAAAGTAATGAAAAAGGTTTAGGTATTTTTGAATGTTTTTTCTGCCTCAGTTGAGATAATTATGTGCTCCTTTCCCCTTTCATTCAACTGATGTGTTGTATTACACTGATTTGTTCTTGCATGTTAAACTACCGTATTAATTCATTTTCTCATTGTTATAAAGAAGTACCAGAGACTGGATAATTTATAAAGAAAAGAGAGTTAATTGGCTCATAGTTCCACAGGCTGTACCGGAAACATAATGCTGGCATCTGCTATGCATCTGGGAAGGCTTTAGGAAAGCCTTTGTTTTGTTTGTTTGTGTCTAAATGTTATGGTTATAAAATTGTTTTAGAAATATTTTGAAGACTATAATAATATAATCCTCTGGGGATTATTTTCTTCCTTTCTTCCAAGGAGACAGAGGGCACAATCATGCCAATATTATTTAAAGCAATGTCAGAGATTAGAATAATCTGAAGATGTACCGCAGTCTCTGTATTGTTCTGAATTAACCTTTCTCATATAATTCAGAACTTCAGTATCACTATCCACTGTGATAGGGTTCACTAGCCTATCCTTCTTGGGCAAGACATGGAATGAAATCCATCTTTCCACCTTCCTGGAAGGCTATCAGTTCTCCACTTTACCTCCTACTTTCAGCTGCTACCTCCAGAATTAAATAGCTTCAGAAAGAAAGCAGTCTGTATTGCCAGGCTCACTCAGTGGTGAGCCTTTCCCAACTCCTTGTCTGGTAATTATTTGTTATCTTCTTAACTTGCCAGTGCCTTCACTTTTTCAAGGAGATAACTATTGCTGTTGCTGTTCAGCAGTAATCTTCTGAGTGAGGTTTGTTCCAAATTACTCCCTCACCATTCTTTTTCTCCTTTCTTGGAGAAGGGTTGTTCTGTTATGAGTTGCTGTAATGTCCTGAGTTATTTGGCCTCCAGCCAGGAGGTGATGCTTTCAAGAGAGCACCAGCTGTGATAGTGAAAGGGGGACATCAGCTTGTCTGAAGTTGGCCAGGATAAGCATTTGGGTTTCTCAGATGATGGGTGGGGTCAGAAAGCTCCTAAGAGTTCATGTTTTTTGTGTTCAGGTACTGGGTGGTAGAGAAATATTATCAGGTGGGGGCAGGGCTAGGCAGAGCTGAGCTCAGACTATACTTGGATGGGGCTTGTGTGGCCACTGTGGGGGATGGAGGGGTGTTTCTTGAGCCAGTGGGGTTATATTCCAGAGGGAATTATGGCTGCCTCTGTCACTAGGAAAGTGAGGGAAAGCTGGCAGCAGTAGGCCTCACCCAGCTCCCGCAAAGTTGGCGTGGCCAGTCTGGCTCCTGCTATGCTCTGCTAAGAGCACCCAGTTTATCTCCAGGCAGACCATGCTCCAAATTACTCACTCACCATTATTAAGGAGAGAGCTATCTTTATGAAACTTCGATCAAATCTCTGGTTCAATAATTATTTAATCAAAAAATTAATCTAAGTTTTTTGAAATAGTGGCACATATCAATGTATTGTCTTAAACACCCAGGTTTGTGTTTAGTGATAATGCTCTAATTCTCTGAGTGGAAAGCTCTACATGCATTCATGTACCACATAATGACATTTTAGTCAACCAAGAACATTGGTTGCCTAAGTTTGTAATACCATTTTTACTATACTTTTTCTATGTTTAGATATATTTAAATAAACAGATACATACACTGAGTTACAATTGCCTTGGTATTCAGAACAGTAACATACTGTACAGATTTGTAGCCCAGAAGCAATAAATGTTACCATATATCCTAGGTGTATAGTAGGCTATTTCCTCTGGCTTTGTGAAATTACATTCTATGATGCTCACCGTGACGAAATTGTCTAATGACACATTTCTCAAAATGTATTCCCATTGCTAACTGATTCATGAATGTGTGTGTATATGTATATAAAACATACGTGTGTATACATGCCTACATATGTTTATAAAAAACATGTATGTGTCTGTGTATACCTACATATGTATATATGTATATCACCTATTATTGGTACTTCTTGATAGTTTCATTTGGAGTTTAATTTCTATTCACTTATGTTTTTCTTCAGTTTTTCAGAATTATTATTTTACTTCATGTTCCCTGATACTGCAGAGCATATGAAAATTATCACAAATTCATGTAGTGGCTCAAGGGGATATCATTAGTTAATAAGATAATGAAATGAAAATTTTGAAAAGAGGTATTAAAATTACAGCTAGTATTATTGAAGCAAATGTTGGAGAGATTAGATTTTTAACTAGAATAAGGAAGAATGTAATGTACTGCTTATTCTTCAAGTCATCATCATTATTATTTTGCCAGCAGCAGCAGCATAGAATGTTATGCTTAGCCTTTTACATATGTCCAAATATATTAAATACATACTATAGATTTCATACTAATGTTTGTGTCTATATTTGAGTAATTTTCTAGTTACTATTTTTGGTTTGCACATATGCCCTTCTCTTTAGAGTAACTCAACTCCTCAACTGCAGAAGCCACACAGTCTAAACTGTGACATTTGTGATCAGAGAAATCTGCATTCCCTAATTATTGAAACATTCTTTCAGCATGTAAAATACGAGAGGGTCATAATATCTTATCCTCTTCGTCCTTCAAGTTAAAGATACACTCTGTGATCATATATTAAAGGTAGCATACAAATGCATTATACTTATTTCAACATTTGTCTCTATATGTTTTAAATATTTATATGACAAATTATTAATTTTTTGGATAGTAGAGCTGTATAACTTCTTATCCTTTTACCTCAGGCAAAGTGCTGGTGTTTGATTTATCTTCCGTACTTGTCTTTCTTTTAACAATATGAACTTTTTCTCACACAAGTGCAGCACTGCATGTGACCCCACAGGGAAACATTTTCTTTTTAAGGAATGTGTACAAAATACTTAATAAGTCATGTCATCCAGTGATTTACTGTATATTATATTATTGGTGACTACAGTTAACTTTCTTGGTCTCTAGATGCCAACATTTTAATAAAAACAAGACATTTTCAACGAAATGTCAGAAACAAAGTGATCAAAGAGCTGTGGGAGCAGTTTGGCAACAGTTTGAGCTTTGAATTTCCTATTCACTTTCCAAAACATTCACTTAAAAAGCATTTATTGAAGCTGAACTGCCTTTATCAGCCTGATCAGAGCTCCATAAAGAGCATGCATGATTCAACTGCCTTCCCAAGCTTTAAAAAATATAACTTTGATATATGTCTCACAAGTGCTGCACAATAGTTTTCATGCTCACGTTTGTTAAGATTTAGTGCAGCCGTTAAAGAACAGAAGGGCTCTTTGGTGGCAATCCTCAGACATACCAAATATCCCAAAGCAAAACCTTCTACAAATCAGGGATTAAGGTACTGACAAAAATTTCCACTTGATTGCAGTTTTCCCCTTTAAACCTTATCTCAGGAGTGACTATCTTTTCGATCAAATCTCTTAGGGAGGTAAATAGATAGTTTTTCCCTCTTGGAGGAAAATATCAACTGAGAGATAAAAAGTGACATTTTATGTGCCTTGTCCAAAAGTCAGTCGATTTATTTAAAAAACGGTGTGTGAGCCTGACCTATACATGAAGTTTGTGGCATGTCTCTTGTCAAGTATTGATCACTTAAGTCTTTACTGTTTGCCTACTGCAATGTAGCTAATAATCTCTTTTTATTTAGTTTGTGGCTTTGAATTCTTATCATGGCTTTGCTGATTTCTCTGGAACCTATTAGATCTTGCTTTTGCTGTGCAAATGGCTATGGAAATTAAGCTTGCTGAAGCACTTTTCCTGGGCAAACACTCCTTGTTTTCTATCAGTTCATGTGTCAAGTGGTTTGCATGCAGATAGGGTACATTTTAGAAGCAGCGGGTGCCATCAATCTTCATGACTTTGCTGTATACATTGTTTCACCTCTGCCTGGTTCAATGGGAGATTGTAAAGGGATGGATGAGCAATCAGGCTATTGCCTTTGACTGACATCAGGTATTTCTATCTAACTCACTTCAGCACTTTGGTTCAATTCCGGATGCTTAGAAAATTGGGCACTAGGTGATGTGGTCAAATGTCCACATATTTTAACATGTTTGCCATCTCTCTTAAATTTCAGAATTGTGTTTTTGAAATTCATTTACAAATCAGAAGCATTTGGTGAGGAGTGTTTTACTTCCTATTATGTGGCCAATTTTAGAATAAGTGTGATGTGCTGAGAAGAATGTATATTCTGTTGATTTGAGGTGGAGAGTTGTGTAGATGTCTGTTAGGTCTGCTTGTCTAGAGCTGAATTCAAGTCCTGAATATCCTTGTTAATTTCCTATCTCGCTGATCTGTCTAATATTGACAGTGGAGTGTTAAAGTCTCCCACTATTATTGTGTGAGACTCTAAGTCTCTTCGTAAGTTTCTAAAATCTTGCTTTATGAATCTGGGTGCTCCTGTCTTAGGTGCATATATATTTAGGATAGTTAGCTCTTCTTGTTGCATTGATCCCTTTACCATTATGTAATGCCCTACTTTGCCTTTTTTGATCTTCGTTGGTTTAAAGTCTCTTTTATCAGAGACTGGGATTGCAACCCCTGCTTTTTTTTGCTTCCCATTTGCTTGGTAAATCTTCCTCCATCAATTCATTTTGAGTCTATATGTGCCTTTGCACATGAGATGGGTCACCTGAATGTAACACACAGATGAATCTTGACTCTTTATTCAATTTGCCAGTCTGTGTCTTTTATTTGGGGCATTTAGCCTGTTTACTTTTAAGGTTAATATTGTCATGGTGAATTTGACCATGTCATTATGATGTTAGCTGGTTATTTTGCCCATTTGCTGATGCAGTTTCTTCAGTGTTGATGGTCTTTACTATTTGATATATTTTTGCAGTGGCTGGTACCGGTTTTTCCTTTCCATATTTAGTACTTCCTTCAGGAACTCTTTTAAGGCAGGCCTGGTGGTAACAAAATCTCTCAGAATTTGCTTGTCAGTAAAGAATTTTATTTCTCCTTCACCGATGAAGTTCACTTTGGCTGGATATGAAATTCTGGGTTAAAAATTACTTTCTTTAAGAATGTCAAAGCTGAATTTTGTTGGTTTATGTGTATCCAGTACTCATATTATGTCCAAGATTACTGAAGGGTTAATACAATGGCCGCCTTATTGCCTGCGTGACTTCATTGAGTTATTTGTCATGGAACTGAGAATATATGTTATTTATTTATTATTAATAACAGTTACAGAAAGTGACTCACATTAATAGGGACCATTATGCTTCACTTGTTTGCATTCTAAGATGATTTACAATAAATGAATTAAACTTCAATAATTTTTAAGGCAGTAGGTGACACAGATTGAAGAAATTATAATATGTATATAATAGTTTAAAAATATCACTGTGCCAAGTATTCTCTATATGTGTGTTCACATGTGTCTTTGTGTATATCTATATATGTAGAGATAAAGATATATAAAGAAAAGGAGAGAGGAATGTGCTGTTCTATCATATATCAAGGTTAGTGAATTGACCAATAGTGTTCCGAGTTATTCATAACAATGTGTCTATTGCTTCCAATAAACAGATCAAAGAAATAACTCAACAGTAAACTTAAATTATATTGGCTTCATATAATAGGTATAAATTTTCATTTGTATTTTTCTTGAAATGATATTAGTATCAAAGTGTCACAATGGAACTACTATAGATAGAAAAGTAGGAAGCAATATATTTACTTTTTAATTTGAAAGTCATATACAATGATCATTTGCATTAGCTAGTCAAGTTTAAGTATAAATATCAGAACCATATTATATACATACATAAATGAGGATGATGAAGAAAGAAGGCACATTTTTGGGAGCTGCACATACCTGTTCTAATTAATAATGACATAGTAAGAATCAAACTTTCCAAATGGACAGAATCCTTTAGTACTTCAAATGTTCTAATGTTTGATTTATTAATAAATATATTTTGATGATTCCAAAAACATTCTTGAATCTGAATTCTGAATTGGGGAAAAAAGTTAAAATTGTGAAAAAGTCTGTGTTTGTATTTGTAGACTCACTAATGAAAATTTAGAATTAGTGATGCTTACTCACTGAAAACAAAGTTACCAACTAGGATATTTTGGAAAATATATTCTAAGGAATAGATGTTATTTATTTGTTATTAACAACTGCATTAAAATGGTTGATTTTTGTGTTAAGAATGTAAATGTTCTCAGAATTTATGATTTCTCTTTAATATATGTAGTATTATTTAATCCTAGTGCTTCTGAATTATTAGAATCTTCATGAATTCAAATTAGAATATATTTATTAGGTTGGTGCAAAAGTAATTGCATTTTTGTCACTGCATTAATGGCAAAAAACACAATTACTTTTGCACCAATCTAACACTTTGAGTAGTTAAAATGTATAAACATAATTGTTTACAATCTCATTTTCCCTCTGTTCTTATTTTATTAACAAATAATTGAACTTCTAAAATTATGTTTACTCATTATCAGTCTTTTCCTTTGAAGACTGTCCTCTCCACCTCAAAGTCCAGTCGTGTGGCAGCAACAAAAAGCAGTTATATCCTGATGCAAACTCTTGGCATAGTTGCTTAGGCCGGAGATGAACAGTAGGTGTACGCTGATCAATCAGAGTTATTCTCTGAAACTTGATCAGGATGTACACAATAGAATAATCTTGTTTTTGTCAGAAATAACTTTTTCTACATTAAAAGTACTTAGTGGTAGGGTGTGGTGGCTTATGCTTGTAATCCCAGCACTTTGGGAGGCTGAAGCTGCTGAGCACCTAAGATCAGGAGTTGTAGACAAGCCTGCCCAACAAAGTGAAATCTCGTCTTTGTACTAAAAATACAGAAATTAACTGGGTATGGTGGCACGTGTCTGTGGTTCAAGCTACTCAGGAGGCTGACGCAGGAGAATCACTTGAACCCTGGAGGCAGAGGCTTCAGTAAGCCAAGATCATGCCACTGCACTCCATCCTGGGCAACAGAGCAAGACTCCATCTGAAAAAAAAAGTACTTAGAGAAATGCTTAGCATATAGTTAGTTTGTAACAAGTGCCAGTTATTATTAATTTATTATTATTATTTATATATTTAGAGAATGAGAGTCAAAACCTTGGTTTTAAATTTCAAAAGCGAGTCTTTTTTTTTTCTTATTTTGTGGCAGGGTTTCATTTTGTTGTCGAAGCTAGAGTGCAGTGGCAGAATCATGGCTCACTGCAACCTTGACCTCTTGGGCTCAATTGATCCTCTCACCTCAGTATTCCCATCTCCTAGTAACTGGAACTATAGGCATGCACCACCATGCCCAGCTAACTTTTTAACTTTTTGTAGAGACAGGGTCTCACTGTGTTACCCACGCTGGTCTCAAATTCCTGGACTCAAGTGATCCTCCCACCTGGGCCTCGTAAAGTGCTGAGGTTACAGGCATGAGCCTCAAAGGCCAGTCATAGACAGTTTGCAAAGAGGCTCCCATGTGCAGCAGTGGGAATGCAGAAAAAGCTGAGGACCAAGCAGACAATTTCCTTGTAAGAGTAGTTGAGTTCCCAAGAAAGTTAAACTCCCAAAGAAAGCTAGCATGCTAGGTGAGGGTCTGGTTGCGGCTGGGAAATAATGTGACCTTAAGCCATGTGATAGGAGTATCAGGCTTGATTTTTTTTTTAATCTTGTATATTTAGATTCTTCTGAGCTTACTGGTCCTGCAGAAATGGTCCACTCATCCACATTTTCCACTGGCAAACATTTCTGAGATATTGCAAAGTTCTCTCTGCTTCAAGATTGTAATACACCTTCTCCAATCAGGATCTGCTCCCACTTCCCACTACTACTATAGAATTAAGTTATACCTGCTGAAGATATGAAGAACTAAAAAACACAGAGAAAAAAAAAGAGACTTAAAAAAATCAAGGAATCTGAAAGACCTTGCTAGCATGTACCATCAGAAAACAAGAGTATGAGATATTGAATTTTGAAGTCCTTTGATCATGAGAGAATTTATTGATTTTGGAGCACTCACCTGGAATAAACTCTTTAGCTGCGTGAAAAAGACTCCAGGACATGAGATAAACTTGCTGCTAGGATGGCTTGTAAAAACACGGAAAAATCAATGGGCTACTCTAAGTGACACTGAAATGTCAGAACTGCTATTGCAATTATGTGAAGGAATAGATTAAAATACTGTGAAGGAATAGATTAAAATACTCAGAAATCGGACTTACTGGAATGGCTATTTTATATAAAGGCTTAAAATTTGTCACATTATGTTGCAGCAGAATGTCTGGATGATGGTGGCCCTATGAGTAAGCCAATTTTGTCAGTATGAGAGACCATTAGGGAACTAGGATTATAGATAAACAGCAGGATGGGAGGCCTCTGAAACGATGGTATTTAAGTATTGAAAGTCAACTGGATGCAGTTATTGTGATATGTGGCAAGGTCAAAGGGCACATGGGGAGTCTCACCCATAGCAAATTAAAGAAAAGGAATTTCTGATTATGGAAATTGGTATCTCAGTGAACAAATAATTTGGCATTAAGCAAATGAGACCTACTTGTTTTTAATCATTAAATGAAAGCATAAATGGACGACCAAGAAGCTGAGGGATATCATGTAAAAAAGGTCAACATCTTGTTCCCAGTTTTTGGTACTGAGAATGTCTTTTGACCCAGTTTTTAGTACTGAGAATGTCTTTTGACCCAGACTCTTCAAGTGTTGGAATTCCAAGTGGAAACCAATGCAAATGCACAGCTGAGGTAAATATATACTGAGGAAAGGTGTATCTTCAAATATTTTGAGGCCTCTTAATAATGAAGGATATGGAGAATCATAATGGCATTCTTATTAGATAAGGGACATTTGGAATACATGTAATAAGTGAAGTCTTGTTTAAGGTTTGACTCTGGCTGTCTCCACTAGTTCTTGAATCCATCCAGTGATCAGTTTCCTGGTTTATGAATGCATAATCAAAACAGACATAATTGGCAGTTGGCACAGGGTTTTTGGCCTATGGCATGAGATCATGATATCATCATGGCAAAGGGAAAATGTAAGCCTCTAACAATCCTGCCCCCAGCCTCAGCCAAATGGTAAATTCAAAATAAAACAATTAGAAAATCAACTATATATTTTTTAAATGAGAGTATGAAATATATTACCACTTTTAAGTATATAAGGCAAGCTTGCCCAACCTGCAGCCAGCGGGTCGCATGTAGCCCAGGAAGGTTTTGAATGCTGCCCGACATAAAATCATAAACCTTCTTAAAACATTATGAGACTTTTTTTGCAATTTTTGTTTTTTAGCTCATCAGCTTTTATTGGTGTTAGCACATCTTATGTGCTGCGCAAGAAGAATTCTTCTTCCAATGTGGCCCGGGGATGCCAAAACACTGGAAACTCATGAAAGAAAGTAGGGATTATAGGATTGGACATATACCCACTTAATATTCAAGGCAGATCCTGGAGAACAATAGATTATCACAAATATAATGGAATAGTGGCCCCAGTTGCAACCACAATGCCAGATGCAGTGCCTTTGCTAGAGTATACTAAGAAATACAACAGCAGGTAGATGGTATGTAGCCATTCACTTGTTGAAGGTGTTTTTTGTTTTTCTGGCTTGCCTGCTTTGCTTTGCTTTTGTCTCCTTATCAGAAAAGAGGATCAGAAGCAGTTTATGTTCACATGGAATGGAAAATAGTATATGCTATATATTAATATCCAGGGTATGCTTACTCTCTTACCATCTGCGTTAATACAGTCTAAAGAGATCTGCACTGCCTGGTTATTCTTCAGAAAATCATATTGATCCACTTTACTGTTCATATCATGTTAATGGGACCAAATAAGGAAGAATGGACTGCTAAATTGGAAACCTTATTATGATCCAAGCCTCAGAGGGTGTAAAAGAAACCCTACACCTATGTGCCTACAAAATCAGTTAAATTATCAAGAGATCAGTGGTCAGAGGCATGTTGAGATGCTCCTCTCAAGAAAAATTAATATATTTTACATTTTACACCATGAAGAAATAGCAATGCCTTGTAGCATATTCAGGCCCTGGAGGCAGTATACTCAACATCTGGGAACTCTGCTCCACACCATACATTGGGTGATTTGAAAAGCTGCTGGGTTTGTGTGAGATACAGAGCAGGAAAGGACCCTGCATCAGTGAAAGCAGCTCTGAAGCTTGATCCATAAATTTCAGCAGACACTGTGGCATTAGAAATAGAAGTGATAGAAAAAGATGCTGTGTGGAGTTTATGGGCATCCCTGATGAAAACATCAAATCTGAGGGGGCTGTCAGTAGCCAGCTGCAGGTTTTAGCTTTTTCATGGATGCCTTAGCTTCAGAGAGCTTCTTAAAGCAACCCACATCAAATGACCCAGGGGTCAAATGACCCACGACAACTATGAAGAAGTTGATAAACGCTGCCAATAAGCTTGCATTGCAGCATATCTCCATTTTAGAGTCAGTTTCCTAGGGAATTACACCAGCAGTATTAATAATTTTGTGGGCTATTTAAATGTTATTTTCTTAGTGCAGTTGATTAAAATAATTGATACTCAGCCCAATATATAGTTGACAGATATGATTTGGTTCTGTGTCTCCCCCCGTATCTCATATTGTAGCTCCCGTAATTCCCATGTGTTGTGGGAGGGACCCAGTGGGAGATGATTGAATCATGGGAGCAGGTCTTTCCCAGGCTGTTCTCATAATAGTAGTAAATGAGTCTCACGAGATCTGATGGTTTTAAAAATGGGAGTTTCTCTACACAAGCCCTCTCTTTGCCTGCTGCCCTCCGTGTAAGTTGTGACTTCTTCTCTTTCCTTTCCACCATAATTGTGAGACTGTTCAGGTCATGTGGAACTGTAAAAGCAATAAATCTCTCTCTCTCTCTCTCTCTCTTTTTTTTTTTTTTTTTGGCAAATTGTCCCATCCCAGGTATGTCTTTATCAGCATTGTAAAAACAGACGAACACATTGACCCAAGAGTAATTTATAGAAAACTAAGCTATATTAATTGGGAAAGAAAACAATTTTCCATTTTTATTTGCTAATATTTTGAGACATGTGAGTTTGGCCTATTAACAATCATACTACTATTGCCTAATTAGATTTTGATTTCTAGTTTTTTTAAACTTGTAATTTGGAATCATTGTTCTTTTTTCTGTTCTCAGAAAGAGGCAATGTTTTATTGTTATTATATAATTTTTAAAATTATTTTTACTACAATTGATGATAATATATGCTTAGCTTAATTAACTGAAAAGTCAACCTGATCTGGGGTTTCTCTTGAGGATATTTTAATTACTTGTTCAAGATCTGTGTTCTTTTTACTCTTCCATACTTAGTACTTTTTTCTAGCAAATTGTTTATGAAATGTAACTATTCAGACGTATTCACAGACAGTTTTTATGACTCATAATGTTACAATGTCTATAGCATGTGTAATTCTTTCTCTTTTATTTTCAGTGTTGGCCAGTTGTATTTTTTGAGTCAATTGTTACATTAATTTTAACCTTTTATTGAATAATAATTTTTCTTTTTGATTAGGCCTATTTTGTTTGATTTTTAATCCATCATTTCTACTGTTCTTTATTATTCTCTTCCTGTTAAAATTTTTTGGAACTTAATTTGTTGTTTTTAAAAATATCTCCTTGAGATGGATGCCTAACTTAATAAAGTTGATCTCTTCAGTTGTATTAGTTTTTAAATAATATAAATTCTTATGAAGTCCTTGCCCATGCCTATGTCCTAGATGGTATTGCATAAGTTTTCTTCTAGATTTTTTTATGGGGTTAGGCCTCATGTTTGAATCTTTAATCCATCTAGAGTTAATTTTTGTATAAGGTGTAAGGAAGGGATCCAATTTCAGCTTTCTGCATATGGCTAGTCATTTCTCCCTATGCCAGAACTTAAAGTAAAATAAATAAATAAATAAAGTTTTTAAAAAAATATAAGTTCTCTAAACTTCTGTATATAGCTTCACTACAGTTTTCATATGCTGTAATTTGCATTTAGTGTTTCAAAATATTTTCAGTATTCTTATGTTGTATTATTTGTTGTTGGTGGATTGACAATTATCTTTTAAAATTTCTAAACACATGAGGTTTTTCAATTAGCTTTTTGTGATTAATTTCAATCTCAATTGCCCTGAGGGTTGGAAATGTGCTATGTTCAACTGTTTGACTTTCCTTCACTTTTGCTATATCAAAGATAATGTAATTTATTTCCAATTTGATAATTTTTAAGTGGCATAATTTGTCAGTATATTCAAATATTGAAAGTTATTTTGTGCTAACTTTTCATTTTCTGCCAGTTTTGTGTATCTTTTTCTGTGTACTTTCTATTTTTGAGATTGATAAAATTTCATTGTTAAACTTCAATCTTTTCTTCTATGTATTAGAAGATGTTTCTACTATGTTACCACTTCTAACATCTTTTATTTTCTGTCACTTTACTAGTTTCACTTGAAATCTTATTTCACACATTTAATTGATTGTAATAAAAATCTATCCTCTTATTGAATAATGCAAAATCAGAAAATACTTATATTTATTTATCCCTCATCTGACTTGCATATTACTTTTTTAAAAAAGAATTTATCTATTTTTCTTTTAAAATCAGAAGTAATTATTAGTATTTCTTTAGCGAACAATCTTTGTTTCTTTCTATCTAAGTATTTACTTTGTATTATTTATTTCTTTTCTTTTTTGTTTTTGTGGCAGTCTTGCTCTGTCACCAGGCTGGAGTGCAGTGGCATGATCTTGGCTCACCTCACCTCTGCCTCCCAGGTTCAAGTGATTCTCCTGCCTCAGCCTCCCGAGTAGCTGGGACTACAGGCACATGCCATCACGTCCAGTAAATTTCTGTATTTTTAGTAGAGACAGGTTTTCATCATGTTGGCCAGGATGGTCTGGGTCTCTTGACCTCATGATCTGCCCTCCTCGGCCTCCCAAAATGCTGAGATTACTGGCGTGAGCCACTGCGCCTGGCCTGTATTATTCATTTCTAACATATTAGGTATTCATTCTATGATCATCATTTTATTGCCTAAAACATATCTATTACAATTTCTTTTGGTTTTGTTTTGCTAGTAGTACAACCTATCAACTTTTGTTTTATGAAAATATTTCAAATTTGTCCTGGGTTTTGAGGATGATTTTTCTGTCTATAGATTTCTAAGTCTCGAGTTATTTCTATCATTACATTGATTTTACACTTCACTCTTATGAATTTTTATTTTATTTGTGTCTGATAATTCCAATAGCTGAAGGTCTTTCCTTTTCTATGCTTCCTGTTGTAATTTGCAGATATACCTTTTTTTTTATTAATATATCAATGAGTATGTGTTTATATGTGAACACACATACACAGACACACATGCATACATATTCATTTATTTATGTTCTTGCTTGTCTTTGTGCCAAGTGGCTTTTGAGTGAGTAATTCCTTTCCCCCAAAAAAATTTTGTGTCAGACCATTTTATGGCTCAGAATGAAGGAGCATTTCAAAAACTCTGGCAAGTATTTGAGTATATTTCTTCTGTGCTTCAGAAGGCACTAATTTTAGGAACTACTTTAAACTAAATTAATGATTGGATGGTTTTTCCCTACGTAGGTACGAACTTCAGCTCAGTCTACAGGAGAGGTGCTATATTTACACCTTCTCAATATCATTTCCCCATGCTCTGCTTAGCACCAAAGGCACTTCCACTTAATTTAAAGAGACATTCCCTGAAGATTGATGATTAAATTTTATTCTGGGTTTACATTTACAGTGAGAGTATATCCTTTGGAAGGTCATATCATTAGGAGAAAGGAATCTTTTATTAGACTCCACAATTTAGGTGGCTCTAAAATTTGTCTTTTGATGCCGGTATTTTTCCTAATCTTGAAAATTAATATTCATGGAGTATCCATGATAGTCAAAACTCAACAAAGCAGAAAAGACAATAGTGGTTGCCAGGGCCTGAAGAAAAGAGAAATGGGGAGTTATTTTTCAATAGCTATAAAGTTTCAGTTATGCTACATGAATAAATGGAGATTTGCTCTGCAACACAGTGGCTATAGTTAATGACGGACAACATGTACTTAAGAATTTATGAGAGTAGATTTCACGTTAAATGCTCTTATCACAAGAACAAACAAAAACAAAATAAAAAACAAAAGGACATTTTGGAGGTTGTTAGACATGCCTATTACTTTGATTGTGGTGGTGCTATTACAAATGTTTGCATTTGTCCACGCTCATCAGATTGTTCACATTAAATATGTGTGGTTCTTATATATATATTCTACCTCAGTAAAACTGAAAAATAAGAAAAAGAAAAACAATGATGCTCAAGTTCCTTGTTTCGTCAAATAATTTCCTAACAAAACAACTTCAATAATGTTTATTTATCTTGGTTGCTACTATCAAAAATATTTTTGGCTTGCTAATTACTATCTTGCTAGTTTTATGCTTTTAAAATATGTTAAAATTGTTTTGCCAAACAATTTTCAATAGTTTCACCAGAAGATTCGAACAGAACAACTGTGTTTTCACATTACGAGTTATCCTGTTTTAAAGAATTTTGACATTGCAATTTTTTTTTCCTTAATGCTTATGACCTAACTAACACTTTTAAGTGTTGAGAGTCTGAATAAAATGTGTATACTGTCTTGAGAATAATGCTGTATATGTCCATTAATGTGAACTTGTCAGTTTTTTCATCTCAATGCTTCAAATCCTAATAATGTTTCATCAAATTTATCTTTCAATTTCTAAAAGAAATACGTTCAATTATTCCATTAGAATTGTGAATTTATTATTTCTATATTAATAAACAGTGCTTGCTTTATATACTGTAAAGCTATAAGTTCAGTTTATTTTTTTATTTTGGATTACATATCTTCTTTTTGGTGTTTGATCGTACATAAATTTGAAACACCTTTTTGGGGTCATTTTCCATTGTTTCTATTGTAAATTGCCATAGCAATTTTCCACGTGCTTTTATTTTTTTAATTCCAGAGCTATTTTAATATATAATACCTAAATATTCTAGAAAATGTTATTTTCTTGAGAATAACTTAGCTTTGTGTACAGGGAACCCAGAGACTCAATATCTACCTGGCACTGAGCTCTGGCTCAAACTGAAAAAAGAAAAATAGCTTCTATGAAAAAGGAGTAAAAGGCGAGTTTTCAAGTAACCTGGCTCTCTAAACAGAACTTTCTAATTAATAAGCTCATTAATTTTACTCAGGTTTTTCTTCTATTCTTTGGATTCATGAACTTGCTGCACTCCATTTTTTATAAAATGCCATTCCTAATCTTTGATTTTCATTACACAGAAAATACTTACACTGTTTCATGTACTTATGATATTCAGTTTTCCACATCAATAAATGTTTATGAATCATTTTGTAACATATATGTGCAGAGGTACATCTAACTATATATATGCTTATATATGTATGTGTGTGTATGTATACCATTGGCCCTCCATATCCGTGGGTTCCACATCCATGAATTTAACCAAATATTACATGAAAGTATTCAGGAAAACTCTCTGCAAAGTTCCAAAAAGCAAAAGTTAAATTCCTGCACCCGGAGAACTAAGTTGAATCTATGAGACTGATGTAATGTGTAGGCATTGTATTAGGTATTATAAGTAATCTAGAAATGATTTAAAGTATATTGGAGGATGTATGGAAGCTGTACGCAAACACTGTACCATTTTATAGAAGACTTGAGCATTCATGAATTTTGATATCAGTGGGGGGTCCTGAAACCAATTTCCCACAGATACTAGGAGATAGCTGCATATGTGTGTGTGTGTTTTATTATATTTTATATATAATATTTATTTATTATTAATAAATTAATATATAATATATAATTATAATTAATATATAATTAATATATAATTTCTTCAACACATTAAAGAACTTATAAGTTTTCACAGGCTGTCATTTTGGTATAATATTGAATTATATTTATATTTGGAAAACCATTCATAATATATGTGGTAAATTATATTATATGATTTCCTTTTAACACCATAAAAATAAATGTTATAATTTAATTTATTAGCAAATGCTTTTGTTCACATTTACTACTAAATGCTCAGGACATAATTTTCCTGCATTACAAAAATGTATAATATTTAGCGAACATTTATGCATTAATGAAATAATAGTATTTTAATGGCATTCTTGGAAGCTATCTATTATTATTCACTTTTAAAAACAATATATACAGGCCACTATAAATTTCCTGGTATAGGTTCTTAATTAATGAGTTGTCAGTAGGGTTCTTAATGTTTTTTTTCTCTTATAATCAATCAGTTCATTGAAGTATTACAATTCATCTGAGTATATAAACCATTTATTGAAAAATACTAAAGTTAGAATTTCTGTGTTAATAGTAGATATTTTTGTGATGATCTAGAGAAATAAGGCAGTTATTTTTAGCAAAATAATCCTAGTAGATTTGGTGAATCTTCTGAGTGTAAAGAGCATAAATAAATTAAATAATAGTTAAAAGAAGTATTGTCAGCAAAATGGCATAGTAGGAGATCCCAGCCTTTGTCTGCCAACAAAATGAAGAAAACAGCAGTTAGACAGCTATCCAGAAAAATAGCACTGGCAAGCTCAGGAATCCACTGAAGAAGCTAGAGCATCATCGTAGAGCAAAAACCCTGGGAATGCCTGTTAAAAATAAGTCAGATGAAAATTTGCATTTTACCTACATATTCCATCCTGCAGACTGGCACTGCTCAGAATGAAAATGGAAATTCCTGTTCTGTGGGTTTTTCTTGCAAGGAAAAGGAGAGCAAATGAATGACCAGCTTTCTCACTCTTTTAGGTCACTGTCCAAAGACCCGCCTCACTTTCAGGACACCCAGATTGCTGGGGAGATCAGCATAGCTGAGACATCTGAAGATGGCTACCAAAAAAAAGAAGGACAGGGACTGTATCCGCCACACAGAGGGTGCTACCATGGTCTCTGGTAGTCACAGGACTCCAGTGGCCTTCACCACTGAGAATATCAAGACTCTCCGGCATCGGCCACCACAGCTTTGCAACCGGAACTTCAGTCTTCTGCCATGGCAGACTCCAGCTGCCTGAGAGTCCATGCTTCTCCTTCACCCTACCCAAGAGCTGTCCAGCTGGTGCCACTGCAGGTGTCCTGGCCTAAGATTCAGCATGACCACTGCTTATGCAACTGAAAATGGCTCATACCACCACCACTAGCCCTGCTCTACAGCTGATTCCTGCAGTCATTTTCATACACATTTCAGCTCCAAACCCCAAAGAAGTGATTATGGTTGCTGCTGGCATCTGGCCTAAAGTCAGCCCCAGCTCCCGCCACCATGTTCATGAACACTGCTAATCCAAGGCCCTCCACCTTTAGCCTCTCCACTGCTGGGCACAGAGGCACTGTAGAGGACTCTAGTAGCCCTCACATTCACTATAGACCCTCCAACAGCTCTCACCAACAAGGACCTCACAGTTGCCAACATTAGTTGCCTGAGCTGACTAGGCTCCATGTTCCTCCAGAACTGGAAGCAACCACATCTCTCCACACCTGGTGTGAGGTGCCATAACACATTCTAGCATGCCTCCCAACCCCTGCATTTGGAGGTCTTTCTTTACCAAGTCCAGTCCATTAGTCTGGAAGAGGTGACTGCTTCTTCTAATATGCAAATACCTATGCAAGGCCATGATCAGGAAGAATCAGGAAAACATGACACCAGCAAAAGAATTTAGCAAACTTCTAATAGCTGACACCAAAGAAATAAAGATTCACAAACTGCATCACAAATAATTTAAAATAATAGGTCTAAAGAAATTCAGTGAGCTACAAGAGAACACAGATAAACAATTTAACAAAACTTGGAACAGAATTCAAGAACAAAATGAGAAGTTCAACAGAGAAAAAGAAAACACAAAGAAGAGGCAAACAAATTTCTGAGCTGCAGAATAGAACTGAGATAGAAAATGAGACCATCAATAGCAGACTCAAAGCAATACAATAAATAATAGAGAATTTCAATACCCCACTTTCAGCAATGGATAGATCATCCAGACAGAAAATCAATAGAAAACGTTTGACTTACCCTACACCAGAGACCAAAAAGGCATGTATAGAACATTATATCCAAAAGCAGCAGAATATTCTCCCAGATAGATCATATATTAGGCCACAATACAAGTCTTATGAAATAAGTAAATACTGAAATCATATGAAGCATCTTTTCTGAACACAATGCTATGAAGCTAGAAATCAGTAACAGGCAGAAATTTTTAAAAAGAAGCAAATATGTGGAAATTAAACCACATGCTTCTACAAGACTAATGTGTCAAAGAAGGAATCAAGATGGAAATAAACAAAAGTCTTGAGACAAATGAAAATGGAAACACAACATACCAAAACTTATGGGATGCAGGAAAAGCAGTTTTATTAATAAAAGTAAGGTTCACAGTGAAAAACACCTACTGAAGAAAAATGTAAGATCTCAAAAAAATGAAAAACCTAGCTTTACATTGTTGGAAACAAAAAAAAAGAACAAAACTAAGCCTAAAGTTAGAAGGAAGAAAATGATCAACATAAGAACAGAAATGGAGACTAAAAAGACAATAGAAAATGTCAGTGAAACTACAAATTGTTTTCTAAAAAATAAACAAAAGTGGCAAACTTTTAGCTAGAGTCAGAAAAAATTGAAAAAACTCAAAATCAGAGATGAAACAGGAGACATTATGACTGATACCACAGAAATATAAAGAATCATAGGCAACTGCTATGAACAATACATAAAAAATTGGATAGCCTACTAGAAATGAATAAATTCCTGGCACATTTAAGCTGGCCAGACTAAATCATAATGAAGGAGAAAATCTAAATAGACCAATAGTGACTAAGGAGATAGAATCAGCATTAAAAAAAATCTCTCAACAAAGTAGAGCCCAGGAGAAGATGGCTTCACTGATGAATTCACCAATTATTTAAAGAAATGGATATTAATTCTCAAATTCTTCCAAATAATTGAGGAGGAGGGAATACTTTCAAACTTATTTTTCAGGGCTAGCCTTATCCTAATAACAAAACTAGACAAGGAAACTATGAGAAAAGAAAACTACAGGCCTATATTCTTGATAAACATAGATGCAAGAATTCTCAACAAATACTATAAAGTGAATTCAGTAGCATACTATCAAGATCATCCAAAAAGATCAAGTGAGATTTATCCTAGGGATGAAAAGATGGTTTAACATATGAAAATCAATAAATGTTATATACTACAGTAAAAGATTGAAGAATAAAAATTGTATAATCATCTAATAATGCAGAAAAAGCATTTGACAAGAAGTAACGTACATCAAAAAGAGAAAGGCAAAGGTAAAGTTTTATCCATTTGCTGATGACTTGATCTTATATATAGAATCCTCTAAAGATCCACACACAAAAAAATGAATTCAGTAAAGCTGCAGAATACAAAAATCAGTTGTATTTCTATACAGTAATAGTGATATCTCTGAGAGATAAATTAGTAAAACAATCCCATTGCAAATAGCATACAATGCAATACAATATTTAGAAATATATTTAACCAAGGAAATGAAAGATCTGTACACTAACAGTTATAAGACATACTACCCATAGAAATCTACAGATTAAATGCAATCCCTATGAGAATTCCCATGGCATTTTTCACAAAACAGCATAAAATAATTCTAAGGTTCATTTAGAACCACAAAAAATCTAAATAGGCAAATTAATCTTTAGACTAATAGAATAAAGCTGAGGGGATCATGTTTCCTGATTTGAAACTATACTTCAAAGTTATGCTAATCAAACAGTATGCTGCTGGCATAAAAACAGACACATAGATGAATGGAACAAAATAGGGAATTTAGAAATAAACTGACTCATTTGGCCAATTAATCATTTACAAAGGTGCTAAAAACATATAGTAGGTAAAGGATAGTTACTTCAAGACACAGTGTTTGGACAACTGGATAGCCACATGCAAAAGAATAAAACTGGAGACTTATTTTCCACCATATGCAAAATAACTAAAAATCAATTAAATGCTTGAAATCATAAAAGCCCTAGAAGACATATGGAAAATGCCCCCTGATATTGGTCTTGATACTTATTTTTTTGTATGACACCAGTAGTGTAGGGAACAAAAGTAAAATTAAACAATGGGATTATATCAAACTTAAAAGCTTCTGTTCATAAAACAGTTAATAAAATGAAAAGGCAACCTTCAGAATGGGAAAAATTATTTTCAAACTATATATCTGATAAGAGTTAACACAAAAAATGTACAAGGGACTCATACAATTGAATATCAAAAAAAATAACAATTATCATTTAAAAATAGCAAAGAACCTGAATAAACACTTCTCCAAAGGCCAAGGAAAAGCCCACAGATATACCACAGTATGAACATTTTATTTTTTGCTTAGCAAATTTATTGACTGTTGGATTTTTGTGTGTGTGTGTGGAAAAACATATCAGCTATTTCTTTTTATTCCCCATTGCTTTATTCTGGAGTTCTTTTTTCCCAGTATTACTGAGGTATGATTGACAAATAAAAATTATATATATTTATATGTATAATGTGATGTTTTGATATACATATACATTGCAAAATAACTACCAAAATGAAGTTGATTAACATATCATCAATTCAATAATTACTATTTTGTATGTATTTGTGTGTTTGGGGAGTGGGGGATAAGAACACTTGGGATCTACTCTCTTAGCATATTTTATGTATACAATACAGTATTAACTATAGTAATCACACTGTATGTTAGGCCTCCAGAACTTACTCATTTTATACTTCAAAGTTTCTTTGACCCTTTGACCAGTATCTTCTCTTTTCTGCCACCCTCCAGGCCTTAGGAACTCAAATTCTGCTCTCTATTACTTACACATTTAACACTTTTGTAGATTTTATGTGTAAGGGAGATCATGCTATATCTCTATGTCTAGCTTATTTCACTTAACATAATGTTCTGTGGGTTCATCCATATTGTTGGCAAATGGGAGTATTTCCGTTTTTAAGGCTGAATAAAAATATGTTGTGTTCTTTATCTATTCATAAGTTATATGACACATAGCTTGCTTCTATGTTTTAGCTATTGTGAATAATGTTGCAATGAACATGAGAGTGCAAATATCTCTGCAAGATAGTGATTTTTCCCCCATTTTGGCTATATAGCTAGAAGTGGAATTGCTAGATCATAGAGTACTTCTATTCTTAATTTTTGAAGAACTTGAATCCTGTTTTTAATAATGGTTATATATTCTCATCTACAGTGACAAGGGTTGTTTTTTTCTCCAATATTCTCCAATACTTTTTTTTTCTGATAAGAGCCATTCTAACAGCTGTGAGGTAATTTTTCATTTTGGTTTTGATTTGCATTTCTCTGATGGTTAGTGATGTTGAGCAATAATCACATCACATTTACTGAATGGTGCTGGGATAACTGGGCTATTGTTTTTGTCAGCTTTGTCAAGGGTCTAATGATTGTAGGTGTGCAGCATTATTTCTGGGTTCTTATTCTGTTTTATTGGTCTATGTATGTGTCTGTTTTTGTACCAGTACCATGCTGTTTTGGTTACTGTAGCCTTGTAGTATAGTTTCAAGTTGGGTAACATGATGCATCCAGCTTTATTCTTTTTGCTTAGGATTGCCTTGCCTATTTGGGCTCTTTTTCTGGTTCCATATAAATTTTAAAATAATTTTTTCTTTTTAGTTTTGTCAGTGTTATTGGTAGTTTAATAGGAATAGCAATGAATCCCTAATATGCTTTGAGCAGTATGGCCATTTTATTTATATTGATTCTTCATATCCATAGCATGGAAAGTTTCTTCATTTTTTGTGTCATCTCTGATTTCTTTAGTCAGCGTTTTGTAATTCTCATTGTAGAGATCTTTCACCTTCTTGGCTAGCTGTATTCCTTAGTATTTTATTATTTTTTGTGGCTATTGTGAATGGGATTTGATTCCTGATTTGGTTCTCGGTTTGACTGTTGTTGGTGTAAAGCATTATTGTGATTTTTGTATATTGATTCAAAAGTTCAGCAAACATACAACTTAAAACTGCATTATGGTATAAAATTGTCTTAGTATGTTATTCTTTTTAAGTATTTGTGCTTATGTGTTTTTATTCACATATGAATATACACGGCAATTATAAATGGTACTTGTTTTCTTTACAACTTTAATTTGAATGATACTATAATTGAAATGTAGAAGTATTATTTAATTTACAATTTAATTCAAGTGTAAGTACATGAACATATTTTTGAATTAATAAGTTTTGCAAATGTTACACATTTCAGTGAAATTACCAATGGCATAATGGATAGAAGTGTAAAAACTTGCTTGTGATATATTACAGTTTGAAACATACCTTTATGCACAATAATGGTAATAAAATTAATTTCTCACAGAATCATTAGCTTTGTTTTGCCCATTGTCCCTATGCTTTAGAGAAAACAACAGCAGATGTCTAGAGTATCTTTACACTACTAAGCATAGTGTTCAAACATCAAAAGTAGAATCTTAAAATTCACTAGTTTTGTTGTATACACCTGTAAGACTAAATGCAATGTATACTACTAAAAAGTTTTCGATGCCTAAAAAGTTAACTTACTAAAAGTTTAAAGATAATCATTTAAGAAAAAAGTAGATTTTTCTATTTTTTCCCAAAAATATTTGGGTACAAATTAAGGAATACTTTTCTTTAATACCTTTAGTTTTTTAAAAAACAATTTGTGTTTGATACACACATAAATATGTATTACTCAAAGTGATTCTTCTACTGGAATCTTAATTTCTGATACTTTATAGAAATATTTATTCATCAATACTATTAGTATATAATATTAAGTAGGTAATAAACGGTAGTTTATTTTAAATTTTCTTTTTACTTTCTATTACGCTTTTTCTCCTTGTGAATATTGAAGATGTATCAATAAAAATATTTGTATTTCTCTTTAATCCAGTTCAGCTAGACAATGTCTTAATCTACAGCTTTGGTTTATTTTACCAAAATCCTACCAAGTTTTAGAAAGCATGATTTTCCTGGATCTCTAATACGTAAATATGGCCAATGACTTGGTTTTAGCTTTTCTTCAGTAAATTTCATTTAATACAGATAAGATTATCAATATTAAAGGAGACTAATTTTAATTAAAACCATTTATACTTCTTGAAATACAAATTATATAAATGAGAGTAAGATAAAGCTATCACTTACAATATGATGTAAGTGTGATTTTGCATATTTTATAGGCAAACATAAAATCTAAGGTAGCACAACAAATTTTAAAGTAATATCCCTGCTTTAAATGATTGGTATGGATGTATGTGGCTAAAGGACAAACACTAAAAGAAGCAAAGCAATAAATGTGGCTATTTTGCTTAAATAATAACAACAGAATATAGCTAGACTCTTGAGTTTGTAGGTTCAACATATGAAAGATATTTATTCTATCAATGTTAAGTAAGAATTTGCATAGCATTTGATGTTCTTTAAAATTCAAAATATATACTGTAAATATCTAAAGAGTATATAAATTTATTTTTCAATAGTTTACTTATTCTAAATGCTAGATATTCTAATGTCTCCCTGCTTCATTTAATCTAATAAATTAATTCTACTTTTAACAACATATTTACAAAAATCCATGCTATAAAGGTACTTGCTTATAAGACAGGTGGTGCTATCTGCTTATATATGAGGAATAGGATCAAGAATAAAAGGTTGAATCTATTAAAGAACAGCAATGCACAATTTGTCCTGAAAAGTAACTAGCCCTACATTAAAAAAATAAAAATAAAAAATGTGCTCTAGGGGAGCTCGGGGAATAATGGGTGAAATGTGTGAAATGTCAAGAATAATTAAGAAAAATGATAGTGTTAAATATCAGCAAAGGAAATACATCTTTCCTCCTACAATCTTCTCTTCCCATTTTTTTCTTTACTTTTAAATGTCATCTCTGTTCTCAAATTATTTAGAATAGTGCTTGCAAAAGGGTAGTATAATTTCTAGGTAATTTGACATATCCCCTTGATAAAATTGTTGTTTAGATATTTCTTTATTTGTGCTTCATTTAATATGAGTCCATTATTTTGTATGACTTAAATGGGTCAATATTTAATAAAATCCTGTGAAAGATGTCAGCTTTCCAAGGGGAGTACCTTGATTTATCTTTGGATTTTTTTTACCTCATTTCATAGAGTCTTCTTTTTTTGTAAGTGATTTACATGCAATTCTTTCATTTTATATATGCATATATATAATTATAAATTTAAATTTAGAGTAACACCATAGTGAGATATGCTAGAGAGTAATTTTACATTCATTACTAGTTAATTATACCAAGCAGTTAATCCATATATTAGAGAAAGTTTTGATTTTATTCTTTAACATAAATATTAAAACCACACTTTTTAACTTACTTTTTCTAATGAGTAATTAGAGCTAAACACATGTATTTAAACAATTGAAATTCTTCTGCTTTGATGAAAAAAGTACAAAATTGTTCACACATTTCTTAGAACTAATTCAGAGACTTAAAACAATTAAAAAATAAATTTTTATAAGCTCATATAAGATTAAAATATGTAATATTAAAAACTCAAAGTCCCTGGTGTGATTCTGTCCTGTGTGGCTGTTCTCTTGAGCACTTGTCATTTATCTCCAACCACCTTCTCTCCCACCTAAGTGCATGACACCATCCAATGAAAGAGTCGATGGACATGAACATGAGACCCTGAGGCCCCGGAACTATGTTTTTGATTGTGAACTAAAGGCTGACAAAGATTATCACTTTAAGGTGGATAATGATAAAAATGAGCACCAGTTTTCTTTAAGAACAGTCAGTTTAGGGGCTGGTGCAAAGGATGAATTGCACATTGTTGAAACAGAGACAAGGAATTATGAAGGCAGTCCAATTAAAGTAACACTGGCAACTTTGAAATGTTTTAAAACATACAATGAATAATTCCCCTTGGGGGCTTTGACGTAACACCACCAGTGGTCTTACAGTTGAAGCGTGGTTCAGGGCCAGTGCATATTAGTGGACAGTACTTAGTAGTTGTGGTGGAAGATGGAGAGTCAGAAGATGAAGAGGAGGAGGATGTGAAACTTATGTCTGGAAAGGAGTCGGCCCCTGGAGGTGGTAGCACATTTCTGCAGAAAAAAAGGAAAACTTCCTGCTGCTGCTACTGATGATGATAATATAAACAATTTGTTAAGGTGGCTCAAGCCTGTAATACCAGCAGTTTGGGAAGCCGAGGCGGGTGGATCACGAGGTCATGAGATCGAGACCATCTGGTCAAAATGGTGAAACCCCGTCTCTACTAAAGATACAAAAAATTAGCTGGGCATGGTGGCGCGTGCCTGTAATCCCAGCTACTAGGGAGGCTGAGGCAGGAGAATTGCCTGAACCCAGGAGGCGGAGGTTGCGGTGAGCCGAGATAGCGCCATTGCACTCCGGTCTGGGTAACAAGAGTGAAACTCTGTCTCAAAAAAAAAGAATTTACCTCCTTATTTCATTTCTGTAACAGTTGATATCTGGCTGTCCTTTTTATAATGCAGAGTGAGAACTTTCCCTACAGTGTTTCATAAATGTTGCTCAGGTTCAGTTGCCAAGAATGTCTTGCCCAAAATGCCTGTTTAGTTTTAAAGCTGGAACTCCATCCTTTCCTTGGTTTTAAGTATGTATGTATGGAGTGTTAGGATAGGACATAGTAGTCGCAGTGGTCAGACGTGGAAATGCGGTGGAGATAAAAATGTACATGTAAAATAAAACTCAGTATTAAAAAAACTCAATGTATTTACTTTAAAATTTAATCAACATGTCAAACAATTCAAAGAAACAATAAATTTGTTGAAAATGAAAATTTTGTCACAGATGAGAAATGGAACCAAAAGTAAATTGGCAGTAAGCAATAAAGGAAAGAAAGTGTGATGGCAGAATTATTTATTTCAACTAGATGTGATTTAAACTTGCTAAAAATTTTCTCAGAGTAAAAAAAGATGCAAAATGGGCAAGACATGTCTTGTATTATTAATTATATAGATTTATTTTTAATTATTATGGATGTATAATAGTTTTATGTAGTTATGTGGTATTTGTGAAATTTTGATACAAGAAAACAATGTTTAATAATCAAATCAGGATAATTGGGGAATCCATCACCTCAAGTATTATCATTTCTTTGTGTTAGAAACATTGTAATTCCACTCTGTTAGTTGTTTTAAAATATACAATGAATTATTAACTATAGTCTCCCTATTGTGCTACCAAACACTAGATATTCATTCTACCTAACTGAATCCTGTGCCCATTAAACATCCTCTCTTTTTTTCCTGCTCCCCAAACTCCTCTCTAGCCTCTGTGATCCATCGTTCTTTGGGCCTAATGTGCAAATTTGAATATTTGTTTAAAACTATATTTAAGTGTGATCGGTTTTATCCAACAAGTGATTATTAATTCATAAACCGATGGTAAATTTAGGAGTTAAATAAGAATAAAACCATGAAAGGCCTTCCATTTCATGGCAAGTAATTTGATTTTTTTTCCATGCATTTCATGAGATATTTAAGAGGTTTTAGAGTATGGAGATTGTGGTGAGGTCAAGAATATATATTTTTTTCTTTAGGTCACTTTTGTGACCCTGTGTGTCACAAAATTGACACACAAGTCTGAGCATGTAACCATGTGGGTGAGAAATGAACAAAGCCTGGATTATAGTTTTAGAGGGTGACCTACAGAAAGACATATACATTCTTGCCCAGAGGGAGTCCATAGAGACATTTTTGTATACAGGACTGTACCACATGATGATTTTTCAGTCAACAACAGATTACACATAAGATGTGTCCCTAAAATGGTAATGGAGCTGAAAATTCCTATCACCTAGTGATACTGTAACAGCTGTATTGTCCTAACACAATGCATCAGTCATGTTTGTAATTATGCTATTGTAAACAAACCTACTTTGATGGCAGTCCTATAAACTATAGCACAAACAAGCATGTACAATACATAATACCTGATGATAATGAGATTGTTATTGGTTTATATATTTGCCATACTTTATATTTTCATTTTAGCATGTACTTTTTGTACTTATTTAAAAAAAAAAAAGTTAAAACAGCCTCAGGCAGGTCCTTTGCTCCCAAAGGACCAGAAGGCACTGTCATCATAGGACATGACAGCTTCATGCGTATTATTGGCCCTAAAGACTTTCCAGTGAGACAAGATGTGGAATTAGAAGAAAGTGATATTGATTATCTTGAAAAGTGTAGTCCTAGGATAAGGTGTATCTGTGCCTTAGTTTTTAACAAAAAAAGTTTAAAATTAAAAGAAATAAAAATGTTGAAATAGACAAAAGCTTATAAAATAAGACTATAAAGAAATGAAGTATTTTGGTACAGCTGTACGATGTATTTGTGTTTTAAGTGAATTATTATTATTACAGAGCCAAAAAAGTTTAAAAAAAAACAACCAACAACACAAAAGGCCAGGCACGGTGACTCACTCATGCCTATAATTCCAGCTCTTTGGGATGTTGAAGTGGGTAGATGGCTTGAGCTCAGGAGTTCAAGATTAGCCTGGGCAACATGCCTAAATCCTGTCTCTACTAAAAAACACAAAAAGCCCAAGCCCAGAGGCTCACGCCTATAATCCCCACACATTGGGAGGCCAAGGCAAGCAGATAACTTGTAGTCAGGAATTTGAAACTAGCCTGGCTAACATGGTGAAACCCCATTTCCAATAAACATAGAAAAATTAGCCAGGCATGTTAGTACACACCTGTAATCCTAGCTATTTGGGAGGCTAAGGAAGAATTGCTTGAACTCTGGAAGGGGAGGTTGCAGTGAGCCAAGTTCACACCACTGCACTTCATCCTGGGTGACAGAGCAAGACTCTGTTTCAAAAATAAATAAATAAATAACACAAAAATTAGCCAGGCATGGTGTTGCATGCCTGTGGTCCCAGCTACTCAGGAGGCTCAGAAAGGAGGATCACTTGAACTCAGGAGGTGGAGGTTGCAGTGAGCCATGATCATGACACTTCACTCCAGCCTGGACAATACAGTGAGACTCTGTCTCAAAAAAAAAAGTTTAAAAAACCCAAGTTTATAAAGAAAAAGCCATAAGGTAAGCAAAGGTTAATTTATTATTGGACAAAGAACCTTTTAAAAATAAATTCAATATAGCCAAAATGAAGTAGCATATAGCAACGTCCCAGGCCCTCACATCACTCACCAGTCACTGATTGACTCACCTAGAGCAGCTTTTAGTCCTGCAAGCTCCATTGAATGGTAGGTGACCTATAAAGTAGTATCATTTCTTATCTTTTGTATTGTATTTTTATTGTATCTTTTCTATGTTAATACATATTTAGATACATAAACACAAATAGTATTATAATTGCTTCAGTATTGATGCAGTACATGTGGAACAGGTTTGTAGCCTAAGAGCAATGATTTGTACAATATAGCCTGGATGTGTGACAAGCTACACCATCTAGGTGTCTGTAAGTACACTCTATGATGTGTGCGCAATGACAAAATCACCTAAGGATGCATTTCTCAGAATGTATCCCCATCATTAAGCGACAAATGACTCTATTCGTCTTGTCACTAATTAGACTGAGAAAAAAAATTAAGGAATTAATGGGAGAGAAAAAATAACTAATATTCATTTCTTTTAAATTATAGTATTAAGAAATAGTATCTGAGGCAGAGAATGATATCATTACCTTTAAGCCTTCATGGTTGCAGGTTTATGTGCCCCTGCAATCTTGTAGATGTATAAATATGATCGTATCAATCAAAATGAGTTCCTTTTAATTGTAGTTTTATCTTTATATTTTTATTCAGCTCCCCCATTTCTGTCACTCTCCTCTCATCAAGCAAATTATCACTTTCCCTACACCTGTCCTTTAACCCATCTTAACAATTTTCAAACTGTAAAAATGTGTGTATACACACATAAACATACAAAGAGATATGCTCATCTACATATACAAGGTTCATCTTATGTCATTGTTTAAAAAAATGAGAAGTATTGCACACTATTCTGAATCCCACTTTTTCTCTCTTAGCAACACCTTTGTAATCCTTCCAAGTTAATTCTAAAACCTTTTAGTCAAGGATTTAAGGGGTCTGTTATCTTCCTATGGCTGCCTTTTTTGAAATGTGTCATACTTTTAAAAATATACATTCCTCTGTTGATTAGCGTTGACATTATTTTTTATTACTCTACATTGATAGGGTGGCTGTATGTATTTGTATGTACATGCTAGTCTAATTTACAGTGGTAGCTGTGTATTTTTACTCTCTACATAGCCCAGTGCCTAACTCTGTTGCTGGGAAGATGTAGTAGTGCTTTGAAAGGTAACGAAAAAAATAAGACTAGTTAGGAGCTTTGGAATCTGAAGATGGGCATAGCAGAGAAGTCTTTGAGTTTTCTTTTTGCTACTATATCATAGAATACATGCTGGACAATAGTAACTTTGGACAATAATAGCCACACACACACATACACACACACACACACACACACACACACACAGACAAACGGCCACATAAACAAATGTCTACTCTTTCCAGCCAGGAGAACAGAAAAGGGGTTGTATGATAAGATAGAAAACTTTTAGACACTAAGTGCTTTCCAGCAGCCAAACTCACAGAAAGAACTGTAGTCCTATACCCAATGTCACCACAAAATGTCACGTGTTGAGCCTAGATTTCCAACCATGCCAGATTGCAAAGAGACAATCAACCACTCTTCATCCTACCTCCCAAACCAAGCCTTTATCTGAGAAGATCAAGTAGGGAATGAGGACTGTCACCCCAAAGTGTAATGAGGCCCCCTACTGTGGAGTCAGTGGAGATCCCATGGGAAATAGTAACAAGGTCTCTTCCAGTCAGGGAGGTATCAGTGAAGACTTCATGGAGAGCAGTACTCACACTGTGCCCAGAAATTATGAAGAGCCCATCACTTATAATGTCAACAGAAGCTGAGTAGGGTACCAGTAATTCCACCTGTCCTCAGCATTAACAAAGCTGCTCCCTCTACCTGCTATCAATGTGCTATCAAAAAAAGGCAGCTAAAATTAAAATGTTACATAAGATTCGCAGTCTCATAACATAGAACCACGTTTCACTACCCACCTACCCCCGACCCAATGAACAAAAAAATTAACAGTGACATTTGGACCTTTGGGACTATAACCAAAAAACAATAATAAAAATCTAACTTTTGTGTCATCCAAGTCCTCATGAGAGGAGAAAAGAGCAGGGATGATGAAGCACAGGAAGAAATCACAGCTGAAAATATCACACATTTGAAAGAGACATAAACCTATAGTTTCCAAAATCAGAACAAACCCAAACAGAATAAAGCTAAAGAAATCCACACCAACGCACTTAAAAGTCAAACTTCTGAAAACTAAAAAGAAAGAAAAAATATTGAAAGTAGCAAGAGAATTGACAGCTTACCTTTAGTGGAAAGAAATAAGTAGAATTACAGAGGATTTCTCATTAGAAACCATGGAGGCTAGAAGGAAATGGCATGACATTTTTTTAACAATAAAAGGAAGAAACTGTCAACTCAGATCCTATATGCAGTGAAAATACCTTTCAGGGATGAAGAGAAAATCAAGAAATTCTAAGATAAAGAACACTGTAATTCAACACCCATTCATGATAAAAACTCTCAGTGAACTATAGAAGAAAATGTTTTCAAATTAATGAAAGGCACCTACAAAAACATATAGCTAAGATTATTCTTAATGATGAGAGACTACATGCTTTCTCTCTAAGACAGAGAGCAAGGCAGGATGAACCCATAAATGGAACAAATATGCCAAAGCAATTTAATGGAGAATGGACAATCTTTTCAAAAATCGATGCTAGAGCAATTCAATGTCTAAGGGCTACAATAATAATATTAGAAACACCCCAACGTAAGTTTTACAATGTATACAAAAATTAACTCAGAATTTCCCGCAGACTTAAATATGCCTTTTGCAGGAACATGGATGGAGTTGGAGTTTATTATCCTAAGTGAACTAACACAGGAACAAAAAAACAAATACCACATGTTCTCACTTGTAAGTGTATTGTGTATCTCACAACTTGCATGGATCTTCAGAGAATTATGCTGACAGAAAAAAAGTCAACCCCCAAAGTTTTAATATATGATTCCATGCATATAAAATATTTCAAATGGCAAAACTTTAAGTAACAGAAACCAATTACAGTAGCTGGGTATCAACGAAGGTGGGTAGATGGGAGTTAAGTAGGTGTGACTAAGAAAGTACAACATATCAGACCTTTCTGATAAGGGAAATGTTCTGTATCTTTGTTGTTTTCATGTTAGTATCATAGTTGTGATCTTATATTATAGTTATGCAAAATGTTACCATGAAGGAAATGGCATAAAGAGTACAAATCAATTCTTTGTACATTTTCACAAGTGTGTATGAATCAACATTTATATGAAATAAAACACTTAACTAAAAGAAAGGCATAACACTTTGTTTTGATACCTATCAAGGAAAAAATATATATTAATAAGAGGCCAGGCACACTGGCACTTTGGGAGGCTGAGTCAAGCAGATGACTTGAGTCTAGGAATTCGAGACCAATCTGGCCAACATGGCAAAAAATACAAAATTAGCCAGGTGTGGTGGCACATGCCTGTAATCCCAGCTACTTGGGAGTCTGAGGCATGAGAATCACTTGAACTCGGGAGGCAGAGGTTGCAGCGAGCCGAGGTTGCAGCGAGCCGAGATTGCACCACTGCACCTCAGCCTGGGCAACAGAGCCAGACCCTGTCTCAAGAAAGAAAGAGAAAGACAGAGAGGAGAGAGAGAAAGAGAGAGAGAGGGGAGAGAAAGAGAAAGAGAGAGAGAGAGAGGAGAGAGAGAGAAGAAAGAAAGGAATGGAGAAAAAAGAAAGAAAAAAAGGAGGAAAGAAAAATTAAAAAGAAAAAAATTTGTAAGAAAGTGTAGTTTTTCTGTGTGAAGGGTCATTCAGTCATATTCTTTTACTACTTCTAAACTATTTTGTAAAGAGAAGCCTTTACTGTTATTTTCATGATGTAGATTTCTACAAGTGGAATCAGTAAACTTGTTATATTTTAATTGATTTTAATAAATTGCTTTCCAACGCTTAGTTTTTCAATAGTAATGTACAAATATACCCCTTACTATCTCCAAACTATGCAAAATAAAGTTTGTTATTCATTCTTATAATTTTCTAATCTGACAATTTTCTTGTCCAAATGTTTTAAATTTTCTATTCTTATGTTTGATGGCCAGATGGACTGCTTTCTGTATCTTAGTCATAGTGCCAACCATTCTATGTTTAATTTTGCCTTCCCTTTTATCAACCTGTAAGTGCTCTCTGTATATTATAGATTGTCTTATATGTATTATATGTAATTATATGTATTATATGTAATTCTTTAATATTGTATTATATGTATTATATGTAATTCTTTAATCCAAGTTTATTACATACTGCTTTTGTCTCTACAATCTTTTACCAAACTAAAGTTGAAATTTGTACACAATTAATATTTTTCTTCTTATTTTACATCTTTTAAGCTTTAAGTTTTGGATAAGATATCTTTCTTCTCACAACCACCCTCAAATGACTACTCATAGATTTATTTTTATTTATTATTTATTGTTTTTGAAAGAAAAAAGGGAAAGAGAAAGGGGGAGCGAGAACAGGAGTCTTGCTCTATTGCCCAGGCTGGAATGCAATCTAAAAATAGGTATTAAAAACCTCTTTTATGCTGATAATTGTACTTATCTGCAGAGACAGGAATGAATAAGGGAAGAAAATAACAATCAAACAGTCAACTAAAATTTCATTTAAGTCTGTGAAATGCCATGCAAATGCTGAAGAATGATTTACTTCCAATTATGTGGTCACTTTCAAAATAGGTGTAATGTGATACTGAGAAAAATGTATGTTCTGTGGAGGTGGGGTGAAGAATTCTATAGATATTCACTGAATTTACTTGCTGCAGGTCTGAGATCAAATCATAAATGTCCCTATTAATTTTCTATCTCATTGACCCATCTAATATTAACAATGTGGTGTCAAAGTCTCCTGCTATTATTGTGTGGGAGTCCAAGTCTCTTTATAAGTCATTAAAAACTTGTCTTATGTATCTAGGTGTTCCTATATGGGGTGTATATATATTTATAATCATTGACTCCTATTGTTGTATTGATCCTTTTACCATTATATAATGTCATTTGTTTCTTTTAGTCTTTGTTACTATTAAAGTCTATTTTGTAAGAGATGAAAGTTACAACTCCTGTTTTCTTTTTTCTCTCCATTTAATTGGTAAGTCTTCCACCAAAGCTTTGTTTTGAGTCTTGTTTGTCTTTGCTTATGAGATGGATCTGGATACAGCATACTGATGGGTTTTGACTTTTTATTCTATTTTCCTTTCTATGCTTTGATTGGGGCATTTAATCCATTTAAATTTAGGATTAATATTGATATTTGTGAGTTTAATATTGTCGTTTAATGCTAGCTGGCTATTTTGCCCATTAGTTGATATAGATTCTTCATTATGGAAATACTTTTTACCTTTTGGTAAGTTTTTGGGATGACTGATACTGGTTGTTCCTTTCTGTGTATAGTGCTTCTTTTAGAAGGTCTTGTAAAGCAGGCCTGGTGGTGACGAAATCTCTGAGTGGTTGATTGTTCATGAAAAATTTTATTTTTCCTTCATTTATAAAGCTCAGTTTGGCTGGATATAAGATTCTGGGTTGAAAATTCTTTTCTTTAAGGTTATTGAATATTGATCCCCACTCTCTTCTAGTTTGTAGGGTTTCTGCTGAGAGATCTGCTGTGAGTCTGATAGGCGTCCCTTTGTGGGTAACCTGACCCTTCTCTCTAGGTGCCCTTAGAATTTTCTCCTTTATTTCAACCCTGGTGAATCTAATGATTATGTATCTTGGAGTTACTCTACTTGAGGAATATCTTTGTGGTGTTCTCTGTATTATCTGGAGTTGAATACTGTCCTGCCTTACTAGGTTAGGAAAGTTTTCCTGAATAATATTTTCCAGCTTGGATTCATTCTCTTCATAACATTCAGGTACACCTATCAAACGTAAATTAGGTCTTTTCATATAGTCCCATATTTCTTGGAGACTTAGCTTATTACTTTTTACTCTTTCTTCTCTAATCTTGTCTTCTCGTTTTATTTCATTAAGTTGGTCTTCAACCTCTGATATCCTTTCTTCTGCTTGATCAATTCAACTGTTAAAACCTGTTCATACTTCACGGAGTTCTCGCTTTGTATTCTTCAGTTCCACTAATTCACTTATATTCCTCTCTAAATTGTCTATTCTTGTTAGGATTTCATCAAATCTTTTTTCAAAGTTCTTAGTTTCTTTGCATTAGGCTAGAACATGTTCTTTTAACTAATAGAAGTTTCTTATCATCCACCTTCTGAAGCCTACTTCTGTTAATGGAACACACTTGTTCTCCATCAGGCCTTGTTCTGTTGCTGATGAGGAACTGTGATCCCCTGTAGAGGGAGAGGCATTCTGATTTTGGGTATTCTCAGCCTTTTAAGGCTGGTTTCTTCTCATCATTTTAAATTTATCTATCTGTCATCTTTGTAATTACCAACTTTCCAATTAGGTCTCTGAGTGGATGTCCAACTTGTTGATTCCCAGAGCCAGAATCTGAGCAACCCACTGTGCCGGCTAAAACAGCGGCGTTAAGATTGATGGTGCTTTTCTGCCCGGGAATTTCTGGTCTGGCTTCCGTCTTGAGTCCCTCCTTCAATCAGCTGAATAGGCGATTCTGCCTTCCTGGAGCACCAAAGGTACTTTGCACCAAGTACCGCCGCACTGGCAAAACTGCTGCACCAGCCACAAGAGTCGTGCTGGCAACCCATGGGGCTCCTCCACTAGAAATCTCCTGGTCTGTGAGCAACAAAAATTTGTCTGAAAGTGTGGCATCCTCTCGTTCTCTGTGCTTTCACTGGGAGCTACTTTTGAAGTACTAGAGAAAGAAGTTGAGGCAATTGTAGATGCTGAAAAGTAAGGAAGAAATCCCAGATAGGAGTTAAATAGAGAGGGGCACTCCAAATTCTGAGCCTAAAATCAGTTCATTCCTGAGATTATGAATCAGATCACACATCACGCCTGTGTGTGTGTGTGTGTGTGTGTGTGTGTGTCTTTTTCTCCTCTTTTGCACACACTCCTTGGAGACACATTACGGAATTTTGAGTGTCTTTTTAGATACATAAATATAATTTTACAGTTTACGCTATTTTTTTGAGCTTGTGTTTACTAATTAAAATGATTTAGCTTTGCCATTGATAGTATATGTTATCAATATTCCCTCCTTGTCTTTAAGATGATTATCCCTATGATAAAAATGCATTACCTGTTTTTAATATATATTTCATTATTACCTAATCATATTATGAAATATTTTGTTGATCTTTATTTTTTAAAGAAAAACCTTTGACTGCTGGATTTTCTAGTTATTTGATTCTAATATTAGCATAAAAAGATAATTTTGCTAATATATGCATGAGATAGTTTGTTTTTTAGTTTTTCTGAAGTTGTTATAATACTGGAGAACCTGTTTGCTGTTAGTGTGACTAGAGGCAACCTTCAAAAGTTTCTGATTGTAGCTGAGATCATTTTATTGTTTTGCTTTTTACAACAAATATACCTTACTCTTATAGAAGGTAATATTCTATTCCTATTTTTCATAGTTCATTCATTGAGAAGGCTTGTTTTTGTCAAATAACATTATAGAGTCTATTGTTATTATCATATAAATTTTCACCTTTAATTGTTGGAGAGAGAGAGAAATAGACAGATAGATGGATTTTTGATAGGTAGCCAAATTATACTCAGATAATAAATTCAGCTTGATACTAGTATATGGCATGCTCTCTTGTGTTACCTGTACAGAGTTCTTAATAATCAGAAGTGGTATTCATTTTAGTTTATTTTTATTGACTTTACTGAGGCACAATTTACCTAAAACAGAATGCACACATATTGTGTTTAACAATTCAATGCGCTTGAAAACAATTTATTTACCAGGGTTATAAGCTATCAACCTTTTATATCTAGTTATAAAACTTTTCCATCAACCCATTCAGTTTTCATTTACCTTTTGGTGGTAAATCTTCATCCCCAATCTCTTCTTCAGACATCACTGATCTGATTTCTACCACAGTTAAATAAACTCATTTATAGAAATTCAAAAATGAAAATCCTACAGTAAAAATCTTGGTAGATTTTGCACAGCATATTGCTTTCGGAATTCAGACACATAGTTTCATGTATCCAGTAGTTCATACTTTTTAATTTATGGCTTAATAGCATCCCACGGTCTTAATATACCATGGCTTATGTATTCCTTTGTCTTGTTATTTAGACTATTTCCAATTTCAAACTGCTAATTATAAAACATAAATATATATGCATAAGTATAGTTTGGCCAAATGTTTTCATTTAAAAAATTAATCCTAGGAGTGTATTTGCTGGGTCATAACAGCCAAATTGTTTTCCACAGTAGTTATGTCATTGTCTACTTAATTTTACATTGGTGAGAGTTCTGGTTGCTTCATATGCAAGCAAACAATTGATATCATCACAATTTTTAATTTTTGCCATGTAATGAATAATACGTGATATCTTATTGCTTTTTAATTTGCATTTCCCTTATATAATTTATATTAGACATTCCTTCATTTGGTTACTGGACATTCATTTTTAATGTATTTTTTGTAGTATCTGTCCAAGTTCTTCATTCATTCCTAGATTTTCTTTACCTTATTGATATTTAGTCATAAAAATCCTTTATGTACTCTCAACACAAGTCCATTGGCAGATGTATGTATTGAGAAGGTTTATCACTAGCTGTGACTCGTTTTTCTTATTTATTTTAAAATTGTATCTTTTGAAGAGCAGGAGGTTTGAATGTTTATGTTAATCCAGTTTATCATTTTAAACTGTTAATGTTGTATTCTGTCTAAATAATCATTGGCTGCCCTATGTGGTGAAGATTGTTTCCTATATTTTCTTCTAGAAATTTTAGCATCTTTCTTTTATGTTTGGAACTATGGTTTGCATAATATTACTTATTTTTGTGTATAATGTAAAGCATGGGTTCAGGTGCATTTTCTTTTCCATATGATCCAGTTGTTTCATTTAAATGTTTTTATAAAGATTTTTCTATCTCCATTGAATTCTACTGGCATCCTTTAGATACACATCCATTATGTTTTGGTTTATTTTTAATTATGTTGGATTATAGTCAAACACCTTAGACTACTAGATGACTCTCTCACTATTTCTCTCTCTCTTTTAATTTCGTTGCATTTTTTTGTAACTATCTGACTGTCTTATCATAAATATTCCATTGATATTTGATGAAGCTGATTATTTTGGTCATGTTGATTATTCTGCTACATTATCTTTAAGAAAGTAACCAAAGTAAACAGTCAGTTAATTATATTGTCAAATCCTTCCATTTCTTTTCTTTTTGAATACTGTATTTCTTAAATTATTAGAAAAATGTATCAAAATCTTACATTTCCAAAATTTTTATTTTAAGTATTTAGCATCTATCTTCTTCTCTATATATTATATTATGTATGTTCTAATATCCTCAAAAATCTACATTTCTTATCACAACGTAATATTATTATTTATACTATTTGGTATTTTTAACTTTAATTTCACTCATTATTTCACCGTTCTTTTGTATATTCATAAAATCTTTTAATTTCCTCATTTATATATTTAAAACAATATAACAATATAAATTTTATATTGACAATATAAAATTATATATTGTCAATTATGTTTGCTGTATCTCTTAACTACCTTATTTTGCTATATTATTTAGGATAGATAACACTGTATTTCCATCTGTTATTCATAGGCAAAAGTAGAGGACAATTTCTTATATAGTTTTGTCTTCCAGAGCTACAAGATATTTTTATATGCCTCCTCTTATTTTAGGAACTTGCCCTTTTCTGTCAAATGTAAATTCTCCTCTGCTTTAAAATTGCAGTTAACAGAAAATTTACCCAAATACATAGACTAGCTGCTTATTGTCATGACAGTTCTTTCAATTCACCAGTTAATTTGAGAGAAATTCCAAGCATTCCTGATGAAAATATTTTTCACATTTTATTAACTAATTGCTAATTAATGTTATTAATCTGTGGAAAATGTTAAATAAGTAAATGTTAAAAATTTCTGACAACACTGTGTAAAGTAAAAATTTAAAAATTTTGAATTTATACACTGTCTGACAATATCATCAGAGGCTTCTTCAGTCATATTCAGAAGCTCAAAAGATTTTCAAAGTTTTTGGTTCTCTCAATAGGGTTGACATCAATTTGTAATAATACTGAATATTCATATGCTTTTGAATACATCACAGCCAAGAGTCCATACCCTGATTACTAAATGTTTGATTTTAATACTTATCTTGTCCTTCTTTAAATGTCTCCCTTTGTCAGAATTTAAAGGGTCTCAAAAAGTCATTTGGGCTTTTAAATAATGCTAGATGAATAAAAGTTTTCTTCAAAAGGTTAAAAGAACCCATCATTTCTCAAATTGAGAAAACACAGATGATCACTTTTGGTGATTGTTAAAGGTCATATTTTAATCTAGTGCCTCAAACTGATACTAGGGAACAGCAATAAGACTATAGCTGAAAGTCATAATATCACGGTGAACTCAAAGTACATTACAATAAAATCAATTAAATGTGATAATTTTCTTTGGAAGTTATTTGGTTTAATTAAGTTGTAACCTCCATATTTGATGTGTGTATTTTTAAGGAGATAATGCAGATGAAACTTTCATAGCAATTACACTAAAGAACAGAGAGAAGTTTGTGTATAATACTATTCAGTCATTTTTGTATTTATATAATTTATTTGGTTTATATGGAGTAAAAGTAGTTTTTATAAATTTTAATTTTAAAACAATATCTTGATCAGATTTTTTAAATTTAAAAATTGTTTTTTATAGTTTTGTCCTTCCTTCATAATATTTGCTTCCTGCCAGATATAATATCTGATTAACTGTCCTCGCAAAAACTATCTAAACTGCAAATTAAAAATTCCATACTCAATTAACTCCAATTATATGATGCTACTTTTCTCTTGGCACATATGTTCTAGTGTTTGACAGCACAGTAGGGTGACTATAGTTAACAATCATTTCTTTTCAAAATAGCTAAAGAGAAAATTTGAAATCTTCCCAACAAAAAGAAATGATGAATGTTTGAGGTGATTTGATGATTACACATTGTATGCATATACCAAAATAGCACGTGTACCCCACAAATATGTAAATTATGCATCAATAAAAACATAAAATTAAAAAGCATACAATAAAAATAAAAACATAATATGAACTAAACCTAACCCCAAAATGAAGAACTTTGTTAAAGTTGTAACATTTGATGTTCTTAATACAGAATTTATTATTTTGATATCAATGAAAAGGTTACAAGCAGAAAAGTAATAGTGAAATAGATATTTTTTTCAAAATACTTGATGATTTGCTATATCTACAATAAAAGTCTAATAATTTTACTGACTTATAATTATTCTTTTTTTTTGTTGAGACGGAGTTTCACTCTTGTTATCCAGGATGGAGTGCAATGGCACGATCTCAGCTCACCGCAACCTCCGCCTCCTGGGTTCAGGCAATGCTCCTGCCTCAGCCTCCTGAGAAGCTGGGATTACAGGCACACGCCACCATGCCCAGCTAATTTTTTGTATTTTTAGTAGAGACGGGGTTTCACCATGTTGACCAGGATGGTCTCGATCTCTTGACCTCGTGATCCACCCGCCTCGGGCTTCCAAAGTGCTGGGATTACAGGCGTGAGCCACCATGCCTGGCCTTATAATTATTCTTTATGTATCCTGTGAAATGGGCATTTTTATGACCACATTTAATGATGTCAAACTAGGGCTAAATTTGTAGTCAAAAATCACGTATAAATTAGAAATAGATAAGGACTAGCAAGTATCTTCTTGGTTTTCCTTACCTAGCTTGCCATAGTGCAGTCTGTAATATACTTCAAAGACTAGCTTCAGAAACCCAGAAAGTGTCTTAAAATATTTGTCAAAGAACAGGTGCAGAATGGCTTGTAGCAAATGAATTGAAAATGAAATGGGAGAAAAGGGACATAATGACATGATATTATCCAAAATATAAGAGAGATAAAGAAGAGAGAAATGCAAATGAGATAAAATTAATTATTTTCTAGTCCTCAAGACTCAGCTAAAAAATTAGCTCTTTACAAATATGGTGGTTACTAAAAGAAAGGCAAGGGGAGACTTATGGGAATTTTTTTTTTCTATTTTAGTGCCAATATGAAGAAATCCACATCATGGTCTCCAAATAATAGGAAAGCATGTAGTCGCCAATCATTTCTGGGAAAGGGAGAGAATAAACAAATATGTGTTAGAAAGATCTCTTGATACTTAAAACATTTTCAAGTTTTACTGATTGAGTCCTTATTTTATAGAATTTTATTTAAATTATATTCTCACAAAAATCCCAGGTCAGAAGAAATTGAGACTACTAAGAATCAATATTTCAAAGTTTACATCACTAATAAATATATTATTACTCAACCCAATTATATTTTTTCCAAACTTTTCATTGTGGAGTTGGAAGAACCTAATGCCAGGAGCTTACATAAAAAAGTAAGCAAACTCTCAGAGTAATAACTAGTGGCTGTAATTGCATGCTGGTAGTTTCTGTCTTTTCTAATGGTTCAATCAATATTATTTCTCATGTTGTAACCTGTGTGCAGATATGACCTTATGGGTTGAAATTGGAAGTTCCTTTAAAAAAATCATTGGTAGAAGGAAGTTAGTGTGAACTAATTACATGATGTTCAAAATGTATAATTGAGAGACAGATTTGATATACATTTTTAACTCGCTTGTGATTTTCAACCCCTAAATTATTAGAATGCCAAATTTTAAGTATAGCCAATAAAGTTGTATTAATACTAGTAATAATAAAGTAATAATAACATACTAATTATAAAAGTCATCAAATAATAAACTATTCTAACAACTCCATTGAAAAATTTCTATTCCCAATAATGAGGATACTCTTTGTATCAGACCAGTTGTGTTCTGCAAAACACAACTGGAAGTTCTGGATAGAAACAACTATTTGAAGTGACTAAAAGTAAATTAATGCAGTGGAAACCAGAACGGAGTCCACCGTGACAGACAGAAAACTGTGCAGTGTAAAATTTTCATACAGCATTTTGTCTGAAGTCACTCTCCAAACCAAGCAAAACAAGATGTATAGACCAAGAATGTGCAACATTATTATTTGTTTGAAGATCCAAAGGATGAAATTTAAGATTGCCTGAGAATCTAAAAGGTAAGAGAGAAAAAACTCAGGAAGAATTGAAATAAAGGGAAAAACCCCATATTCTTCCATCAGACATTTCTCTAGCCATTTGTTAACACTGACGTGTGGAAGCATGGGAAAGACTCCAACCTTCTAGGCAAAATAGCTACAGCCAGACATGAAAAGAATTCAATAGTTTCAATTGCTGCCCATCTTAAGCAAGACAATTTGGGGTGGCGAATTTAGGTCAAGGAAATTACTAGCTAGAACAGAAATCAGCACTCCTCAGAGAAAGATAACAAATCCAGAGTCTCTATGATGTGTCCTCTTCAAAGGAAAAGAGTTTAAAAATATGGCATATAATAACTCACATATAGAGATTAGCATAAATTTAAAAAAAACTATTACAATATGCTCAAGGACTTGAAAAATGTTTATTTGAATAAACAGATTTGGAATCTCTGCAGAAAAATGCAAACTAAAATAAGAAAAAGTGATCTCACAGTAATAGACTTCATCTTTTAAAGAAGTATTACATTTATAGAAACATTCAGAATATAATACAGAGATTTCCCACATACCACCTCACCTCTTTCACAATGTCCCCCCTTTTCTTAACATCCTGTTATTGTCATACATTTGTTAAAATTGATGAACCAATATTGATACACTATTATTAACTAAAGTGCATAGCTTAAATTAGGGTTTGCTCTGTTGTACAGGTCTATTGGTTTTGACAAATGCATAATTTTATATATTCACCACTAATAACTGCATTCACCACAGTTTCATACAGAAATTTGAGCTTTAAAATCTGTTGTTGAGACAGTAGAATAAAGTCAGGAACCTGGTAGAGATCATATATTGTTAGGCAGCATCAAGGAGAAAAGGGCAAGAAAAGGGATTCTCCCTTTAGAATCTCCAGAAGGAATCCACCCTATTATACCGTAACTTTAGCCCAGCAACCCTGATTTTAGAGTTCTGACTTCCAGAGCTGTGAAATAATAAACTTGTCTTGTTTTAACCCACTAAATTTCTCTTAATTTGTTTCAGCAGCAAAAGGAAACGACTATCAAATCCGAATGAGGCTATTTTCAACTTCTTTTCCGAAACTATTGTTCTTTTAAGCTACTTCAAGGATATACTTCAAGGAAATATTCATCTGAAAGGACTGGGATTGCTTTCAGTGAGAACAGCTGGGATTTCTGGAATTTGGTGGAAAAAGAATTTGACAGTTTAGCAATGTCTGTCATGTTTCAAAAAATACATTGACATAAAATTCGATAGAATTTGAAAGTATAACTTGTGATAAGGTAAGTATACTTCATATTTACCTTCAACCTTGTCTATGGAGGTCCACTTATGACTATTCATTGCTGAGTCTTCTTAATAAAAAAGGTCTGTCTTCAGGTCGGTCAACATTAGAGTCACTGACTAATACATCCTCCTAGACAGCTCATTTTATTACATTGATTTCTCTTTCTATATTTAATATCATATTGCTTAGTTCATTAAGAAAGTCTTAAGGACTATAAAGTTTTTTTTAAGATGTTGTTAATTATAAATTACCATTGTCTTACAGTAGTTGGAGCTCTGTATATATGCTATGCCAAAGTTATCAATACAAAGTTTCATAAGATAATTATTGGAATACAATGTAACAATATGTTATAGATAATTGCAATTGACTTCAAATTAAGTCTGATAAGTTATTTTTAATATAGCTCTGACTACCAACTCAGTAATGTAAATGTACCCTTTCCTCACCTAACAGTGAAGTATCAAGATTTAGTACTAGAGTACTAACACAATTTTTTAGTATAAAAAGTAGGTAAAAATATTTTTTAAATAAAAACAACTAATGCAAATTATATTTATATGCTCAACAGCTATAGTTTTATTAATTTGACAGATACGTTTATTTTATTGAAAAATAATGCAATATCTTTCCAGACAGGGTAAAGTCTGTTGTCTCAATGATTATTTCATTTAATTCTATTTCTTTTCATTGCTTCATTTCTACTCTAACAGAAATTTTTCACTCGCTAAACCTAAACAGAATGCCAACTTCCCATCAGTAAGAGTTTCTAGTCATTTAAATTTCCAAATGACTCCTACATTTTTTCCAATCTTTCCCCAATCAACATTAAATTCAGTGAAATGCATTTGAATGTATTTGCAATATACTACGTAAATGTAAATCAAGAACACTGCATTGTTCTTATCATATTTATGATATTCTTGCCATAAGTCCATTACAGCTGTAACTTCTAATAACCTATGATAGCACTTACACTCTCTATTACCATAATCCCTAAAGGAGTATCCACAAAAAATACAAGTTATTTTATCTAAGAAATGAAAAGCTTCTTTTCTAAATAAACTTAGTCCGAGTCCTAAGACAGATTCTGTAAAACCGAAGGGTGATGTTTTATCAATTCACAGTTTTCATCTTACTATAGTAGCTTTATAAATGAGAAAGAGTATTCTGCTTTATTTCTCTCCTTTCTCTGTCTTACTCTTGCTCCTTCTCTCTTCCTATAAATGTAAAATTATTTGAAAAAGACAAAACTTTCCAACAGTGATGAGTAAGTTTCTATTCACCTTTTATCATACATAAACATTAATGGATATCAAAGGCAGTGTCATCTTCAGAATGGGCTGTTCTAAGGTGGTGACAATGACAATTTTAGTGTTTACCATCATGGTCAAAGTTTCAGGAAGATTTTTTTTTGTCTGTTAAATTACAACCAATGCAACCAATAATCTGCACAGTGATACCAGTGTATTATTCTAATATTCCACACAGCTGCTATACTTTATTAATCTTTGAGCTTCTACAAATGTTCTAAAGTAACTAATTAATACATTGCAATTTAATGGTAAGCAGAGACAGAATTAAAATCTAAAGCAAATTATTAAACTGCTCATTCATAAAAAGGAACAATAACAGAAAACTAAGAACATGCATTACATAACCATTTCAAACTTGGCATTGAATGAAAATATTTACCTGGCCAAACAATTTTGAAAAACAATCTTAAATTCTGAAGCCCGTAAAGTGCAATGCAAAGTGATGCTCTAGAGAAATATGAACAGGCCAAAAGTTGAGTGAGACCAGTAACATTTCAGAGGTCACCAAGAAGCATAAAAGCTCAGTCTCTGGAGATAGACAGTCTAGATTTCTCCAAGCTCTGCTGTTTATGAGTTACATAATCTTGGGCAAATTATTTAATCTCTTTATGCCTCAATTTTCACATCAGTAAAATTAGGATAAAAGCAGTCCCTCCTTCATATGGTTGTCATAAGGATTAAATCAGTTAACAGTTTTTAAGCACATGAACTGGGCTGGCACATAGTAAGTACCAAGTACCGTCTAAGTGATTGTTACATAATTTAAAAAAATTAAATGCAACATTTAATCAAATGCACAATTCTATAAATAATTCCATTTGCTCTTTATATTCTTAGAAGATTGAATCTTGAACTAAACTAGAAATTTAATTAGCAGCTGTGAGTAATTAAGGTGCTCCTTAAGCTCTGAGGAAAAGTAGGGGAGGAGACATCAATAGCAGGGAATTGGTAGAGGTAGAATTCAGTGTTCTCTCAGACAATAATAAAAGGTAAAACAGCAGTGTCTTTTCAAAAGAAACAGACCAGGAATTTGTCAACTCTATAAGTCCTATTAAAAGTAAATTTAATGTCATAATTATACCATTGAAAACAGCTGCCATTGAGAAATCATAACATACGGTCTTCTAGGTGAATTTTATACCACTAGAGCACCCACTAGCTGCTTACTGTTGTAATCACTTTTTCATCCATTGATTCAAACATTCATTTCACTATCACCTGGAAACACATGCCCTGAAAACACATGGTTTATGAATTACCATCTGGAATCCAAATATTTCAATGAACTGAACATTCTATCCCTTGTAGGAAATGATGTTTGGCATTTATTATAAACATACAACTAAGGAAGGAGTAGGGAAGTAATATTAGAGGAATGCCCTCTTCAGGAGTTAAATAATATGAAGGGATAGCACCCTTATCTGGGAAAAAAAAAAGTAATTTTTAGCCAAATTATAGTAAAATGAGCATAGCTATACACACCAACTATACCTGTCTGCATATAGAATTTATTTTGTTGATTTGTGGTACATTAACATGTATATGTGACCACAGCCTGCTCTTAAGAGGGTATTTATAAGTCATTGCCTTAGGTTTAGCTCTTTTATATAAATATACATCACTAAACAGAGATTAGCACAAGGATCACTAACTAAGTTACCAAGAGACCCAAGTAGTTATCCAAGCTCTGCCAAAAACCAGCCGTGTGACTTCAGGCATATTATATCAAATGTAAAAGAGTCAAGTTGAATTAAATATCTCTTAGTGTTGTAGGATTCAATAATTTTGATGAATTAGCAATGCTATTCTTATTGCCTATGGATTCTTGTCAGTGACCTAAAAGACAGTTTTTAATGCTGCTTTAAAAAGTATATGGTATATTATTAAACCAAGACTGTGTGCTTTTATCAGACAATAGACATAAAACGTATAGACATAAGTTAAAAGCATTACGTTCAGTCATGTGTTGTTTTTAGTTTTTTTTAACTGCATCTTATGTTAAACGTTATCTTGACTTTTCACCACAGTATTGTGTTTTAGTAGTGACTTAAAATGATTTCACAAGTTTTTATCTTATGAGATTATGTAACAAACTTTTGTCAACATAAGTTTGTGAAAAATATGTATAGTTTTTTGAGCCAATTATCTACCTTAAAGACTAAAAAGTTAGCTTTTATATAGTACATCAAAATCTAAAATAACTGCAACATATCAAAAAATTCAAATAATATATATAATACATTACTCACGAAAGGGAGATATATATACGTATATATATATACGTATATATACGTATATACGTATATATATATACGTATATATATATATATAACGTAAACATTAGGGCCGGGCGAGGTGGCTCAAGCCTATAATCCCAGCATTTTGGGAGGCCGAGGCAGGTGGATCACGAGGTCAAGAGATTGAGACCATCCTGGTCAACATAGTGAAACCCCGTCTCTACTAAACATACAAAAAATTAGCTGGGCATGGTGGTGCGCGCCTGTAATCCCAGCCACTTGGGACTGAGGCAGGAGAATTGCCTGAACCCAGGAGGCGGAGGTTGCGTTGAGCCGAAATCGCGCCATTGCACTCCAGCCTGGGTAACAAGAGGGAAACTCCCTCTCAAAAAAAAAAAAAAAGAAAACTGTTTGAAAAGGAGATAAAGTGTCTATTCTAGATGTAAATATTCTCATTTATTTAACTTCAGTTTTCTAGATTTTTAGTTTCTCTGCCTGATTTCTGTAGACAGAAAAATCCAACATACCAGCTGTATTGACCAATATAAACCTCTCATTCAAGGAAGATCAATTATCTATTACTAAAATAATGCTGCATAGAAAACGACCCAAACATTGTGACTTTCAAAAAGTGTCTTATATTTTTTGAGACTATAGGTGAGAAGAGTAGCTGTGATGATTTGGGCCATTTTTGATAGAATTCAGCTGGGTTTGTTCATGCATTTTAGGTTGGTTGGCATTTGGTTATGGCCGGCTGCTCTAGAATGGTCTCAGCTGGGACAACTGGGCTCTCTCCCATGTACTCCTCATATTCCTACAGCAGTTCTGCCATATTGTCATGCTTGTGGCAGGGATTCAAGAAGAAGCAAGCCCAGTCATGCAGCTGGGATCAAGAGAACACATGCACATACTTCTTAAGCTCTGCTGTGTCAGGCTTGCCGATAATATGTGGTTGGCCAAAACAAATATGTTCATGAGCCCATAGAATGAAAAGGCCCTACAGAGTTACAGTCTTGGGATACAGAAAGGTAATTAATTGGCATCACCAATGCCAAACAGTAACAAAAATCCTGAAAGTTTATTGTGAATTATATACATTTTCAGAGATAACATGTGCTTTGGCAAACTTCATTATTTTAAATTAGTATCCAATGCAAGAAGATAAGGCCATTTTAGTCATTTTATATTTTCTATTATTAATTATAAAAATATTAAGAATGCAAATGTTTAAAATAAATTCACATTCACAATATTGAAAACCTTAAAATATTTTAGAAATATTTCTTTATGTGTGTGTGATTACATTTTAAAAATAAAATTGGTAATAAATTTTATATAAAAATCGATCATGTTTATGCTGCATTTATATGTATTACATATATTATATTTATATGTAGATAATTTGTATATGTGCCATACCTGACAATGGTTTTTGACAGGCAGTTTCCATGGTTTCATGCTGCAACCCCTTCCGCTTTGCTTTTTTTTTTTTTTTGAGACGGAGTTTCACTGCTGTTACCCAGGCTGGAGTGCAATGGTGCAATCTTAGCTCACCGCAACCTCTGCCTCCTGGGTTCAGGCAATTCTCCTGCCTCAGCCTCCCGAGTCGCTGGGATTACAGGTGGGCGCCACCATGCCCAGCTAATTTTTCATATTTTTAGTAGAGACGGGGTTTCACCATGTTGGCCACGATGGTCTCCATCTCTTGACCTCATGATCCACCCACCTCGGTCTTCCAAAGTGCTGGGATTACAGGTGTGAGCCACCGCGCCAGCCCCCCACTTTGCTTTCTTAAGCGCTGCCGCTCTGCTCAGAGCCTCTGCGCCTGGCCAGGACACACCTCACCCCGCCCTGTAGCTTTTCACGGGGCTCTGGCTTGCTTCCTGGGTGGCAAGGAGCGAAAGTGGGGGGTGCTCACCCTTTCCACCTCACAGGCTCCCACAGATTTTAGACCTAGAGATAATATCCAAATGAAAGAGGAGAGGGAAAGCAGAGAGAAAGAGCTTGGAGGTTAAAAAAAAATAGATGCAGAGAAGGCCTTTGACAAAATTCAACAGCCCTTCATGCTAAAAACAAACAAACAAACAAACAAACAACAACAACAAAAAAAACCTGCGCATTTAATTCCTGCTGGCCCGCACCACTTAAGAAGGGCTGGGCCGCACCCTCGCGGCTTGGCGCTGCTGCTCCATTTCAGGTGTTCTTAAACAGACAGGACAGAATGGGGCTAGTTTTACTCATGATTTTGAAGTTTTCTTCTCTGGCTCTCCCCCTTTCCTGGCTGTATCTCTGTGGTGTACCCCTCTCCTGGCTGGCTCTCCAAAGTGTAATGTTGGGATTCAGGGGTTTAGGGTGCCCTCAGCTCCCCTGAGAGGAAGTTTCTTCATGTTCTTGGCCTCCTGCCCTCTCAAGAATGAGAGAGGGGACCACCGTGCAGTGCACAGTGAATGCCAGACTCAAAAGTGTAGGAAGTGATTTATTTAAAGAGAGAAACAGGAGAAGGAGAGAGAAAGAAACAGCTAACTCTCACACTGAGTGAGAGAATCCAGAAAGATGGAATCCAGGAGAGGAAAGCAGCTTCCACACTGAGTGGAAGGGAATAGACACAGATGAAGGCAATAGACAGGAAGGGAAGACAGGCTTCCATGAGGGAGTGTGGAAGGGGACTCCAGAGGGAAAATCCAGGAGAGAGAAAGATGGCTTCCACGAAGGGAGTGTTCACAGAGGGGAATCCAAACGTAGAGTCTGAAGGGGTGTGGAAGAAGGGGACTTTTAACCTGGGAGGGACCCCCACCTTCTCTAAGACCCTGGGCCAATGAAAGGAGTTTCTTAGAACTTCCACTGGAGGCCAGGAGCAGTGGCTCACACCTTTAATCCCAGCACTTTGGGAGGCTGAGGCGGGTGGATCACGAGGTTAACAGATCGAGACCATCCTGGTCAACATGGTGAAAGCCCGTCTCTACTAAAAATACAAAAAATTAGCTGGGCATGGTGGCATGTGCCTGTAATCCCAGCTACTCTGGAGGCTGAGGCAAGAGAATTGCCTGAACCCAGGAGGTGGAGGTTGTGGTGAGCCGAGATCGAGCCATTGCACTCCAGCCTGTGCAACAAGAGCAAAACTCCATCTCAAAAAAAAAAAAAAAAGAAGGAACTTCCACTGGAGTGATTCACTTTTAGTTTCTTCCAGTGCCCGTGAAATTCAAACAGAAACAGTTAAATCTCCCGGATGGAGAGAGGTGGGAGGGGGGCAGGGCCCTAGGAAGTTCTTGGCCTTAAAACTACACCCCCTTGTGGACCCAGAAAGAGAACACATCCCTCAATTGCAAATGTTTCTTTCATAACATGCAAAATTAGTTCCCAACAAGATTTTAGAGAAGTGCTACTCTAGACAATACAGAAAACAAATAGGGGGTTTGGCAGTGAATAAGAGGATAAAGTTTATGAAACTAACATAGAAATTTGAGCTACTGAGAGGCCTTAACATGTGGACTCATCTTTTTAAACAGCCAATTCATGTGTGAAATACTAGAGAAAAAGACTAAATAAGAGAACCGTGGGGTTTACTTATAAATAACAGTGGCAAGCAGTTATTCCCATACTGAGAAAACTTTTCCGGTGTATACCTGACTTAAATGTTGCCTCAGGTTATCAGACCTTTCCATACTTTCATATAAAATGTTCATGGGCTTCACATTCCTCTAGTACCAATTGTTGCAGATATAAAACTATAGGGCTTTATTGGAAAAAAGTCCAAGCAAAACACACCTAATCTTCCAAATTCTCATTATCCTACGTTTAGGCTCAGCACAGATGGTCTATAAAAAGTCATGGCCAAGTTTCAGTAGATAGGCGTTCCATCCATATAATGCAGTATATATTTTAATGTTGGGAGCAGGGACTATCCACGTAAGCATGTAAGAATGGAAATTGCCTAGTCACAGAATTGGCCTTGCTAACACTGGGAAGACTCAGGAGCCCAGTCAACTAACCTATTCAAGTTGAACTAACTTAGATCTGCTGACCCAGCTCTCTGTGAAGCCATGAAAAAAGGAGAGAACTTTCCAGGCCATGCATCTGGACATGCTGATTGAATACATGCATTGTTACCCATATCTTTAGCTTCCACAAGTCAATCTTATCCTCAGCAAAGAATGTACTTTTTTCTTTTTCTTTTTGGCATTTACTAAATAGACTTTGGGGATTCCTGTCTACCTTCCTCATATTTACAGGTGTTTTATTTTTTCTTCCAGAGAACCTCAGCTAAGTATTATCAGGGTTTAGGACCACCCAATGCCAATGGTCGACTTACTCACCAGCAGTCACAAGGCAACGATTATTTTCTTGAACCTAGCCTCAGTCATGGTTTATCCTGAAACCAGAATACCTGGTTCAATCTAAGTCACACAGATAGGTCTTAGGCAAGACACACAATGCTAGTACCCTTTAAGGAGGACTAAAACTACACCACTCTTGCTAAATGTCAATTTTTGAACTTTCAGCTTATTTCAGTTAAAACAGAATCTAGACAAAACTTAGAAAATGCAGGGTAAAGCAGCACAGCCCAAAAGACAAGATAGCTAAGTGGTAGCTCAGAAAGCAAGTTTGCCATCAAGCAGCGGAACATTTAACAAGACAAACAAGAAAGACCTTTGATAAGTAGTGGTGGTCACTGTTTATATATCTTGCTTGTAGCAAAAATTATTGTTAACATCTCTCAAATACAGAATGCAGTGCTATCCAAAATTTGGTTTGGATGTTAAGACTGATGATGCCATACACATAGCAATAGATTATAAAAAGGTTCATTACTCACATAATGAGGCTTTCTAGGGAGAGAGGGTCAGCTCCCAAGTAGGTCAAAAAATGGCTTGAGAGAGAATGTTGCTGGGTTTGGGGGTGCAGGGAAGCCCTCAGCTCCCCTGAGAGGATGTTTTTTCCAGGCTCTTGGTCTCTCACTCACTCAAGAATGGGAGAGGAGACAATGTCGGGTGTGCTTGTAAAAAAATATTGGACCCCAAAGAGGTTTTGCAGAAAAGTAATTTATTTAGGCAGAGAAAGAGAAAAAGGAGAGAGAAAAAGATGAGAGAGAAAACTTCTATGAAGAGTGTAGAAGGGGACCCAAGTATCAAATCTGAAGGGATGTGGAAGTTGGGGACTTTTTAACCTGGGAGGAATTCCCACCTTCTCCAAGCCCCCTGGCCAATGAAAAGAGTTTCTTTAAACTTTTGCTGGAGTGATTGACCTTTGGTCCTTTCGTGTCCCCAGGAAAATTTAAACAAAGACCATTAAGTCTTGTGGATAAAGAGAGGGGAGGGGGGCATTGGGAAATTCTTGCCCTTGAAACTAGGGCCCCTTGTGGACCCAGAAAGAGAATAGATTCCCTCAAGAAGGGTAAGGAAATTGCATTGAGGTTTTTATGGTGGTTATAAGATGGGGCAGGAATGAGTATTTCCCAAAAACAAGGACTTTCATTGTTTGAAATTCTCATGGATGTCAAAGAGAAAGCAACTGCATTTTCTTGTCGGTGTACCCAGATGTGGGGCAGAAGGGAGAGAAGGAGGGGTGAAGCCTAAATGCTGTCAGCTGTAAAACATCAAAAATGCATTTTATACTTTATTAATTCACCTATTCAATTCTCTTTCCCACTCCCTCCCACCTGGCAATCACTGAAAATTTTACCGTCTGTAGAGTTTTGCCTCTTCCATAATGGCATATTGTTAAACTTTACAGTATGTAGACTTTTCAGATGGACCTCTTTGCCTTAGTAACATATAGTTAAGTTTCCTCTGTGTCTTTTCATGGGCTGATAATGCCTTTTTAAATTTTATTGCTGAATAGTACACTTGTATGAATGTACTACACTTTATTCATTCACCTATTGAAGAATATCTTGGTTGCTTCCAATTTGGGAATATTATAAATACGACTATAAACATATTTACAAGTTTTTTTCCTGTGGACATAAACTTGCAATTTAGTTGGGTAAAATCTAAGAGCATAAAAACTGGATCATTATGGTAAGATTATGTCTCCTTTTTTAAGAAACTGACAAACTATCTTCAAGAGTGACTATGATTTTACATTAACAGGAACAAAGAATAAAAGCAAGTAAACAGATTATGTTCTCATCATTTACATTTCTATCTTGGTCACATAGAAAATTTGAATATTTGTTTCCAATATCTGTATATGAATATATGTCCTAATAGTATTTAAATGTGCATTCTTTTCAAATCTGTGTTTCTATAGGCATCTAAATAAGCCTTCCTCTTTGGGAGAAGGCAGGTATTCATCAAGGACCCTTATCAACATTGAGTGGTGCAGAGACTTCATATACTTATCATAACAATCAAAACTAAGAAGTAGGTATGATAATAAAATAGGAACTTATTCAGGATTGATGTGTTATTTAAGGCCTTATAACTAATAAATGACATTCAAACTCAAGGGTATATATCTTCAGAGTTGATACTTTTTCGCCTCATCCTATAGCCTTTCTGTACTAATTAAATGTCACTTTCTCATGGATTTGGAAAAGTGTTAAAGTGAAAGGGAAATAAACTTCACTGGTATTGTAACTATGCATCTACGTAGAATTGGAGTAGGTCTCTACCATATTTGTAACTTTACAACCAGCAAGTTTATCTTTTTAGGATTTCTCTAAGCTATGCTGGGAAAACTCTCCCTCCCTCCTTCACTCTTTATTCCACGCCAGTTGACCAACAGCATGTCCACATTGCATAGGCAGCTATTCATCCTTTACTTTGGAGAAAATGTTTGTTGCAAATGATGTCAGAACTTCTGATACTTTTTCACAAAAAGAAAAATGTCATCAATTAGTAATTTAAGAAGCTTTAAATGAAAACACAAACTAATGTTTGTGAATTAAGTGCAGTCGACAGAATATATTGTTTGTCCTTCAGCTTATAGTAAAGGTTTGAGCCAACATAAAGAAATCTGTAGATTTTATATAGGAATACAGATATGTAGAAGAGAAAATCTGCCAAAATATTTTACATGTAAAACCCAGATTACACCTTCACAGATACTCTGCATATTGCTGTGACTATCTGTATTTATATTAATTAGTTTATGGTAACATTAAGTAAAGTTTAGCCACAATCTCTGTGTTTCATTATGCTGTAGGAAATAGCCACGTATTAGAATCACTTTAACAGTGATATTTCACACTAAATGCTACAATGCCTTTTAATCAGTGTCTACCAATATTCAAAATAGGTACCAGTGCATGAAAATAGTTTCTCAATTATTTTCTTAATGCTTGTACTTAAACATGCTAATTTAGTTTAGAAGCATGTCTATTTCAATTTTGAACATTTCTTTTATTATGTGTGCCTTTAGGATTTATGATTGCAAAAGTAAACCAAATCCTGTATACTGATAATTTGTTTTTTCATGTGATCATGTCTGTTACTTGAAAACCTCGAAAATAAATTTTGATTATTGAATAATTGTCACAAACTTAAAAAGTTCATACCAAAAATCAATAGACTTTAAACTTTTTAAATCTTGAATTCGCAAAATATCTTAAGCTACAATTGCAAAATATGTCTATTTATGTGCTTATTTTTCAAAATTTTTACTCTATATTTTGTAAAGTTGTGCTAAAATATTTTTACATAATTAAAGATAATCAACAATATAAATTAAGATGATGCGATAAAAGTAACAGAACTTTTAAGTATTTTCTGTTATGTAAGATGCTTGTTTTCCAATTATAAACATTTTATTGAATTTTAGAGCTTTGGTTTAAGATGTAATTTATTATACTCCACATACCATTCTGTATGTATATTCCAATTTATCTCCAAACCTATGTGAATTGTATTAATAAATAACGAAAATATGATTAAATTTACTTCACTATATTTTAAAGTTTGGGTATAAAATTTTATACTTCAGAGGTTTGTTTGGTTAATTCTATTTGATGACTATCATACTTAAAAAACATATTTCAAAGATAAATATATGTAAATGGAAGACATGATTAGCTATTCTTCCTGAATTATGATGATCACATTCCAAATCAGTCCACTCATTATGCCAAGGCTTTGTAAAGTTCAACTTGTAAACTTTTGTTTTCCCTAATGCCGTTCGATTATTCTTACAAATTATGTAGATACAATGCTTTTTTGTTTTTATATTTAGAGTACACCTTTCTTTGAAAGATTGTTAAATAAATGGAAAATTGTTGATAATTATTAAATATGTGACAAAGAGTCATTATGAGTGACAAAAATATCATTGTAGACAACAAAGTGAAATACCAGAAATAAAATCCAAGTAACTATATTCAAAGTTCTCTCTCTTCATAAAATGCATTTTTTCTTAAAAATCCTGTTATTACCTTATTCATATTTTGAAATACAATCTAAATCTAATGAAGATAAAACATTTAAAAAACATATGTATTAAGTAGCATGGTATAAATTGTCAGTAGTTTTATTCTATAATTTTGCCAATGATAGTCATAAAATTATCAAGAATGTCTGGTTTTGCCATTTCTTGTGCTTGTGTTCAAAGATGGTTTTGTTGGAAAAGTTCTATAAATCTTGTGCTGATTTTATAAATTAGATTAGTAACATGTTATACCTGTAAATTCTCAGAAGCACAACAACTCTAAAATTTGAAAGCCAATGAAGAAATGAGAACACTATTGTCAATGCCTCAACAGTGGGAAAATTATTCCCTTCTGTGCTTACCATAGCAATATACCATCATATATATATCAAGTGATATATCACATTCTGTTGAGAGGATATGACAAGGTACCAATATAAATCTATTAATAAAATATTTGTAAATTTTAGTATCCTTATGTTATTCAATATATGTGTGTGTGAAACAGAGAGATTTGTTTCAGTATATCACAATGGATAGTTTCCTGCTTTACCTTGTGGATACAAGCATCTAATTAGTGGTTTACTGCTCAAGGCTATTGAATAAAGGTATCACTTCAAAATCCCAAACCTAGAACATATTTTCAAGCTATTAATAAAAATAGCATAATTGTAAAATCCTCAAGAATAATGAGTTTGCCTAATTGTTATATCTCCCATCAAGCCTAATAGTGTGCATTCCACATAAAGAAGGTCCTGTTAAATATTGATTGAAAATTTTATCTAAAAATAGGCAAAAAAGTATACTCCCAAACCATTGATTTTGAGGTTTGTGCATACAGAACTCATGCAATACAAATCATCAGAGAAAACTTTTTTGCTTTATTAATTTTAGTAATTGAAAAATTACTATGTTTTTCAGTAGAAATCCACTTTTTGCAGGAGCAGTTCTTTCAGCAGCTAATTTAGTAGATATTTAAATAATTCAAAATGAATATGCTTCCCTAAAAGAGAAAAAGGTCAGCATATTGTTGAGGCAGATATTAATAGCCTACCAACCAAAAAAAGCCCAGGTCCAGATGGGTTCACAGTCGAATTCTACCAGACATACAAAGAGGAGCTGGTACCATTCCTTCTGAAACTATTCCAAACAATACAAAAAGTGGGAATCTTTCCCAAATCATTTTATGAGACCAACAACATTCTCATACCAAAACTGGGCAGAGACGTAACAAAAAAGAAAACTCTGGGCCTATATCCATGATGAACATTAGATGCAAAAATCTTCAATAAAATACTGGCAAACTTATTGCAACAGCATATCAAAAAGCTTATCCATCATGATCAAATAGGCTTCATCCCAGGGGTGCAAGGCTGGATCACCATATGCAAGTCTACAAATGTAATCCACCACATAAACAGAACCAAAGAAAAAAACTACATAATCATCTCAATAGATTCAGAGAGGCCTTTGACAAAATTCAATAGCCTTTATGCTAAAAACTCTCAATAATCTAGGTATCTATGTCATGTGTCTCAAAATAATAAAAGCTATTATGACAAACCAACAGCCAATACCATACTGAATGGGCAAAAACTGGAAGCATTTCCTTTGGAATCTGGCACTCGACAAGAATGCCCTCTTTCACCACTCCTATTCAATATAGTATTGAAATTTCTAGCCAGAGCAATCAGGCAAGAAAAAGAAATAAAGTGTATTTGATTAGGAAAGGAGGAAGTCAAATTGTGTCTATTTGCAGATGACATGATTGCATATTTAAAAGACCCCATTGTCTCACCCAAAATCTCCTTAAACTGATTAGCAACTTCAGCAAACTTTCAGGATACAAAATCAATGTGCAGAAATCCCAAGCATTTCTATACACCAATAACAGACTAAAAGAGAACCAAATCAGGAATGAACTCCCATTCAAAACTGTTACAAAGAGAATAAAATACCTAGGAATACAACTAACAAAGGGTGCAAAGGACCACTTCAAGGAGAACTACAAACCACTGTTCAAGAAAATAAGAGAGGATACAAACAGATGGAGAAACATTCTATGCTCAGGGTTAGGAAGAATCATTATTGTGAAAATGGCCATACTGCCCAAAGTAATTTATAGATTCAGTGCTATCCCCATCAAGGTACCTTTGACCCTCTTCACAGAACTGGAAAAAAACCTCCTTAATCTTCATATGGAACCAAAAGAGAGCCCACATAGCTAAGAAAATCCTAAGCAAAAACAACAAAGCTGGAGGCATCACACTACCTAACTTCAAACTATACTACAAGGCTACAGTAATTAAAACAGCATGGTACCAGTATGAAAACAGAGATTTAGACCAATGGAACAGAACAGAGGCCTCGGAGGCAATGTCACACATCTACAACCATCTGCTCTTTGACAAACCTGACAAAAAACAATGGGGAAGAGATTCCCTGTTTAATAAATGATTTTGGGATAACTGGCTAGCCATGTGCAGGAAACAGCGACACCTTCCTGACACCTTACACTATAATTAACTCCAGATGGATTAAAGACTTAAACATAAGACCTAACACCAAAAAAATTCAAGAAGAAAACCTAGGCAAAACCATTCAGGACATAGGTATAGGCAAGGACTCATGACTAAAACACCAAAGGCATTGGCAACAAAAGCCAAAATAGACAAATGGAATCTAATTAAACCCCAGAGCTTCTGTACATCAAAAGAAACAATCATTAGAGTAAACCAGCAACCAACAGAGTGGAAAAAAATTTTGCAATCTACCCATCTGACAAAGGGCAAACATCCAGATTCTATAAAGAACTAAAACTGATTTACAAAAAAAAAATACACCCATTCAAAAGTGCGTAAAAGACATGAACAGGCACTTTTCAAAAGAAGACATATATGAAGCCAACTAACATATGAAAAAATGCTCATCGTCACTGGTCACTAGAGAAATGCAAATCAAACCACATTGAGATACCTTCTCATGCCAGTTAGAATGGCGATCATTAAAAAATCTGGAGACCACAGATGCTGGAGAGGATGTGGAGAAATAGGAACACTTTACATTGTTGGTGGGAGTGAAAATTAGTTCAATGATTGTGGAAGACAGTGTGGCGATTTCTCATGAATCTAGAAATAGAAATTCCATTTGACCCAGTAATCCCATTACTGGGTATATATCCAAAGGATTATAAATTGATCTATTATAAAGACAATTTATAATAGAACATAGGTTCATTGTGGCACTGTTTATAGTAGCAAAGACCTGAAACAAACTCAAATGCCCATTGATGATATTCTGGACAAGGAAAATGTGGCACATATACACCATGGAGTACTATGCAGCCATAGCAAACAATGAGTTCGTGTCCTTTGAAGGGACATGGATGATTCTGGAAACCATCATCCTCAGCAAACTGACACAAGAACAGAAAATCAAACACCACATGTTCTCACTCACAGGCAGATGTTGAACAATGAGAACACATGGGCATACGGAGGGGAGCATCACACACTGGGGTCTGTTGCAGGGGATAAGGGAAGGGGAAGAAGGGGGTAGGGAGGTTTGGGAAGGATAACATGGGGAGAAATGCCAGATATAGGTTGCAGGGGGTGGTGGCAGCAAACCACATTGCCATGTATGTACCTATGCAACAATCCTGCATGATCTGCATGTGTGCCCCGGAACCTAAAGTACAATAAAAAAATATATATTAAAAAAACTTATCTTCAAATTTTGATATGGTTGACCACTGCATCAGAATCACCTTGACCCAGTGAATCAAGATGTGGTAATAGAGACCAATAATTAACATCCTTGACAATCTTTTCCAGGACATTTTTGATCACTCTAAAATTTAATGAGCACCATTTCAAATGATTTCAGTATCATTTACAATCATAGCTAACTATATACCAACTTTGTACCTGGCAGAGCCAAAAAGGAACTTAATTCTCAAGCCTTCTAACTTCAAGGTAGCATTCCTGCATCCCAATAATTTTATTTTCTCTTATATTATAGAAAAATTTCTGCTATCTCAACTTCCCTAATCTTTATCACTCTCTTTAAATTAACCGGCTGATACAGTACATTGAATTGAGAATATTTTTAAGTGATTCATTGTGAGAAATTTAAGCTGCATCTAAAAATGTGTCTCATTTTCCTTGGATAAACATTCTCAAAATAGTCTCATATTGTGTACCAGACTTTTGCCATACAGTTGCAGTTTATTCTGTGTGTCAAATAAATTATTCCTAGTGATTTTACATTCTGTTCCAGGAGCCTATTAGAATTTGCCTTAGTTCTTGACAAAAATGACAATGCTCTGTGAAGCTCTAGACTTCCTCTTAAAAATAATCTCTCTCTGAAGACAGCAAAGAATGCCAGAACCAGATTTAAGGCAGTGAAAGCAACAGTAACAGAGCTGTCCTCTATCTAAGTGTCTCTTCTAAGCATACAATGCAATGCTTACATCATCTTAGAAATTGCTGTTATTCTCGGTCACTCACTTTCATCAGCTATCAACAAAACTGATTCTACTTGACCCTACATTCCTTGATGTCCTCTGTATGTCCAAGTTTTTTGATACACTGGAATTTAAACATTCCTTAAATTTTTCTGTTGCATTATGCCATATTATATTGTATTGTACTATATTATCATTGGTGCCTTCCAAATTACCAAAAATGATAATAGACTCAGAAAACTTAATTTTTGTTAATATTTCTGGAAGGAGGAGGAGGCTAGAACAGTTCCTGACAGCTGATAATTGATTAATGTGCAATGGAATACATAAACAAATAAGAGAACTGCCCTCTAATATTTCTTTACTTCTTCTCTGATAAAAGACAGGCATTTTAACCATAATGATTTGAATGTTTAGTGTCTGCCATGGTAATTAGGTCTATTAAAAGATGACATCTTCTCTATAATGGTATTCTTTACACTAAGAGCACAGAGGACTCAGCATTATTGACAATTTTTTTTATTATTATACTTTAGGTACTGGGGTACATGTGCAGATCATGCAGGACTGTTGCATAGGTACACACATGGCAAGATGGTGTGCTGCCTCCATCCCCCTTTCACCTATAACTGGCATTTCTCCCCTTGTTATGACAATCATTTTTATATGTATTTTTATATTCAATGTCCTTTAAGAGTCTAAACCAAAGAAGTGCCTTCTAAAATATACTGACTACAAACAAGTGAGCTATTTGTATGGGAAACCATGACCAGGCAATCAATTTTGATCAAGTTTTTAGTCTCTATTGATAGAAATATTAGCCAGAGAAAGAAATCTTAGTAAATGAATAACAATTCACTTTATCTCCACATGTGAATATTTTGGCTCAATAGCACATCTGTATTTATATCAATTAATTAATAGAGAGATAGATGCAGATATATAAATATATAAAATATAATTCTCAGATACTAAATTTAGAAATGCTTACTAATTTCATCTATTTTAAGCAAAAAGAAAAATAAAGTTTCCTTATTAATTACACACTCATTTATGAAATAGCTCTATTTAATTAACAAACTATTCTTTTATCTTTTTATAAAAAGCTTATTCTTTTAAGATATTCTAAAAATATTCTTTTAAGCTTTTTATAAGAAATGTTTCATTAAACAAAGAAGGCACATTTAGTTACATTGCAAAGTTCATAGGCATTTCAAATACTTTAGAATCTTAGTGAATACTTTCAAATTTCTATAGATTTTAATTTATGCAAAATTGAAGAATTTTTAAATAATGAAGCAATTTTTTTACTTAGAAGCTTAAATCTATTAAATTTTGAGCAGACTGTCTTTATTGAGTCTCATTGTAGTCAACCTAACTCAGGTAGCAATCAGAACTGTCAGGTAAATTTTATTTTTCTAGGAATTGAGGAAGATAGAAATGATATGTGAGGTTGAAGAGATCAGGTGTAATCTTTGTGCCCTGAAACCTCGACCTAATTGAACAGTTACAATGTACTTTTGCCCATTTTATCTTAGGCAGTAATCCAAACCCAGATTTTAAAAAGTCAGTCTTGTCACCAACAATTTCTTCCATACATGACTTTAAACTTCTATATTGACCCAATTATACTTAATTCAATCATTCCAACCCTTCACATCTCCATATACACTTATGTAAGGTATAATAATATTTTCTTAAATGTCATTTTGTGTATAGATATAACTTACATGATCTTGCTAAATGAATAAGTGCTGACAGGTTTAAAAAACAAGAAGATACTCTTAAAATACAATCTTTTTACAACTGGTAAAGTATTAAAATTTAGAGCAAGTTCAAAATCTAACCACTAATGTTTAAAAGGAAAGTTTCATACAGCATGCCACCTTTTTCTCCTGTGTAAACATTTCTGTTAATTACATGGAGTTTTAAGAAGCTTCACTCCATCCTGGCAGTTCCCTAGAGCTAACAATTGTTGCTGGGTTTAGTGATTGTGGCAGAATGCCAATTACATTGTATGATGAGTGAAATATCCGCAACAACTGTCACAATGCAACAAAGGTCACAGAAAACATTTAAAAGCCAGAAGCTTAGAATTAGGTTTCTCACTGAATATGTAAACAGCATTTTATGTCTCAAACTTATTTATATAACAATGAGAAAATATGTTCTCATATTAAATACCACCATACATTATCATATTCCATTTACTCCAGCTTCACTACTATTTTATGGTCACTTAACAAAAGAATAGAGAACACTCTAGATAAAGAAGTTGCTAATAATTTTTTTATTTACAGAATTTGTAAAATGAGTATAACTTTCTCGTGATATGCTATGTACAAGAGATTTAGCTAAAGAGTGTTTGGTGATAAACATACTTTAAGTAGGTTTAAGGAAGGAAGAGAAATTTCAGAGGTAATTGGAAGATGCATAATGTCATGTGGCAATATGAATGACTCTCAGTAATATAATAGTAGTTGAAAAACAAAATCCGAAGACAAATGTCTATGTTGTAATACTATTTAAGTTTAAAAAACCTAATAAAATATTATGGATAAGTGTAATAAATATACATCATAAATGAAAAACTTAAAATTAATCATTTTTAAACTAAAATTAGCTATTTCTTTTGGAGCTAAGGTAGAGGAAGAAAGTAATGGAGTTGAAAGGTAGGTATAGAAGACAATTTTATTGATAAAATATTGAGAAGAGTTAAACAGCTTGTTGTAGGCAGAAAGTAAAAGAAGGGTCCCTGGAGAACCTCTGACCCACCCAACAAGTCTTACACAAGACGTTTTGTGCAGATAAGGGAACTTACGCAAGAGGCTTGCCTAAACATGCCCACAGTGGCAAATTTCATTCCTTAACATATAAGCAGTAAGGGTCATAAATACATAAGGAGAGGCTTAGATTAAGAGCCCACATGCACACTGGAAGGATGGGATCGAGCTGCCATGAATTTGCACCTTGTACAAATAAGGAACCCAGTCTCATCAGCTTATATAAAAAAATCCCCATATTCAACTGCGAAAGGAGCAATTGGCAACCTGCTTTCAGGACCCCTCTCCTGAAAATAAAGCTAAGAGCTTTATTTTTGCTTAATAAATTCTACTCCACTCACTCTCCAGTGTCCATGTGACTAATTCTTTCTAGTTGTGAGACAAAAACATGGACCTAGCTGACCACAACAATATTTTCTTATATTAATGTATATGCATGCATATTGCATCTTCAATATGTAATATATTTATTGTTATTTGAAATATTACCTTTCTCAAGTTTCTAAGTATATATAATTGACAAAACACCCAGAGAAATCTATTAAACTCTGTGGTAGTGGAGTGGACTACAACATTCAGAAACCTGTAATACTCAGGAGATTCACCATCTTCTTTGTTGACAGTCACTGGAATGTTGTGAACAGTCTGACGTTTGACAGACATGTGGATCAGCATCTGCAGCTCCTCAAACATCAGAAAAAAGCTTTTGAAATATTCTGCTGCTGCTTCCTTAAGTTCTCCCTCTGTTAAGCCTATTCACAGTCAGAGGAAATCAGAAATGTGTAACTCTTGGCATTCAGGTTATGCGCCCTGAGAAGTGACTACTGCTTGGTGACATTCTTCTTTAGACTCTCAATGGCCTTGCTGCTGTTGTCTATGTTCAAGAGAGAGAGAGAAAGCAAGATGTTTCTGAAAAGGTTATAAATAGGTAGATACTTAAATTTATACCTGCAATAACTGCAGTCTTATGGAGGATAAGTTCCTTTTTTTTTGAGACTGAATCTCACTCTGGTTTCCCAGGCTGGAGTGCAATAGTGCGATCTCGGCTTACCGCAACCTTAGCCTCCTGGGTTCAAGCAATTCTCATGCCTCAGCCTCCCAAGTAGCTGGGATTACAGTTGCCCACCAACATGTCTGGCTACATTTTGTAATTTTAGTAGAGACAGGGTTTCACCATGTTGGGCACTCTGGTCTCAAACTCCTAACCTACAGTGATCCGATTGCCTTTGCCTCCCAAAGTGCTGGGATTACTGGCATAAGCCACCACAGCCAGCCATGATGGAGGATAAATTCTAAGAAATGTGTCAGTTAATTTTGTTCTTGTGCAAATATCATAGAGTCTACTTACACAAACCTAGATGTGATAGCCCACTACACACCTAGGCTATCTGGTCTAGCCTACTGCTTTGAGGCTACAAACCTATACTGTATGTTACCTTACTGAATATTGTAGGCAATTGTAACACAATGGTAAATATGGGTGTATTTAAATATAGAAAAAGTACAGTAAAAGTATAACATAAAAGATAAAAAATGCTACATCTGTATAAGGCATTTATGATGAATGAAGCTTTCCGGTTTGGCAGCTGCTCTCCATGAGACAATGAATAAGTGGTGAATTAATGTGAAGGCTTAGGACATTAGTGTACACTACCAAAGATTTTATAAACACTGTACATTAAGGCAACACTAAATTTATAAAATGTTTTCCTTCAATAATAAATTAATCTTAGGTTATTTTAATTGCTTCATTTTATAAACCTTTTTTTTAACATTTTAACTCTGTAAGAACATGTAGCATAAAACACAGACATATTGTACAGCTGCACAGAAATATTTTTATTCTATATATCATTATTCTATAAGGCTGCTTTATTTTTAATTATATTTTTCCTTTTAAAGCTTTTTGTTAAAAATTAACACACAAACACACACATTAGCCTAGGCCTACACAAGGTTCATCAGTGTCTCTCTCTGGCACTCTCACATGTTGTCCGTCCCACTGGAAGGTCTTTAGGGGCAATAATTTGCATAGAGCTGTCACCTCCTATGATAACAATGCCTTCTTCTGGAAGACCTCCTGAAGGATTGGCCTGAGGCTGTTTTACGGTTACATTATTTTCATAAACAGAAGAATTCCATTCTAAAATAATGATAAAAAGTATGGTGTTGGTAAATACATAAATCAGTAATGTCTTTTATTATATTATCAAGCATTAGGTACTGTGCATAATTCTATGGGCTTATATTTCTATATGATTGATATCAAAATATGTTTGTTTACACTAGCATCATCACAAATACACAGTGATGCATTTTTAGGACATTATTATGGTTACAATGTCACCAGGTGATAGGAATTTTTCAGCTTCATTAAAATTTTATGAGACCACTTTTATACATGTGGTCTATCATTGACCAAAATGTTGTTATGCAGTGCATGACTACATCAGAATTATTGCAAGCATTCAAAATTAATTAAATTCCAGAAGAAGAAAGAAATAAACGAGACAAAAGCTCATATATAGATTAAGAGCAGCTAAGGTTTATCAACTCTCAAATGTTTTCACTTAATATTCATAATAAAATTTGTGGTAGTTATTTTAATTTCCATTTTTGGATGCATAATTTGAACTCAGAGAAATTAAGCAATGTTCTCCCAGTCTGTAATCCTGCACATCTCTATGATTATCTGCTGCCCAGGTGTGACAGATCTAGTGGACTGGCTGTAGGTACATTGATTGCTGGAGGTGGAAGCAGTTTAATTTTAATCTTGAGTAAATGAATGAGGAGAGATGGAGAAAAGACTTTTGGTTTTCCAGTAAGATTTTGGTGGTCTACTTTTAAGGAACCATTTTTGTACAAAATTGGGGCTAAAGTTGGATCTGAGAAAAATAAGGTAACAGGTAAAAATCACGGGTTTGCTTTTTTCTTCTTAAATTTAGCCTTGTGTTTTCCATGTTTTCTGTTTTAAACAATCTTGAGCAGAGATATATTAACAATTTTTTTTTGCTCTATCTCTCCACAGAATGTCCAACTTGCTTAACTTTGGAAAAACTGAAATGACAAATTAGAATGTTTCCAATTTATCTGATGTGTATTTGAAAGAGCTACATGCCTTTGGATGTTTTTGTAGCTCTTAACAAAAAGGGGTTCCCTCACAGGTGAATTAACAAACTTCTTAATGGAGACTGTTTAGACACTACTTTAGAAAAGGCACTTTTTGTTGTTGTTGTTGCTATTAGGAAATTGTGTGTGTGTGTGTGTTTGTGTGTGTGTGTGTGTGTGTGTGTTTCAGTGTCTCTATCAGCTGAAAGTATCCAAGAGCTAAAATGCAGCTACAGCTGGAGCTAACTCCCATTCATTCATCATTGTCAATTCATGAATTAGGAGCCAGCAGACCATTTCTCTTACTTTACTTCAGCTCCTTTTCAGAATGAGGTAAGGTTCATAATGCTCAGATATGATAGTTCTTTCTTCTAGCCTATTATTTAGATAGCAATCAATTTTGCTCTGTGTCAGTCTATAGACTCTTGAGCTTTTCAAAAGGAAGCTAAATTCTGACCGGTGTTTATATATAAATATGTGCATGTATGTGAACAGCACCTACAGTGATAACATTTGCTTAACATATTAATATCATCATATGGTTGTGGCATTTTTACAGGGTATGTTTTAAATTCTCTCAAACTTTGAAACAGCTTGCCTTTTCTCTTAGCCAAATAATTATCATCTATGTAAGTTCTTTTTTGATTGTGAAAAGCTTTACAATGTCCATATTCCAAAGCTTTTATTAAGACATATTGATAGTGGTATATTTAATGATTATATGTGTCTACTGAACTGCCAATAGAATAATTAGTCACAGCATCATAGAAGGAAAGTTTTCTCTTAAAAATAGATTGTATTAGATCAATTTATTCTCTTTCAAGAGTTACAAACATTAACCTTTGGAATGACCATTACCCTTTAATTGGCATTCTTGTACTATCTAATGTATCATTAGCCTTTGTAGATTCTGTCATTAAGGGTGGCAATCATAATATTCAGTAAATTATAACACTGTAACAAGTTGGGATCATCTTTCTAGCTCTCCAAAAGCTGCTAATTAACTATTTGAATATGTCAAAAGATAAAATGAAGCTTTGTTGCAAGCCAATATTTTTCACCTGTTTAACCTATCACAAAGAGAATTATAGACCCATGTAATTGATAAAGACACAAAACATAATTATAACTTAACTTTGACAAGATTTCTAAAGAACTTTGTGTAACAAAACCACGGCAGAAATGGTCTCTTATAAAAGATAGATCATGACTTGCAAACCTTTGCAATTTTCAAATAGAACATCCATGATAAAAATATAAAATTAAATAGAGATTTTCTAAAGTAGTGAACATAAAAAAACCAACTTTTACAATGTGAACAGAGCAAAATCAACACGGCAAAACTGTTCCAACAAAATGCATCATTATACATAGACACATATGCTAGGATTTTAAATTTAAAAAATAGATTATTATAACCCCAGTGTACTGATGATAGTTATAATAGAAGATTCATTTGTAAACACTTCAACACAAAAGAAGTTCAGAACTTAATAATATTTTGCGTGCGAATTTTTACACACAATTGAAACGGATTCACATGCCTAGTGTAGAATTTGATGTCTATATAATGTATATAATTTGGCTTAAACATTTATACTGTTTAAAATAAATATTTAAAAATAATTTTTATGTAGGATTTAAAAAATATATTAACTTGTGGCTTAATATCATGTTTTGCTCTTTGACCTAAGTTAAACATTCAGAACAAATGCAACATTTTCTGAAATAACTTTGCTATGGGTTTCATACTATTGGCATTGCAGGAAACCTGATAAAGCAACTAACTTGTAAATGCCTTCCTCCTCTAGTCACTCTTATAGAAATCATATATTTTTATACAAAGGAAAAACCTTAAGTCATGACTACTGATTTCAATCTGTGATTAACTTTGCAGTCTTTGCCAACCTCTAACACTTGGAAAGATGACAGATTCTTCTCTCCTATTAGAGTTTTTCAAAATGAAATAACTCTCTTGTACTTAAGCTTCTTCACCTTAGTGAATAAACTGAAAATAATTCCATCAAAGATTATTGTTGTTTATTTAGTTGTACACATAATTGATAAAAGTATTTTGAGACTAAATTCTAATAAGAATCATTTAATGGAATCCAGTTTATTTAGTAGATAGAATATATCTTCCAAACTCATTATATTGAAAAAAATGTTTAGACAAAGTTCCATGAAAAGTTATTTAATTATTAGGAATTAAAGCATCTATGATATTTTTTTTACTTCAAAATGCAAATGAATTAACATGTTTGTGATAAAATATATCCACATTTAAAATTGCAGAGTCTTTTAGAACAGAAGTATTTTAGAGATATCTGTAGCCTTCTACTACTGTAAACATGAGGAACCTAACACCAAAAGCTCTTCAAGACTTCCAATTTTATGTAGCTAGGCTATTATAGAATAAGCAGCAAGACTCATCTGCACTATTTGGACTATTGCTATTTTTGCCTATTTGTCCCACCTCACTACTTACACATTCGAACTTTCTTGTCTCCTTTTCATCAATGATTATCTGTTAAATGCATGATTATCACTCAGTCAATACTAACACTGACTTGATTAGTTCCATTTAGTTGTGCAAGAAGCCACTATTGCCTCTACTACATAAAGAGCTAAACAAGATGATGCAAAGTAAATAAACATGAGTGAGATCTGGAAGGAACTCAATTTTGTGAACAAAAAAAGAAGGCTTTTTTAAAAATAGCTGTGCCTCAAAATAAAATCTATGAAATAATAATAGCAGACAAACAAAATTTAGAAACATTCAAAGGGATAAAGTAATGTGTCTACATGGCCTATCATCAAAATTTTAATCAGGTCACTGACATTGAGCTTTGAATATTGATAGAATTAAGTATGAACAAAATGGACACAGGGAAGGGAGTACTACACACTGGGGTCTATTGGGGGGAATAGGGGAGGGACAGCGGAGGGGGAGCTGGGGAGGGATGGCATGGGGAGAAATGCCAAATGTGGGTGAAGGGGCGGAAGGCAGCAAAACACACTGCCACGTGTGTACCTATGCAACTATCTTACATGTTCTGCACACGTACCCCAAAACCTAAAACGCAATAAAAAAAGATATTTTAATCGTTTTTTAAAACAAAAATGTTATTTTAATAAAGAAAAGCAAGCTTTTCAGCACCAAGAAAAGTTTTAAGCACATGCTGAGTGCTTTATAGTAATTAACTCATTGATCAAAATATTAAAAATCTATATATTATTTTACTTTAAATGGGAACTATTTATGTGTATTGTTTGACTCTTCTCAAAGCTATGGCAAAATAGTACAATTAAATTGTATTTATTATAGATATCTGACATTGGATACTCTACAGTGTAATCTCTGCTCTAAAGTTACTTGTGCCACTTTGGAAAGCTTACAATTTGTACACACACACACACACACACAAACACAAACCACACACACACACATATGTTTGTGTGTATACATATGTATTCAGACACACACATCTATATATATACACACACACATATATATACACACAAACATATATGGGTGGGTGGTGGTTAGTGTGTGCATGTGCATAAGTGCGTGTATACATGTTAGTGTGTGTGTGTCTATAACACATTTCGCATAAACAAATATTAAAATGCATTTTGATCTACATTTTTAAAGAACATCCCTAATTAGTGTTGAGCTGCAGAGCTTTGATTAAATAAGAACCACATTGTTATTGTCATCTACAAAATAGAAAGCAATTTAGATGTTCTTCGGATTTTTTATGGTTAAATATTTGTGCTGAGTTTTCTGTTTGCTGACAGGGTGGTGCCATGAGAACACAGAGTACATGTAGCAGTAAACTGGTTGAAAGAGATCTCACCTCCATCATGGGAAAATACATTGCACCAGTAAACAGTAAATATGCAACAAAAGTGTGAAAATAGCATATTGTATTTTACTCAGTGATTTCAACTTAGAAATTTTACCAAATAATAATTCTATATAAGAAAAATACATTCTATAAGTTAAAATATTATCAAAGTTTTTTTTTTTTTTTTGAGACAGAGTTTTACTCTTGTTGTCCAGGCTGGAGTGCAGGGGCGTGATCTCGGCTCATTGCAACCTCCACCTCACAGGTGTCAGTGATTCTCCTGCCTCAGCCTCCCAAGAAGCTGGAAGTACAGGTGCACACCACCACGCTCAGCTAATTTTTTTGTGTATTTAGTAGAGGTTTCATCCTGTTGGCCAGACTGGTCTTAAACTCCTGACCTCAGGTGATCCACCCGCATCAGCCTCCCAAAGTGCAGGGATTACAAGCGAAAGCCACCACATCCAGCCTAATTATCAAAGTAGTTTTCACAGTTGGTATTTTAGAAAACAATCTAAATTGATAAAATAGAACAAATTTAAAATACTATAGGCATTCTTTCTAAGGAATGTTTTTAACATGACCATACAAAATTTTTGTCAATTTGAGACATTTAATGAGGATAATTTCAGAGAGAGCCTATGCAACAGGTATAAACCAGAACTGACCTGGCAAACTAAAACATATGGTCACCTTAAGTATTATGCACTTTTAAAAATGATGCTAAAATACTTTATTGACTGGAAGTATTTGTATTATAACGTTAACCTCAAAATTAGTAGGTCCAGAATAATCACAAATACATAAATTAAAACTGATTTGCTTGGTTGGAGTAGATACGTCTTTGTGGTAAAATATGCATGCATTTTACATTTTTATAGCAAATATGTATTGATTTTATAATACCATACACATTGTAAACATTATAGCCTTATTTCAAATCTAGCAAGAATTGCCTTAGTAGACAAGTAATATGACTTGTTCAAAATTCTCATAGAACTAAAATCAATAGATTAGCTGTAGGGGAAAGAGAAATTGTAGATAGAATGTATCTACTATTTTTCCAAGTTCATTCCCAAGTATTTAACAGCTTAGAACATTATACCACTAACTTTAAGTCACATTCCTGGGAATCTATTACAGAAAGCTGACAATTGTTCTACAAGTGACCTATAAAGAAGGTAGAATGACTGGTTGAGGGGACTCACATCTTTAATCCCAGAAGTCTGGGAGGCCAAAGGCAGGCAGATCACCTGAGACCAGGAGTTGGAGACCATCCTGTGCAATGTGGTGAAGCCCCATCTCTACTAAAATTACAAAAATTAGCAGGGCGTAGTGGTAGGTGCTTGTAGTCTCAGCTATTTGAGAGGCTGAGGCACAAGAATTGCTTGAACCCTGGATGCCAAGGTTGCAGTGAGCAGAGATCCCACCAGTGCATTCTAGGCTGGGCGACAGAGCAAGACTCCATCTCAAAACAAAAACTAAAACTAAAGTAGATAGAATGGATTATAATGGTATTCTGAGAAATTATAAGATTCCAGAGAATATCTGGAATGTATATTACTTTTTAGTCCAATTTGGGAATGTAGTTTCATTATTTTAACATGTTCAATTAAGTGTTGGTCTTTTAATGATAACTCACTAATAATTACATATTACAAACGATGAGTTGATTTGGGGAGGAAAAATGTCATATTTTCCTAGACTACAGTCTATATAAATAAATCTGGAAATTTTAGCTAATTCAGTTATACACAATTTTACCTCCCCTGAAGAAACTCACCAGCAAAAGGGAGGATATAGCCAATCTCTCCAAATGAGAAGGGAAATATGCTTTCTAATTTTAAATGTATGTAGTTATAAATCTTCATCAATTTAGAATTTTTCACTTATCACATTAGGACAAACAGCAAAGTTATTAAAAATATATTTGAAAGTATAGGACTTTTAAATAACAATACACAATGCTCCAGTAGTTATGCTTTAACTTATACTTAAGATGACCGTAGTGAGAGGCTGGGGGTGGCATGTCTGCATTCGTGTCTTTTATAATCAACCAGTATGCAGAAGTAAAATGTTTTCTTAAGTTTGGGAGCTGGTCTAGCAAAACCTGAGGCAGGTGAGAACCCACAAGTTGGTAGCCAAGTTGAACAGAAAGGTGTGTAAGCTGGGGGCCTGATACTTTAGACTGGCCTCTGAAGTGAGGGAAGTCTTATGGAACTGAGCCATTAAACCTGTAGAGTCTGACACTAACTCTAGGTTGTTCGTTTCAGAATTGAATTAAATTATCGAACACACAGTTGGTAACAAGAGCACTGGAAAATTGGCTGAGGGTAGGGAAAACACCAAAGAAAGTTTGCACTTAGAACAGAATTCTCAAATTCAGTGGTCACCAATCACCTGAGAGACATACAAATATAAATAACTTGTATCTGTCCATAGAGGTATTCATTCAGTAGGCGTAGGTAAAAATATACATTTTTAACAATCTCCTAATGTTCACCTTGAAATGATTTTCATAGTAATAATCCTCTTGCCATTCATCAATCTAAGGGAACAGGATCAGAATTCTAAATCAACTTTATAAGAGTAGAGTCAGAAAGGAAAAAGAGAATGAAGATGATTAATGACTAATGTAAAGCCATATCCTATTGACAACAATACAACAGGCAGGGGTCTCCAATCCCAGGTCAAGGACCAGCCCGGGGCCTTTTAGGAACCAGGCTGCAAGGCGAGTGGGGAGAAGTGGGAGAGCTAACATTACTGCCTGAGCTCCATCTCCTCTCAGATCAGTGGCAGCATTAAATTCTCATAGGAGCAAGAACCCTATTGTGAACTGCACATGTGAAGGCTCTACCTGCATGCTCCTTATGATAATATCTGATGATCTGAGGTGGAATGGTTTCATCTTGAAACTATCCTTCTCATCCATGGAAAAATTCTCCTCCATGAAACTGGTCTCTGGTCTCCAAAAAGGTTGGGGACCACTGCTATAGAGAAAGATTGGCACTGCCAAGTGTACAAGAAAAATTTCAGAAAGCCTTAATTAATAAAGCTTTATTAGCTTTATTAGTGAATAAAGACAAAATGGAGATAAATATTAGAGATCATGAAGGCAATGACCTCCCGAAAAGAAAAATCTGAGGCTTATTTAACCATGAGAACAGATTAGCTACTTCAGCATGTATATAAACTTCAAGAGGATTTTCAGAAGTAGGATTTTTAGAAAACAAGGAGGTTTCAATTACTTACTTTTATGATTCTTTAAAGTGATAAATAACTGGAATGTGAACTGCCCTCAAAGCTTACTTTTGGAACTTCTTCCTGCTATATAATAAGTAAGCGTATTAGGAGAAATTATTACAAAATTTCTACAAAGAAAAAAGAAAATAACTGGCAGTTATTGAATGCCTGCTACTTTGGATATTGCAATAGGAGGTTTTCATTCACCTTATTCTTTTTTGTAACCTCATGTGGTAGATATTTTAATCCCCTTTTGAAAATGAGTACATTGAGTCAAGGAGAATTAATTATGTTTTGTTTGTTTTTTGCTAAACAAGTTTAAGAGTTGCAGATTAAGTATATTTTCTAAAATAAACACCTAATAAGATTTCTCAGAAAAGTCCACATTTTTCCAATTCAAAGTTCATATCCATTACATTCATAGAAGTTTCACTCCATTACCTTCATAGTTTTCTTGTTACAATTCACGACATAGATTAGATTTTATATTCCTATCTAATAAACTCCTCTTTATATATTTTAGTAAATATATGCTAAATAAATCTTAAATTTATCTCTGTTATCTATATAATATACATATCTCCCAAAGCCATTAAATACTTAGTTTAAAATAATTCTACTAAAAAATAAATATATTAAAAGAGAAAAGAATTCTCTCAGCATAAAACTGATCCTAATACTTGCAACCTTTTTCACTCTACTTACTGTAAGGCATGTTGCATATATTATATAATTTATATGATTGCATATACTCTATAATCTCACCAATGGAATTGAGCTATTTTACAACTTTACTCCAAATTTGGCATCATGTTGCTTGATTAAAAGAAAATAACTAATAAGCTGGCTATATCCTTCATCTACTAAGTTCTTTCATATAATCCAACAACACAGAACATGCTACCAAAAAAAATGCAGGTGATTTTTCATACATGTTCTATCCTTTTTTTCCTTAGCCTGAAAATTATGGCACTTGTTTCTTAGTAACAAATTCACACGCTTCTCTTGAATTTCGTTTTCTCTGCAACAGTCCAATGAGTCTTTATCTATTGCTCCAGACAGCCATCTTCTCAAATCACCTAGAGATGTGAATGATAACCCTATCACCTACTAGACAGAAACATCAAAATTCTGGCCAACATTCAGCAAGATAGCTTTTTCTTATCTGAAGCCATCCATCTATAATGTGTAAGGACAGAGCCTGCTTTCAGTAATGCAGCTGGTTATAGCAACTAAGAATAGCACAAGTTTCCTTCCAGATGATGTAGAGTAGCTCACCTTCATCAAAATGAACTAGAACAGGATGCTTGCCTCCTGAAGGACATTTGGAAAAGTCTGTGTTGAGTATAGATTGCACAGAGAAATGGAGTCAAATAACTAATTGAAATATGCTTTGAACCCAATTCTCTAAATAGGTATAAGTTGACATCAATAAACAGTTTAACTAGTTTGTAATTGTAATGTTTAATAATGCAAGTAATTTTGCAGTTTTCATTACCTAATCAAAAGCAATAGCAATAATTGTATAGAATTATGGAATAAATTAAATATGTTTGAGTGAAGCTGCAATTTTAGTGCCATGAAATCATTAAATTAAAATCATTAAAAACTGCCTGATGCTATTTCCATCAGATAACATGCCTTTCAAAACTGGATTTTTCTTTTGGACATTCTTTTTTACACAGCATTATGTAAGCAGTTATGAGATCTCTATGATATACATTAATCCTGAATAAGCCATCATGATGCAAAACTTACTTTGACAACTAAAAGAGAGTATTCTAACAATTGCTTATATTATTTAATATAAGCAATTATAATGATTAATCTCAGTAAAATAGAAAAAAATTTATCTCTCTATATATATCCTTTTCTAGTTTTATTTTTAACATAAATATTAATCATATTTTAGATAGCGTTTTTGCATTTGTAGAGTTCATTTTTCCTATGACTCATTCACTTCCTTGAGATTTCCTTCTACCTCATATGAAGCAGATCTCATCAGATCTTGTGAAAGCCTGAGGTTAGCAAAATTATTTTGCTTGAGGTAAATTTAAAACTTGAGTCTCCACGAGTAAAAGGCAAATGCACCACTCCTGTTCCCGGGGTCTTTAAATCTTAATGATATGTGCTCCAGAAATGGGCTTATCCTTCACTTCCCTCCCTCCATTTTATAGCTCTTGTTAAGTGGTTAGGGCATTTGCAGTTAAAGGACACTGAACTACTATAGATACATTACTGTTGCCCCTACCCTTTAATAATAAGTTGTGGGGTTTTGTGTAACTTACATAGACTTAAGGTATTAAAGATATTAAAAGGGCTTTATTAAATGGTGTCTAGGCAATTGAAGGTGCATCAGAGTGACATCTCCTAATTGCCTGTAGTGCATTTTAATAAACTGCAGGCTCACATGTCAATCACAGGATAAAGGCAAGGCATATAGAAATGTTTGGATTAATTATTAATATCAATTGGCTATTAGAGCTCTTTAGTTTCTTGCTGTGGCAAAGCACATTGGTGAAAGTGCTGGATAGGAGGTAATTTGTTTGCATGCAGATAACTCTGGATTGTAATAAATCTTAACAAGTTCTAATTCTCACTTGACCTTCTGCAACTTCCTTTTGTGGCACCAGTCACTGTGGGGATATTAGGATGCTTTAATCACCTTGGATCACATATGAAGGAACTGACTCCTGCACAAATAAAACACGTAGAGATACAGAAGCAGCACTGACTGTAGCTTACATTTTTCAACCACTGGCATTTTCCTCAAGTTTTGCATGTTGTTTACAGTGTGATTATTATTTTAAAATTGTGCTTGTCAAAAGATAAAGTAATTTTGATGCTGTTCTTACCTAAGAAAATCAAACACTATGATCTTTTTCCTTTGACAAACATTTGCCTCTCTCACATATGCAGATATTTAAAACAAATGCATAGAGAACATTTTTCTTGTCAAAAACAAAATAGCAACAACAACAAAAAGGAAATCTAGGCTTTTGAATTCTTTGCATCATTATTTACCCTTACAAATCAAGAAAAACTGAATGATCAGTGAACAAATGAATAGCATCACAAAGACAACACAACACAGATACTAATCTGTAGACTTTAGTTTGAGCTCCATTTTTTTGGTATTTTTTCATTGATATATACTAACACTATATATTTTGGGGGTACATGTTATATTTTGATATATGCGTAGAATGTATAATGATCAAATCAAGGTAATTGTAATATCTATTATCCCAAACATTTTTATTTTCTTTGTATTGGGAACATTACAATTCTTCTAACTATTTTGAAATCTACAATAAATGATTATTTACAGAAATCATTGTATTTCTCTACTGTACTATCAAATACTAGAATAAATTCTTTATACCCCACTTTATTTTTGTATCCCTTAATCAACTTATCTTCATGCCTCCCATTCCACATTTCCTTTCTAGCCTCTCATAACCACCCTTTTACTCTCTACTTCCATGAAATCTACCTCTGTAGTGCCCATAGATGAGTAAGAACATGTAATATTTGTTTTTCTGTCCCTGGCCAATTTCACTTAACATAATTACCTCCAGTGCCATCCATGTTGCTACAAATGACAAAATGTCATACTTTTAATGGCTGGATAATATTCTACTGTGTATATGCACCACACTTTTGTATCCATTCATCTGCTGATGAACACTTAGGTTGATTCCATATCGTGGCTATTGCAAAAATGCCACAATAAACATGGGAGCACTGACATATATTCCATAAACTCATTTCCTTTTTTTTTTAATATACACCCAGAAGCAGAATTGTAGGATGACCTCCATTCTCAATGCCTATTATTTTTATGTCATTTGTGTGTTCATATTCTCAATTTCCTCTTCTCAGTTTCCTACCTGTAAAATGTAAACAATTCTCCCTCTTCAATCAAAAACAATGTAAATCATAAGGCCTAGAGCTATATTAATCTATTGAAGGAAAAACAACTATTTCTCAGGAAGTCTTGTTTACCATTAAGAAATTATTACATAAAGTATTCAAAAGTCATTAATAGTAAATCCATGCTTAGGCAGAAGTCTTAAGAAATCATTAACATGGCCAGACGCGGTGGCTTACGTCTGTAATCCCAGCACTTTGGGAGGCCCAGGCGGGTGGATCATGAGTTCAAGGGATCGAGACCATCCTGATCAACATGGTGAAACCCGGTCTCTGCTAAAAAAAATACAAAAAATTACCTGGGCATGGTGGCACGTGCCTGTAGTTCTAGCTACTCGGGAGGCTGAGGCAGGAGAATTGCCTGAACCCAGGAGGCGGAGGTTGCAGTGAGCCGAGATCGAGCCATTGCACTCCAGCCTGGGTAACTTGGGTAACAAGAGTGAAACACCGTCAAAAAAAAAAAAAAAAAAAGAAATCATTAACATTTAATGGCTTTGTTTTTACTAAGTTAGTAAATTTGTGAATTTCACCAACAACCAATGAGTATGATGTTTAATAGAAAACATATTTGGTGGTTGGCTTCCAGAGACATGTTTTTGTATTTATGTTATTTAATTTATTTTACAAATATATCAGACATAAAACCTGAGGAAAGTGTTCTTCTTGTTCATCATTTATTACCCTCCTCTTTGGAGGAAAGTTTCATATTGAATATGTCTAATAATATAAGACATTTAACATCTAGTAATTAAACCTTTTTCTTTTTCTTCTTAGCATCTAAGGAAGTTGATAAACGTTTTCAAATACATATGTTCCCCTGAGAAAATTATTTCCTGTATGCTGGGTCTTCTCATCTTCTTTAAACAATGCAGAAGGACATTATCTCCTTGGCAGAGATCTAGAAGCTAGCATTTATTTTCAGCTCTAATGGTCTCATCTGAATCTGCATCCCAGGAGTTTTAGCTAACAGAGACCCAATGCTGTGATTCACGCTGTTTAATGCCAAGTTGACGGGTAATAAAGTTATCATAATCCATAATTTAATTATAGATGAAAGTCCCTATTCTGTGATTGTAACATTGAAACTCTAGCTTCATTTACACTTCTAGGATGCTTCACAAATGATTTGGGCTTATCTTCGATACAGGGTCAAGGGTGGAAGCATTTTTCATATAATTGCATTCTATCTTACTTGAAAGAAACATTTCACATCCAAATTGGGTTTATTTTTGTGTCGTCATATGGCTATAGTTTCTATGGCAACTTTTAATAAGGATTTTTAATATAAATTTTAATAAGGATTTTTGGAAATGTTTTCTCTTTGCCACAGATATTTGTGTTGAATTTTTCATCCCATTTAAATGTAAAAATTGCTTCTTTTCTTGTTACTGTCCCAAACCTCGAAAACAGGAACAAATATATCTTTCCTAGAAATTAGAAAAAAAATGCACCATTGAAAATTGTTTTATTTTCCCAAGATTGCACCATGCTCATGCCAATTTCATGTCAATTCATGAATTTGCTAAGGCTGCTCACTTAGTCTGGCATAGTACCTTCCTTTTTTTCCTATTTTCAGTTAGTGACCAGTTCTATCTCTCTTCTTCATGAATTTGTTTTACAGCAAGAAAATATACCAGATGCTAAATTCATGGGCAACCTTTAAGGACACTACCTTTGTCACTAAGACATTCAACAAAAGTTTCTAAATCTAAGTTATCTCAGTGATGGCAACTGAACCTTTTTCTAAAAAACTGTGCTGATTAAGCAAAACAACACACAGATCTAGCCACTTCTCTGAAGGACATAATCAAAATGCTACAAAATATAAAATATCCGAACAGAAAAAGAAACAGCTGTGCTTTGGTTTTAATTCTTTATGTGTGTGTGACATGTGTATAGAGAATGATTGTAGTATGTACATTTACTATAGAATTTGTTATGTAAGAAAAATCGCATATACTGTTGGTCCTTTGTACTCTTACTTGCAGAATTAAAAAGATTAGCTTCAGTAGAAATTTTCTGGACACTTCAATTTTAAAGGAAAGAAAAACCAGTTGATTATGGGGAGGAAGAGACTAAAGGGAATATAATTTTATTTTCAATATTCCAAAGTAAGTCTTATGATCGAATGAAAGAGCTAAAATCTTTTGTGATATCATGAGTCAATACTGAAGAAATGATCACAAAATGTATGAAATTTGGAGGCAAACATCTTTAGATTAAACTTCACTAAAGAATGATCTGTAAATCTACAAGGTAGGGCCATCATGATGTAGGAAAATATTTACACAAAAATTTTATGCATTCTCAACCACGCTATTTTTTATGGGAAAAAATAGGCACTTTATATTATTAAATGTAAATAGAAAGAAGTGAAATGATTCAGTAAGTCAACGGCCAAAATTGTAACTGTTTTCTATGTTATTGACATGTAAATACTATTTATATTCCTTCATTAGTTAATCCAAATTAAATGAATTATAGACCTTTATATATGTCTCATTTATATAAAGGGCTAACAACCATTATAATTATACATTAAGTCTCAGTTCTGTTGCCACACATTTAAAATTGTCATACTAAAGTTTTCTGTAAATACATACATGTTTTCTTTTCATCTAAATTTAAAGATACCCATTGCATCCCTGAGTCATGTTCAACAAAGAATATGTGTATTGTATGTTACAGGAATCAAAGAAAAGATTTGGAAATGCATTTTTTACTTTTTTATTCTCTTAACAATACATTTTGGCTGTTAAAAGAAACAGCAGCACATATGGGATTCTGGTTCAATGCATAATACCATCCTATAAGAAAGCACCACAGATTTGTAAGATTTGTGTCCATTCTGGCTCTCAACTCAGTTTTCAAAAGGCCATTTCACACTCAGTAAGTCCAGCTATTTCTGGGCAATATGAAACATGATACAATCAGGGAATCCAGTGTGTGTTAGTATATATTGCCTTACTTCATTCACTGCAGAGTTAGAAACAAAATTGTCTGGCATACTAAAGTGAAGAAGGAGGTATTAGGTAAGTCAAAGAATGATTTTGCTGGAAAAGAATGGCTTATGGAAAAGCTAAATGTATTTCTAGAATTTGTATCTCTAGTACTAAAGAAAAACTGTTGCCTCCCACAGATGATTTAGTGGCAGACTTATACTCTGTAGAACAATATCAGCCAGGTACAAAAGATAGTTCATGGCTACTAACCAGTTTGCCACTCAGGTTTGGTCATGCCCTTGATAAGAGGTAGGTACGCTGTTGCATCCCTGCATAACCACTTGGTTCATCAGCCTATTAAGCAAAACACAAATGTGGCTGAGAAAAGAGGCTGACTAAAATCCCCTGTTTAAGTCCCAATGTCCACCTGATTGTTGAAAACCTTTTTAGTGGATATGCCAGCAGCAAAATCCATTATTCTGAAAAGTCCATCCACATACCTTCATTTAGCTTTCCTTCTCAATTTTCTATTGTTTCTTCCACGTTTTTGACCACTTAGAGAGTCATAATCATGTTAAAATAGCAGTAGGTATACGACTTCAGGCAATCACCATTATCCAGTAAGCTATGATATTATTTCCCAATATTTTTGCCCTCTGGCAAGAAATTTTGTTCCCTGCTTTTCTATAGGATTCTGTAGAATTTCTATAGGATCACTTCTGAGTGTGATTGTAGTCTACTTCTAGATGGTCCAAATATATCACACAGAACTATTTTTTTAACCTCATTCAAGGTTTTTCCTTCGGTCATCTTGTCACAGAGGCTTCCATAGGTTTGCAGGCATTGTGGTTACAGCAGGATGGTGATGTAGCAAGAGAAGTCATGCCAAGAGGTAAGTCATTAACTCACTCAACTTTCTCATGTCTTCAACATCTACTTGACCATACGATACTTCTATGTGATGCTGGAATACTGCTGTCTGTATTTGTTCTGACTGAAGTCCTTACCTAGTTGACTATTTTTACAAATCCCTTTGTGCATGTAATTTTCAGGGCCTTGATAGGGGAGTATGGCCCATAATCTGTGGAGTGAAGATCTTATAACATGATTGGTGCCAATGATTTATTACATCTCGTTTTCATATTTTTAACAGGAGAATTTTCAGTACTTCAAATTCTTTCCCTGTAGACTTCTACTGAGTTTTGGAAAGGTGGAAATGAAGATCTGTTTTCCACTATTCTGACTCACCGATGGCAACCTTCTGAGCTAGAGATGAGGAAGAGGCCACTGTAACTGTTGGCTCCAGGAACCACACTAGCATAGACACAATCCGTGTTATCAAAATAGTTGCTTCATGCCCTGCATCTCAAGGTAAGAACTAAACACTAAGTCCTATGCATTGCTGCTGCAGATAATTCAAATTCATCCATGGCTGTGCTTGCCAGAAAAAAAATGAAGCAGAAAAAGTGCATTTCTTATTCATTCCTGCTTTCCAAATATCATGTGGATCTAATGTTTGGTAAAAGCCAGAATACTGGCTCAAGCCTGTAATCCCAGCACTTTGGGAGGC
>CM052648.1:150344666-150455486 GCA_028533165.1 Leontopithecus rosalia | reverse complement strand
AAATATATTTAATAAAGCCTATATCAATATACCAAATTTACTTCAGCTGCTGTGGCATCTCCTCAACAGCTGATAACTGGTAATGCCTTTAATTTCCATCTTGATGTGTAAAAATGGCACGTGAATATGTGAATTTCCCTTTCTTCAGAGTTCAGCTATATATTAGTTTTTTCCTTTAATAATATATTTGTATAGGTTTGTCGCAGGAGGAAAAGCATCCAATTGACCAATACCTTTCATGTAAATATTTCATTAATTTGTTTCTTTCAATTAGTTTTGACTGGCAATCTGCTAGGTATTTTATTTAATTTTTATATCTTTCTTCAGTTTGAGAACATTCTTCTACTATTAATTTAGTATTTAGTTATTTTTTATTTTGTCCCATTTTTCATATATGCCAATTAGGATTTATTCCTAATTCTTAGTAGTAAATAGACTTTTTAAAATCTGTACTTAATCTTTACTGGACTTTATTAATTTTGCATAGTTAGTGATGAGACTTTTCAATTTTTCAAGAATTTCTCACAGCTTGGCTTTTTTCAATTTAGAATGTTGTTTTCTTCTAAAAGCACCTTTGAATATGGTTTCTCCTCCATTTATTCTATTCCTTTAAAAACATTTTAATTAATATATATTTACATATCAACTACCTATTTATCTGTTACTTTCATGTGTATTCTGGGGACTTGCTTCCAATTTTTCTCTTTAGTTGAAGTTTTAATGGTTCATTTTCCCTTTTTAAAATTTCCTTTAGCTCTATTTTCAACATTTTATTTCTTATTTCATTAGGAGACAGGGGTATGCTTTTGATAGCAACAGGAGACAACATATTCCTAGGCAGGCAAAGACAGGTCCCTGGTGAAACCTGACCTTCCAGCCAAAGACAGGTTAAAGCCTGAAAACAGAGCTGCCAATTCAGATAGTTCCTGTCCATGACAGGAACTTTTATCCCCATCTTGCCCTCTCTCTATATATTGATTTATTCTGGATGATGCCTTTTAACCAATCAAATGGTGCTTTTCCAAAGACCACCATGGACCAATGAGCATGCACTCCACCATTCTGAGCCCATAAAAAACTTGGACTTCGCCTTATATGGGTCTACTCACTTTTGGTCCCCCTCTAGTTGCCAAGGGCAACCTGCTTTCAGGGTCCCCTCTCACAGTTCAGAGCTTTCCTTCCATCTTTCAATAAAATTCTCTGCCCTACTCTTACTGGTGTCTGCTCATCTTATTCTTCTTGGTCACGTGACAAGAACCTGGACCTCACCGAGCTGTGGGGTGGCGGGAACAAGAAAGCTGCAACAGGCTCCCATTCGCCCAGCTGAGGGTACCACGCCCTCCTGCTCGCCAGGCAATGGGAGAGAAAAAGCCATGGGCGCCATTCCCTTCTGCTTCCTAACTACAAAAGCCATAATATTTCTTGGGGGCTCAGACTTCAGGACTCCCCAGGCTTCACGTTGCCGGCATCTCTGTTTTCAGTCACCACCATGTTCCCCTCGTCTAGATGCCAGTGCCCAACGTGGAAGCTGCAGGCGGCACGCCTGTTCCAACCGTGGGCTGAGTGCAGAGTCACAGCAGGAAGAGGATCTGGGTGGGTAGCACAAGCCGATTGCAGCCTGCAGGGCCGAGTGTGGAGAGCGACCCTAGTGGGCCAGTGTGAGAACCCAGGCAGAGGTCATGGCACCTGCAGAGATTTTCAGTGGGCGAAGCGGCACCTAAGGAATCCTGTAGCACTTTGTCACCGAGGGACAATCTTAGCTTGTACAGTGGTGCAATCTTAGCTCACTGCAGCCTTGAACTTAGGCGTTCAAACGCTTCTCTCACCTCAGCTTCCTAAGTAGCTAGGATCACAGGCATGTACCACCACACCCAGCTATTTTGTTATGTTATTTTTTTGAGAGGGGGTCTTGCTATATTGCCCAGGCTGCTCTTGAACTCCTGGCCTCATGAGATCCTCCTGTTTCTATCTCCAAAATTGTTGGGATTACAGATGTGAGCCACTGCATTCAGCTTTATTTTCTGTTAAATTAATTTTATTAGTAATTGTTTGTTTCATTTAATAAAATTCAGAATAAAAGCTCAGAGATTATTCAGATTATAATAATGTCATATAAACCCTTAGGAGGTAGAAAATTTCATCCAGTTTTAAACGATCATATATTAATCTTCCTTTTAGTGGCACTTTGTTATTTTTGATTCATGTAACAGTTTTCCTACTGCTTTAGCATGCTTATAATAGTGTAAGTGCACTGGCGACTCTTGTTTAGGGAACATTTAAATTCTCTCTTTATTTTAGAAGCTCAGGCCTTCGGTTATCTGAAAGAGCACAAGGACCTTGGACACCTACTTTACCTCTAGGTGTTACTTGCATCACTAACCAGTTTCCAGGTAAAGGTGTGGGAAGTACACTGTCCCCTTAATGGATACTGCTCAAGTTTCAGTTTGTTCCATGGTTATAAGAAGGATGAACAAATCACTTAAGCAAAGTAACTGGTTACTGCAGGAAATCCTAGCAGATTCTTGTCTATATACTCATAAGCACACTTATATATTTTTTTCATGTATGTGTAACTTGGTTTTCTTCGGCTTTACTGCACTTAAGTGCAACTAGATTACTGTCACGTTTCTCATCAGCTATGTTTAGTTCTTTTTTCTTTTTTCTTTTTTTTAATTTTTATTTTTTTATTGCATTTTAGGTTTTGGGGTACATGTGCAGAACATTCAAGGTAGTTGCATAGGTACACATGTGGCAGTGTGTTTTGCTGCCTTCTGCCCCTTCAACCATATTTGACATTTCTCCCCATGCCATCCCTCCCCCGCTCCCCCCCACTGCTGTCCCTCCCCTATTTCCCCCAATAGACCTCAGTGTGTGGTACTCCCTTCCCTGTGTCCATGTGTTCCCATTGTTCATCACCCGCCTATGAGTGAGAATATACGGTGTTTCCTTTTCTGTTCTTGTGTCAATTTGCTGAGAATGATGTTCTCCAGATTCATCCATATCCCTACAAAGGACACGAACTCATCATTTTTTATTGTGTCTTGATCATGGGGCGTTTTTTTCTTTATCATTCAATTGAGTCTATGCAACTCTAGAGAAGTCTAATAAGAAAACAAAGTAGAAAGATTTTGAAAAGCCAATCCTCCTCCAGATTCATTACAACTATATATTGTAGCTCCCATTTCCCGTGAAAACAGACCTTATCTACCTAAATTGGAAGATATTAGTTTTATGCCTTTTTCTTTTTTTATTCGTCTCGTGTTTCATGATGATGTATTATCCCCTTGTGACATAGAATAGAGTTTGAACCAAATGTGTACTTTCAATTTAATTGAAATGTATTCTGGGAGAAAATTCCCAGCATTTTTTCTGATAGAATTAAAGTTTAAATCTCAAGGTATTTTGATGGCATTACAAGTGAGTTTTAAAAAACAAAATTATTCAAACATATTTTTAATTAATCACCTCCATTAAATTTTTCTAATGCCTGATATTAGTTGTTTTGCTCTATAAATAACATTTTAATAGTTTGCTGGAGGACCACCCCTAAACAGAATAGATAAGATTAACTGAAGTAGATTATTTAGCACAAAAACAGAATAGTCACTTTATTATAACGAACAAAAATTTACTTAAGAATGTATTTTCAGAGTTTCTACAATAATAGCAAGAATTACTTCTAGTCACTCAAAAATAAAATTTAAACAAATGGAGTGACTTATGTCCTTTTGATCATTCCTTTCTAAATTCTGTCACTGTGGTATTCTATAATTTTTGTCATTAAAAACAATGTATTTTATTTTTATGGCTAATTTTTTGTAATAATATTTTTAGGTTGATAACTCAAGAGTTAGTTAGAAAATATTCCTAGCAGCCTTTTGAGAAAACTAATGGATATGTGCAAGTGCTTTATTAAAATTAAGTAATTTTTATAAATATACTCTATATAAATGACACTTGCCACCTTAAAATTAAAGACTAAAATTTATAGACACTTTTATTAAGTACAAACTGGGAAAATGTTCAATATTTGCATTGTTCTACAATGAAATTATAATTCATTTAAGTCATTTAGGTATATTTTGAATCACTGGGAAATGTGCAATTTCCAACCAATTTCAAACTTCTAATATCCACCTACACTACATTAAGTTGTCGTGAAGTTAAATCAAGACAGTATGGTTGTTATATGGGCAGTTTATCAAATTTACTGGAAATTCACTCAAAAAACTTAGTATTCTCATAGAAGCTTTAATTTCACTAACTTAGACTTTATTCAAGTAATTTGCTTGTTTGATCAAGTATATCCCAAGAATATAAATTTCAAAACACTTTAGTAAGAAAATGCAAATTATAGTTATATAATAAAAAATTTAGAAAAATGATGTAACATTTGTGTCTAATGAATCAAAATTAAAACTAATTTGTTGTATTTCCAAATAATAATAATGTACTTATTCCATAATATTTTATTCTTTATACTTACATTAGTCAGTGATAAGTTCAGCTTGAATTTAAAAACCTACATGATATAAACAAATAAATGACCTTCAATATGTCAAGTCAATAGAAGACAAATCTTTGTGCTTTTTTTACTTAGATATTTTTATCTATTTCTCATGTATTATACCATATTATAGACACAAAGATCAGTAAGACATCATTTAATCAAGTCAGAGCACAATAAAGTAAATATATGAGAGGAATAATCAAGTCACTTTTTGGTAGCATGCAAGTGTCATCAGAGAAGTATAAAATACACTTTAGAAGGAGGTCAAAAAATTGGTAGATCACAGATGTTTTCAGGTAACTATTTCTTGAGAAATTAACATATAAAAAAGAACTATGATACAGATAGGATGTTAACAGAGAGACGAAGAGGCCACAGGAGGCCAGGAAGGGGAGTCCAGGAAGAATGTTGGGAGGAAAATAGTGGCAATTGGTTATTGGGATAAGTTAAAATATTTGAAAAAAAATAGACGCAGAATACTTGCACAATAAGTTTGAGACCTTTGTTATACATCCATGAAGAACAGTTTAAATGGACTTGAAGAGGCAAATGGAAAAGCCACATGCAAACACTGCTTTACACAGATTTTATTGGCAGTTATTTTAAGGATGAATAAGCATAAGGAAAACTTCTTTTCAGTAGTAGTTGAAATCTTTTAAGCCAAAGATAATTAGAGCTTGAGCTGATTTGCTGGTAGTAACCTTTGAATCAATGGAGCAGATGAAAGAGACTCAAAAAGAGGCAAACTACATAACAGGGTTATTTGTTGAGGAATCAGAGAGTGTGGTAAAATGGTGAATTCCAGCTCAGCTGTCTCCAGGTTGTACTTTATTATTAATAATTGTATTATTAATAAGATTGCATTGTTGCCAAAGTTAAAATAATTTCCATTGAAATTTGTTTTTTAAACCATCATTAGATTATAAACGTATTGCCTAATTTTAAAACGTTTCTCATTATATGTTTTGTAATATATTTCCTACTTAGGTTCACTGTAATTAGGGATCTAACTCTATACAATATAAATCCTTAGAATGGTGTTGACATGCTGTTTTATGACTCAGGATATGGTCAATTTTGGTAACTGTTTCATGTGTACTTGAAAATATGTATTCCCTAATTGTTGGATGCATTGCTCTATATGTGTCAATTAGAGTATAGTTTGTTAATTATGTTATTTGACTCATCTACATCTAATAATTTTATGTTTGCTTAGTCTATCCATTATCAGAGTAGTACTAAAAAGCATCTCAAAATGATTACGGATTTCTTTATTTATATTTCAGTTATTGTTGTTTTTGCCTGATATATTAATATTATGAAAGTGTCACATTGTCTACATACAAATTTAGATTTATTTATTTGATTTTTTTCTCTCTTTATACTTTGCACATTCCTGTGTACTTATATTTAAGGCATGTGTCTTGTATTCAACCCATTTATTATGTAACTCAGTACAACAATATTAGCCATAAAGTATCTTTATAAGGTCAGAGTGTTTGTCTGTCTTCTTCATGACATACCCAGTTGTCTAGCAGTATAGTTTGCATATAAGAAATGGTAATAAAAAATTCAATTAATGGCTAAATAAATCATGAACTTCTATTTCAGTTATCTTTAGCATCAATTATCACTTTCTTTGATACAGTATTTCTTTTTTTTTCCCCCCAGGATGGCAGTCAGTTCTCTGCATGTGTGCTAAACTACGTAATGACAGCTATTTTGCCACAGAATTCTCTCTCCTATAGAACATTGAGCTCAAGTCTATCTATTTATTTCTCTATCCATCTGCACATATGTATATTACACACCCATACATTCATGTACTGGAATATGTGTATATCGCATATTCTACTACAGATCCTGACCTAGTTCCAAAATTAATACTGGAATGAGGATGTAAAATTTAGGTTCACATATTCGTAAAATATACTTACTAATTTTACTAAACATTATACCTATATAGCTTATCTTATGTACTATTTACAGGATAAATTAATGTAAAACTATGCCTTCATATGTTACAATCCAAGTATTGGGTTTCTCTGTTTAAATTTCCTAGACATAGTAAAACAGAACAGCATTTTCTTTTGGATAATCAATTGTTATAACATGAAATTGCAGAAAACCTCATGAGAGCTCCCCAAAGAAATAAAAAGACAGTCCATCAAAACTTATATTTATCCTGCACAGACAATTATGTCATCGGATACCTAGATAATTGTTTGTCGTGGTATTAATGTCTGGATGAGTTAAGAAGTCATATAGGTTTATAGTTTATAATACTTTGGTATTTCACCAAATCAGCTTACGTATCTCAATTTTTCTTCCTCTAAACAACACAAGTTTTATGTTTATTTTGTGAGTGCTATAAACTTTTTTTAAAAAGGATATAAAACAAGAATGTGAAATAGTTCATCAAGTACTCGATAACGTATTTGCATTTTAGTGGAGACATTGGGAATAGTTCATAGTTAAGATGATGGATGGATTTAAATCTAAAAAACATTTTAATTAATTAGATTTGACAAAACTATTTTAGATGGTTGCAAGTTTACTTTGCTATTTTAAAAGATAGTGACAGTTCTGTATAACCTAGAAACACCCAGTGTGGAGTTTGGACATGACATGCACATGCCTCATTTATATTTTGATTACTTTCTAAGTGCCGACAAGGTTCTGTGTTCATGAATAATTCAAATCATCTAAAAGAATGGGCTTTTTACATTCCATTTCAGAGTTTAGTTTTTCAGGCAGGATGTCTTAACAATGTAAAACACGTGTCACTGATTGAATATGATTAGAAATACACCGTGATCTGACAGTTAACAATTATTCCCATAAGTTTTATTCTTGCAGGCTATATAAATGATATAAAAATAGGCACAGTAACTCAAAGTATAAGTCACAGATACTTTAAAAATAAATAATATGTGTAATTTAAAGATAGAATAAAATTTAAATATAAGTGTATGATATTTTAGCCAATTAAATGCAATGGATTTAGTTAAGTGTCACAGAAAAATTATTATTAAAAATGTTAAATGAAAATGTGAAAGGCTATTGTTTTGAACTGAGCTTTTGTACTTGGCCCCAATAGACCAGACCAAACCAAAATGGAGTCACTTATGCTGATGTTCCATGTCACCAAACCAAAGCTAATTCATTTATTTGACTTTCCCAGATATCAGAGGAGAGGTAACAGCCAAATTGGCCAAGGTTAGCCAGCATGATAAAGAAGTTCCCTCTACTTTAACCCTGATGAAAAAGTAACCTGATGTTAAACTATCTGCTATTGTTTTTATTGCTCTGTTTTCCTTGTTCCCACCTTAACAAAATTCACTGTTCTACTGTACAATGAAGCTTTCATTCCATTTTGTAGAATGAATGGAGGCTGCTCAGATTCATGAATTGCAAATAAAAGCCAATTATGATCTTTAAACTAAATTTGTTGTAATTTTATCTTTTAAGAAAAATAATACACCAATGCACGAAAAGCAAATTTTCAGTTTAAGATGATTTTCCAATTTTCTAAAGCAAAGTACTGAAATACTAAAGCATACATTTTCAAATTCAACTAGTTTATTGCATGATTTTCTTGATTCATAATAAATTTATCTCTATGTGCTTTTTATTCCTCTAATAAAAAACAATAAAGTAGGATTTGTGAAACTTAAAATTTGAAAGAAAAATTAAACAGGAAAAATTTTATTTATTTCCAACCACAGAACATAGTGCCAGTGCATACTAAAACTAGAAACTAGTAAATTTACACATTGTTTAGTTAACTAGCATAGTTAATTTCAGTTCAAATATTTAGATATTGAAAAGTATTTAATTATAGAGTGAAAATAAGCAGCAATTTGGAAACATTGATTTGATGTATTCTCAATCACTGATTGCTTTTCTAAAACCAATTTCATTTGGTTAATAGTAATGTTGAGCTTTGGCGAACTGACTGTTCTGACTGGATTGTCAGGCTAGATTAAATTTTTTTTCTATTTACTTAACTTTTTTCTTTGTGATTATGTATCATTGTTTTTGTTATGCAAGATGACAAATACATTCTACACAATAATTTACAAAAAATATGTTATTTGTACAATGTCTATGTATACATACATATGTGTGTGTATATATATACAGACTGTTCATATATACGTGTGTGCATATAGTCTCAGTTATATGTATATACATATGAACATATATACATGTGTGTATGTGTATATATATGAACATATATACATGTGTGTATGTGTATATATATGAACATATATACATGTGTGTATGTGTGTGTGTATATATATATGTTTGTGTGTATATATAAAACATGTGGAAGGGATACCTACCAAAGTAGCAGACTGTATATATGAACATATATATGTTTGCAAAGCACAAATGAGCTTTCTTCCCACCTCTGTTCCCTTATCAATTAAATCACCCCAGAAACATTCTCTGTTGTTAAGGCACTAAGTATCTTTGCAGCTATTCTATGCATATGCAAGTAATATGCAGATTATGTTTAATATGAATTATAATGTGAACACTTTTTCATTTTACCTTTTTCCACTTGTTAATGTACATTAGTGATTGAACTACCTTTATACCTTTCAATTTAATTGTACTCCATTGTACGATTCTATTTTCATGTATTTGACTGTACTCTGTTGATGACTAGTTACGTTGTTCCTAAAACCTAATGCTGAAATGGGTTAGCCTTATACTTCTTCAAGTGTATTTGTAAGTATAGCCTAAATTCCAAAACTTAAATGGTGAAAGGGGATATATCTGTATTTGATAGGTTACACCAATTTGTTAGTGGTAGAGGTTTATGAATTTTTATACCCACGAGAAATATATGAGTATCTACGTTACTCAGTGATATCCTTAACATAGTATGTAATTATCCCATTTCAAATCCCAAATGGAATACCGCAATAGAAGTCAATTCTGAGAGTAACCACCCAGAGTCCTGACTGAATGGCCATAAATCCAGAAATTCCCACAACTCACTTAAGGTTCAATAATTTGCTTGAACAACTCAGAGAGACGAGGATAGCACTACGCTTAGAAATACTTTACAGTTTTATTCTAATGGATACATATACATAGGCAAGGACTAGAAATGTCCAAATTGCATAGCTTCCATGTTCCCTCCCTTGGAGTTAGAGTGTTCACAAACCGTCAATATGTTCACAAGCCAGGAAGCTACACTGAGCTCTGGGTCCATCATTTTTACTGGAGTTTTATTATGCATTCATGAATAATTAAATCACTATCCATGTGATTTAATCATCTGCAAACCGCTTTCTCTACCTTGAGGTCTGGCAGCTGAAAGTTTCAATCCTCTAATTGCAGGCTGTCTTTCTGGAGACCAGTCCTTATCTGGAAACCATGTAGAGGTCCACCATGAGTCACCTCATTACTCTAACAAAGAAACATCAATCATTCAGAAAATTCCCAAATAATTCTAATTATTTGAGCCAAGAAACGGGGAAAAAGACCAGATTTATTTTTTATTATTCCATAGTACTCTAATACTGGACCAACCTAATATTTCAAAATGGGATTTCATTGTTCTTTCATTTTCATATAACTTATAATTACTAAGGATGTGCATGTATTTTTGTCTGAACCATTTTGTTTTCATTTCCTATATCCTTTTCTTTAACCATTTAATTCTAGTTCATAGCCTATTTCCCCTACAGATTTTTCGTCTAGTCTTCTTGATTTGTAATGCATGTATATACATATATTTATGCACACGTGTATATATATGTGCACATATACAAATTATAACTTGTCATAAGAAGCACTACATTTTTTTATATTTGTAGATGATATCCTTTTTCATGTGCAATTTTTAAAATGTAGTTGAATTTAACAATGTTTATGTTGTTTTTGCATCTTGATTGGGTCACTCTAAGTAAAACATTTCTAGGCTTATGCTCAAGTAAAATAAATTTTTCTTAGTACATTCTTGATATGCTTTTTAATCTCTTATATTTCTGAATATACTTTATAAAGAATCATACTGAATATTACCAAATGCCTTTCTGGCATGATAATTTATATGACTTTTTAAAAATTCAATAACATAATAGTGTTTTAAAAGAGATTTTAATATTAAACCAACACTTCATTCCTAGCATAAAACTGTTTTGTTACGTTGCATTGTATTTGAGTTGCTCCTCGTTTGTGTTAAAAATTTAAGGTGAGTGTGGAAACACCTTTCCCCTGACTTTATGTTTTCATCATTCAGTTAAAAATCCCTAACCTATTTACACCAACTTACTGAATATTCTTTAAAGGAGAAAGTAGTGAATTACCTTCTTTATAAGGTTCTCATCCTGGATCACCCCCTACAGGAGGACTTGAGACAAAGGCCCCCACTTTAGTAAATAATGTTGTACATAGTCCCAGGGAGCTGCAAGGGGGATTTGAATGATAGGAACTGGGAAAGAGAGACAAACCATTTAGAAATATCTTAACTGTTGTCCACTGTAGTGGGTGACAGTGGCTTGACCTTTTTAGGATGTTTGAAATTCACTTCAAAATTATCCCAGGTGAGGACATGAAGGGAATATTTTTCTGCTACCTTTATTCCTTAATTGGTTAATGAAAACTCTACACATTTTAATCCCCTAACCTCTAAGATTGCATATGTACAGGTGCTAAGTGGATTCCCACAGACATTCCATAGAGATACATCAGAGAAGTGAGAATTTCTGGGGCTTAAAGCAAAAGTTGGGGAGAGTTTCAGTTTGAGAAAATCCGTTTTATCTGCACAACTTTTCAGAAGACTACTTAGAAATTGTGGCTTCATCAATGCCTGGGGCAAGAAAAGGCCCTCCAAATTTATAATAGTGACAAAAGCTATTCAATGCAGTCATCTGTTCGCACCACTCAGATACTTACATTAAAGCCAGACAGCAACAGAACCTCTTCTTGGTTGTAGCTCAATCTCTTAAAAGACATAATGCAAGTCAGCTAATAGGACAAAACAACAATTTCTCTCCAGCAGCAGTGAACAACTCCAAGGCTGTGATTAATATTCATCATCCTCTTCTTTCATCACTCATAATAGATTTTCTTCATTCTTGGCTTATATTTTGGCGGGTCTAGGTTGCTTACTACGTGAGTTGACCTAGATCTTCTCCCCCAAAATTTCTGAGCCTTTATTTGCCTTGTTATTGTCTTTCTGTGGTTGTTACAACTGCCCATTTGCTCTTACCCTCCCAAACCATATAGCTTATGGATCCTCTGGTAACTGGCCATTATCTCCCTCTATATAGTAACTATTTGTTTTTTGTTAACTGGAAGGAGAAACACAAAGTGGCCAAGTATAACCTAACTTCAATTTCTGTGGAACTCTTACATGGAGAAAGTATTGTTGCCAGTAGTAGCAAGGACCTCTATCTAATTAGCAGAGTCTAATGTAATGGGAGAAGAAAGCATTTCCTAAGTTAGTTATTAGAAGTTATTGTGAGAGGGGCCTATAATGTTTCCATAACCCAGGTGAGTTTGAATATATTTCCCTTCCAAATCTCATGTTGAAATGTGATCCCCAATTTTGGAGGTGGGACCTGGTGAGAGGTGTTTTGATCATGGGGCTGATCCCTCCTGAGTGACTTGGTGCTATTCTCATGATAATGAGTGGGTTCTCCCTCTATGAGTTTACCTAAGATCTGCTTGTTTAAAACAGCCTGGAACCTCCCCCTCTGTCTCTTGCTTCTTCCGTCACTATGTCATATGCCTGCTTCCTCCTTTACCTCCTGACATGATTGTAAGAATCCTGATGCCTCACCAGGAGTCAGGCAGATATTGGTGCCATGCTTATACAACCTGCAGAACCATGAATCAAAATAAACCTCTTTTATTTATAAATTTCCCAGTCTCAGTATTCAATTACAATAATGCAAATGAGCACACCAGTTCCAAATCTCATATTCTAGCCATTAGGGACCCATCACCATTCATGAACAATTGACAAGATACCACCCATCCATAAATTGATATTCCTAAGCTGGCATCTCAGTTGAGCCTTTAAAAGGCTGTTTTACTATTATACTATGCTAGTTCCTTCACATATGTGGGATTTGTGGTAGGACCGGTGGAAACCATGATCATGTGCTCATAGTCACATCTTCTTTGCTGCAAAGTGAACCCCTTACTCTTAATCAATGTTATATGAACTACCATGCCAATTGATCAAAATATTTGCAATCATTTGGATACCAAAGTATTATTGTGAAAATGTACTATGGGTATGTGATCTGAGCAAGTTACAGGATGCAGCAAATAGAGTAATATACACATGGGAAGACTATTGCTAGCAGGAACTTCCCCTCCCCTCTTAAGAATATGGACCCCATCGTAGGGAGCCCAAACAATTGCTTTCATTAAAAAATAAAGAAAGAAAGCAACCAGACAGCTTAACACATCATCAATGTTATTGTTTTCTTTTTTCCCTTTCCTTTTTTGTAATTTCTGTGTGTAGGGGTCTTTTACGTTAAATAGGGATAGGACAACTGGATAGCATTTTTTGTAAATTGATATTAGAGAAGTCATGCATATCAGGCGTAAATCAACATCAGTTGGATCATTATGATGAATACTGAAAGATTAAAATTGAATTTAGGAATGGTAATGTCCAAAGATACTTTTAAATGATATTTTGAGTACTAGAGTTTAATTCAAAGAAAATTGAAAGTTGTTCTGTAAAAGAAAATTTTTAAATACATGATTGAATATATCCAAATGTCTTCAATACCATGTAGGCAATAATCATATAAAAGTAATTTAATAGCATACTAATTGAGATTCAATTTTATAATTGAAAATCAAAATGTAATATTAAGAATATAGTTAACACTTTTTTCATTATCACCATGAGATGTCTAATTAAAATTCTTTCTTAATGATGTTTTTCAACTTTTATTCCTTTAGAATTGAAAAGAGTAAGAAAAGAAAATACAATTTGAATACATTTTTTAAGCTAGATATTTACAGTGAACTGTCAAAGACCTCTTCACATTGACCTAAATCCCTTATGTAGAATACTTTGTTATTTATTTAATTTGTAAAGCACAAGGCACATAGGTTGCTAAATGCCAATATTAAGAAAAAGAAAAGAAATACATTACTGACTTTAGTAATTTTCCTTAAGTATAAAAAAAGACAAGGCCACAGTATTTTAATTTTACACAAAAACTATTTGATATGAGTTTCATGCTTTCATAATTAAATAGAAACTACTAGTTAAGATGTTAGAAACTATGGTATTAGTATTTTAACGTGTTGTTTTTTATTTTTAAAAATTTCCAAGGCGAAATATATGAGTGTCTTTGCTCTCTTCATTAAAAATTCTAGGATATCTGCTTGACATTTGAATGCATATTTCATTCACATCTATTGTTGCTATCAAGTTTTCCAATAGAGCATCAAAGCTGCTGAATACATGTTTAATTCCGAATTTCATTTCTTTCTAAATTGCACTATCCTTAAGCAATGCATCATCATCACAGGTCATTGCACTGATGAAATTAATCTGATAAAACACCTGTGTGACAGAGAAAATGATATATTAGTGTGATTCATCATTAATGAACATCATCAGCCCATGATCTATTAGTGTATTGCTCAAAGGATGGTGTCATTAGGAAAGAGTGAGTTCCCAGTGTTAAATTATGGTGTAGAAGGCAGTCGCTAGAGAGTGTCATAACCCATGAGGCAGCAAGTAGATGTGCCAATACAAAATCAAATTTTTTAGAACTTTGTTTTTATTTTAAAAATGTTAGATTTACATCTTTACTAATAAGGTTTAGTGCCCAAGGGCAAAATTAAGTTTGTCTTGATAATTCATCTACTATTAATTGCTTATCTATCCTCTATAAATTCTAATATTTATGAGGAAGACTAACATATGCTTTATTACCAAAGGGAAACAAAAACAATTTTATTTAAAGGTAAATATAGAAGAATTTGGAGTATCTATGAAAAAAATTCTGCAAAATTGTCTCTTCTTATTTGGGCATAAATGTAGGTAGCATCAGTGACCAGTTTTTTATTTTCAGATTTAGTAGGAAATCACCCTAAAATGTCTTTGAGTAATCCAACCAGGAAATTTAAAATAAGTTTATTCAAGATCAAGTTAAGATCTGTGTGTACATACAATAGAATTTAAAACAGGCAGCTAACTTAAAAAATGTGAAATAATCTAAATAAACTTTTTTACATAATCGTGACTAGTTTGGTCTATTGGTTTAAAATAACTTTAAAATGTGACTGAAGGTTTAACAATTGTGTTAATATGAACAGAGACTGAATACTGAACCTCTGTCCAAAACATACCCTCAATGAGAAAAAGAGTTTTATCTGCTTAATTCGTTGTTTTATATCTAGTATAGAGTCTAGCACATGTTAGGCTCTGAAGTATTCCTGTAATTAATTAATTAACTACTTTAATGTAAAAAATATTTTCAAACGGATTCAGAGGCCTTAGATCATGAATGCATTTGAATAGCATCTGTATTCATGTGGTTTGAAACATGATTTAAATACTATCAAATACTAAATGTATCTTGTTGATACTGTCATTAATTTTCTTACCTATATGAAAAAATTAATTTTCTTACTTATATGAAAAAATAAATGTTTATATTCTTTCTTTGTAGTCTTATAGATAAAGAAGCTACCACATGAAAATTTGAAATAGTCCAGGCATAGGTTGATAGTAAAATGTTTATCAAGGGGATTCATATTGTTAGTGAGGCACTGTGTTAGAAGGACTGTCCGCTGGGGGCTTTGTTTCCAGCACAGCACTTCTCTGAATTTCCCACCTCTGGCCAGCTAGGGTCTTTTGTTTCCACTTTCCCGCCTCTGGCAGGGCAGGTAGCCGCTTTGTCCCTGAATTTCTCTCTTCTGGCTCTTGAAGGTGGGGGCTCTCTGACTGAGGGTTGTAAAACAGTAGCCAATCCAGTAAAGGATTCAAAGATCAATTAATCCAGAGGAAGTTTGAAAAAAAAAAAAAACCCTCCTTGGAGGAGAGCATGAATGAGGAGTACCACAGTCAAAGGTCTAGCCATTGGCACCTTCTCCTGGTCCCTTTCACCACGCGTGGAAGCTGTCCTTACACTCTGCCTAATAAATCGCACTATCGCTCACTCTTTGGGTCCACAAGTTCTATTTAAGCTGTAACACTCACCGCGATGCCGAGCCCCCTTTCCTCATTCTTCAGGGTTAGGAATGCCAAGAGCCCAAGTTGCAGGTGGAGCTATTCCGCTTCTATGGTTGCCTAGCAGTTAGGACTCCTGCTTTTCACCCAGGCAGCCCGCGTTTGACTCCCAGTATGGGAACCAGGGAATCCAGCTGTAGCTACTCCGTTTACACTAGCAAGAAATAGTAAATAATCTTACTGGAATTTTCAGTACCGAGAAGATGGTACAGACACTTTACTTGCCCTCCCTTCCAACTAGCTACAATTATAAACCTTTGAAATACTACCAGAGGCAAGCAAAAAAAAAAAAAAATAGGAAGAGTCTTAACGGGTTTGCATTCCAAAACTAGAGGAACAACAGAGTGACTGGAGGTATTCTATACATATACACTAATTCACCAGAAGAAGGCTAACCAGAGCCAGTGTTTCTCTATCCCAACTTGAAATAAAAGGCAGTCCATGTAGGTCCATTTTTTCCCAGACAGAATGGGAGCCCTTCCAACAATACTAGACTTATTTGTACGCACATCGGGAGGCTTTGTAACTGGAAAGGGTCAGGGGAAGCATTCTTCTTTTCTACAAAGCCTGAGACTGTAAAGTGGCCTAATAAACACCAAGGCAGATGCGACTGCCAAGAGAGACTACAACAGCCTTGTCTGTGAAGTCTCAGTGGCCCCCTGAAACTCCCTTCCCACCCCTCACTAGTAATATGGGGGTGGGCAGGATAAAGCCTGGGAAAAAACAGTTGGAAGAAGTAACCTAGCCCAGAAAGTGCTCTAATTTCTCTAGGCAGAGGGAATCCCATAACAAATTCCTGGAAAGGGAAGTCCTCTTAGGCCTGATACTCCCTCCCCTAATCGGGGGTCAGTGGGATGAGTATGAGGAACTGGCAGGAGAGACCCAGCCATAGCTGGTAGCCTGGCCCAGAGAGTCCCCTTGTTTCTTAGGGTCTGAGAATCCTCTCCTCTGTCTAGACACCTGGGGCAACTGCGGGCCATTGGTATGGAGATTTCACCACAGCATGTCTCTGACTAAAGAAATATCTTCATCTCCCAGGGCCTTGGACTCTCTTCCCCAACAGAAAAACACCTGGAGGTCAGCTCAGAGAAACTTCTGATCCGTCATGGAGCACACTCAGGGACCAATAGATGCCCTAACAGCGTCGGTTAAACCAAGCCAAACAAACTAATACCACAAAGACTCGGAAACTTCAACTGCCCTTTGAACCAGAATCCACAAAAGTAAGCCAGGACCTAAATGCTAAACATAAACATAAACAGAGTAACTACCTTCTAAAAGGAAAGATTTAAATAGGACATAGAGTCTCCTAACAGAATAGACAAAATGCACCACATAAAATTAAATCCCCTGTCATACCAAGAATGAAGGAAATTATACTTTAAATAAGAAAAGATAAACAGCTGACATGAACACTGTGATAGATTAGATGTTTGGAATTATATGCCATTATAAAACGATCCAACAATCAATTGCACATTTTCTTGAAACAAATGAAAAAATAGAGAATCTCAGCAAAGAAACAGAAGTTAATTTTTAAAGCCTACTGGAAACTATAGAACAGAAATAAATTAGAAATGACAGAGTGGCTCACGCCTGTAATCCCAGCACTTTGGGAGGCCGAGGCGGGTGGATCACGTGGTCAAGAGATCGAGACCATCCTGGTCAACATGGTGAAACCCTGTCTCTACTAAAAATACAAAAAATTAGCTGGGCATGGTGGCGCGTGCCTGTAATCCCAGCTACTTGGGAGGCTGAGGCAGGAGAATTGCCTGAACCCAGGAGGTGGAGGTTGAGGTGAGTTGAGATCACGCCATTGCGCTCCAGCCTGGATAACAAGAGTGAAACTCTGTCTCAAAAAAAAAAAAAAAAGAAATGACAGAGAATAGAATCAGTGAACTTGATCCAATGTACCCAGTTCAGCCTTTACCCAAGCTGAACAATGGAGAGGAAATAGACCAGGAAAAAATGAACAAAACAGTAGAAACATGTGGGACAACAAAAGATACAAGATTTGTTTCATCAGCTTCCAGAACAGGGAAAGAGTGTGAGACAAAATAATATTGAAAGAAATAATGGCTGGAAAACTTTTCAAGTTTGTTTAAAACACACACATATACAAACACATGCACACCGGGCTACAGTTTCAAGAAACTGAATGAAATTCAAAGGGATTAAAGACAAAGAAATCTGTACTAAGACATAACATAGTCAAACTTCTGAACATTTTGAAAAATAAGGAAATAAATCTTGAAAGCTGCCAGAGATAAACAACTTAAAGAGGAACATAGATTGTAATGTCAGCAGATTTCTCATCTGAAACCATGGAGTCCAGAAGAAGTCCACATTTTTCAAGTGCTGGCCTATAAAGAAAACAGAGCAAACAAACAGAAAAACACCAACCCTGTCCACCACAAATTTTATATTAATTCAACCTTTAGGAATGAAGGGGAAATAGATACATTTCAACTAAAGGAAAATTTTAAAACTTTGTTGCCGGCAGACCTATTCTTAAAGAATGGCTACAGGAAGTTCTTTGAGCAGTGTAATAGTCTGTTTTCATGCTGCTAATAAAGACATACCTGAGACTGGGTAATTTATAAAAGAAAGAGGTTTAATTGACTCACAGTTCCACATGGCTGGGAGGCCTCACAATCATGGCAAAAGGTGAATGAGGAGCAAAATCACACTTTACATGGTAGTAGGGAAGAGAGTGTATGCATGGGAACTCCCACTTATAAAACCATCAGATCTCATGAAACTTATTCACTATCAGAACAGCATGGAAAAGACCCACCCCCATGATTCCATTACCTCCCACTTGGTCCCTCCCATGACATCTGGCAATTATGGGAGCTACAATTCAACATAAGATTTGGGTGGGGACAAAACCAAATCATATCAAACAGGAGTGAATGATAATTTTGGAGCATCAGGAAGAAATGGGGAATATAAAAAAGAAAAGATACATGGGTTTATAAAAGACTGTTTTTTTCTTTCTGCATTTTAAATAAGCTCACTCTACTGCTACACCTCACCTTTGTTTATCATACTTTAGTCTCCTTGGTTTTCTTTCCTTTCTTCACTATGTCACCCTCACTCTTATCTTGGGTAGGGCTTTTGCACAAGGTGCACCCACTATGTGGGGACATCTTCCTTCTCTTTTGTTCCCTCCCATTCCTCTGCAAACCAGGCCTTGAGACAGCAGAAACCCTTATTAAGGACCTTCCAGGTCTCTCAATCATTGAATAAATAAAAGCTCTTGAGTCTGTTCCAAGGAAATTTCAGGCACCTAACTAGTCTTGAAAAGTAAATAAGCAACCTGATAAGAATGAAGATAGTAACTGTGAAAAGAAAATAAATCTTGAGACCTGAAAATCACTGAACTAAAGGAAAGAGTCAAGCTGAGAACTGCTTAGGGCAAACCTGCCTCCCATTCTACTCAAAGTCACCCCTCTGCTCACTGAGATAGATACATATCTGATTGTCTCCATTGGAAAGGCTAATCAGAAACTCAAAGGAATGTTACCCCTCATCTCTCACCTGGAAAATCCCTCCCTGCTTGGAGTCTTTCTGTTTTTGCTTCAAATTGTCCCACCTTTCTAGACTGAACCAATGCACTTCTTACATACATTGATTGATGTCTCATGTATTCCTAAAATGTATAAAACTAAGCTGTGCCCCAACAACCCTGGGAACATGTCATCAGGACTTCCTGAGACTGTGTCATGGGCACATCTTCAACCTTGGCAAAATAAACATTCTAAATTAACTGAAACCTATCTCAAATTCAAATTCTTGGGGGTTCACATAACAATAGTCTCCCAAGCAAGACAGAGCAACTAAAAAATAATATCTTAACCTATTTTCTTGAGCTGTTTTTCAGAAACTCCCACCAAATGGAAAATGCTGACTGCTGTAACATAGACCACAGATAAGGAGGAACTGACTACTGAACTCTGACTACAGTTCTTTGTTCTACATTTCTTTCTGAGGGGACTGAAGAGGGTCACACGCACAGGGTGTGTTCAACCTCTGTTTATTGGTTTGAAACTTTGCCTGCAACTTCTGCTTTCCTAAGATGTACCTCTGCCTTCAAAATCTCTTGCTTGTAAAGCACTGCAGAGTTTGGGTCTTAAGTGTCAGCTGTCTATCCTTGCTTGGTACTTGTGATAAATGACCTTTGCTCTCACTGCAAATCTTGGTGTCAGTGTCTGGCTTTACTGTGCTGGGTGAGTGAACCCATTAGGTATGGTAACAGCATTTCCAACTGTTGATCTAAATACTGACTTTCAGCATTTCTCAAAATATTCTATGTAAGGTGAATCATTTGTTGATTTAATTGATTTGTGGGTTTTCTACCTGCATATACTGTTATCTCCTCAATAACACTGTTCTCATTGGTAACTATGTGTGAATTTGACTAATGTTAGTTGCCTTGCTGGACCATAGGCTCCATTAACATAGAGTTATTATGGTTTGTTTATTGCTTAGATGAAGACTTGGCATGCGGTGATTCTATCTGCCTATCCTGCTCCGCTCCCCTCCTGTTTCTCTTCTTATGTAAAGCTCTTTTTCCATCTGAGCTTTGTTGCCTTTCCTTCCAAGTCCTTAGAAACTGCACAATTTTCCTTTTAAAATTAATCTCTTTTTCTTCACTAATTCTTTCCTATTAACTTTTAAATCTTTTCAACTGGCTGTCCGTAAAACCAAACCAAACTAAATCTAAACCCCAGATTCTTTACACTTCTCCAGCTATGGGAGTACTTGTCCTTTTCCTTCACAGCCCATGTTTGCTGAATTCCACTTAGCTAACTGCTCGTAGAGTTTTCAGTTCCCATCCAGCTATAAAAACGATATGGCTAAAATAATTTTTACACCTGTCAGAAAAAAAAATAGGCCTCCTCTTACAAGACCTCTCTGCAATGTCCTAAGTCTGATCTCTTCTAATTTGGAGATGTCCACTGTGGGTTCTCATTATTTGTTTAACCACTTTCTTATTTACTCAGTTTCCTCAACCTAAACAGTAAATGTTGGATTTCTCCAAGTATAGATCTTAATACCGTTCCCAAGCTCAACATGTATGGAACAGGAGGTCATTATTTTTAGTGAAATGACTCAAACCAAAAGTAAAATCTGCATGTTCTCACTTATAAGTGGGAGCTAAACGGTGGGTACACATAAACATAGAGTGCAATAATAAACATTAAAGACTTTAAAAGGGGAAAGGGTGGGAGGATAGTGAGGGATGAAATATTACCTATGGTGTCCGATGTACACTATTCAGGTGATGAGTATATGAAACGCCCAGACTTCACCACTGTCCACTAAATCTGTGTAGAACAACTGTATTTATATCCCAATCCATAAACATAAAAAAATTTTTAAGAATAAAAGGGGAAAAACGTATACCATCAGAAAGAGAGCCAAATATTTACTCTTGATCCCATTATTTGTAATTTTTAAAAAATTCAAATAATTCAAACACAAGAATAAATGATTACTTAATTAAACTAATATGTTGCATGTAACAATTTGATGTCATGAGAAATAAACACGTAAATTGTTAAGTAAAAAATTCAATTGAATCAATATTATGATACGACATATATATCTGTATTAGAATATCTATATTAGATATTAGATATTAATATAGTGCTATCTATATTAGAATATCTCTGTGTTGAAATTCATTTTGTTTCTATTAACTCCATACAGAAATCATGAATTTATATATATATATAAATATAATTTATAACTGGATGTCCAAAATGATAAAACATTCTTACTTCCAGCATTAATATAGAGCTGCATGGCCCTTGAGTTAGTATTTATCAAACAGCTGCTTTCAATGAGGCAATGTGTGGTGGCTTTATATAAATATATGGGTATGTGGGAGAAGTGAGTGGGTACATGTGGGTATAAAATTATATATATATATATATATATATATATATATATATATATATATATGTATGTATGTATAAATAAAACTTCTTGTAAAAATGGTACTTTTTTTCTCAATATTTAAATGCTTATGGTACAAAACACTGTCATCATTTGCCTTATCTACTTTAATCCCCAAATAATCCTAAGGAGAAAGTGATATTATCCCCGCTTGACAGAATGTTCATTAAATTTTATCATATATTATTTCTAATCTTCATAAAATTAAAAATGATAAATAACATTATCAAAACTGTATAGATTCAGAAAATGAAGTTCAGAAAATTTTAAAAATTGCCCAGGGCCACATATCTCTGATTGTCATCGGGAATTAAACCAAGATCTCCCTGACTTTACAACTAAAATATCAAATTTAGTTGTCAAATTTGTGCAAATAGAAAAATGAAGCAAGAAGTAGAGAAAGACCCAAGGTCACACAGTGATTCTAAGCATGCAAACCAAGGTCATCTGGGTCTATATTATCTGAAGGCAAAGTCAGTTACAGCCTGGCCCTTTATGACTGGAGCTAAGTAAGATCAGAGATTCAGAACCCCTTTCTCCAGGCAAATTCAACTGTTATCTGATTCTTATTGACTTCCCACCCAATCCCTAGACCCTCAGGACCTAAAAGAAGAGACTGGACAGCAACACATACCCTGACATGTATCCAGTTTTCACATTACTAACCAAGTGTCTTATCTTCTTTTAATCTCATTTTCCTCTTTCTAAAATGATACTTTACAGTAGTGGAAGAATGTAGGCATGTGCAAACAGGACGGGGCCCCACACTGAGGAATGAAACTAATAAAAATATTGCTTTCCTGTATATTCCCTTTACCTTCACTATCTTCTCATCCTGTTTCTCTTTATTTCTAATTTTACTTACGCTTTAATGCTCCATTTATATTCTCTCTTTCTTCAGAAATGTGTGTTTTATACTTGAGGAGACATTTCACCCACTACTGAATTCTGAAAGCCTTTTGTCTATACCGTTATAGTGACCATAATATTTTTACTTTGTATCAGAATCAGATAGATATATGTATTAACCTCCCATTTGGCAATTGCCTCCTCATGAAAACTTAAGTTTTGTTCAAATTCATGAGGAACTTCTTAAGAGTCAGTACTTATTAAGTCAGTAGAGATTCAGAGAAAAAAAGCAGAATACGTGCTATAAAACATCTCACAGTCTGGTAAGATTAAGCCAGCTTTATAGCCTTCAACTCCCAGCACGATGTTAGTGGTAACACATCATTTAAGTACTCCCCTGTGGATGAACAAAGAAATGAATTAATTGGTTATTTGGCTTATTTACTGCCAGGATTGTCACACTCTTTATTAACCAGCTAATTGTTAAGTAATTAAGTTTTTACAAATGTATTTTGAAATATATGTGTAAATATGTTTCAAATAGAGAAGATTTTTGACTTCTGATGGAGTTGCCTCTCAATAAACCATCATAAATTGAAAATATTTTAAGCTGAAAATGCACTTAATACACCTAATCTACTGAATATTGTAACTTAGCCTAGCCCACCTTAAATATTCTCAGAACACATACATTAGCCTACAATTGGGCAAAACCATCTAACACAAAGCTTCTTTTATAATAAAGTATTCAACGTCTCATGTCATTTATTCAGTACTGTACTGGAAGTGAAAAACACAATGGTTGTATGGGTACTTACCATTAATGTACACAGCTGACGGCACACTGAGCCTGAGGAATGTTCGTAGTATTTAACTGAAAGTAATTGCTGGATGATGGGGATGCTACAGCCACAGGGTCATCAACTCTTCTCTCTTCTGATGAGACTCGAGAACAGCTGGTAGAAGGCACAGATAATCGCTTGCTGATGGCTTAGCAGGCATAGTGTTCTTTCGGAAGGCCTCAAGTTTTAACTGTACAGCTTGTTTCTTCTTTGTATTATCATCAAAAAAAATGCTAGCAACACAGTCCTCTGTAGAGTATCAAGTTGTTTATACGTGTGACCATGGGGCTGTCTGGGAGCTGTGGCTCAGTGCTGCTGCCCAGCATCACCAGAGTATCTTACTCCATATCGCTAGCCTGAAAATGGATCAAGCTATGTAACTTGAAATACAGTCTCTATTAAGTATGTATTGCTTCCAAACCATCATAACGTCAGAAAATTGTAAGTCAAAGAATTGTAAGTAATTTGTAATAAATATGCATATATATTTATGCATGTATATGTGACAAATAAAGCAAATTTCTCAACAAGAACTTTACCCAGTAATCTTAGCTACCTCAAAGAAAGACAAAAGAAAACTGAGAAATTGCCTGTTCTTCCTAACAAGAACTTCTTTGCTGATAACCTTAAAACTTAGCTAAAGACTTTGAAGTGGCTAAAATTTGGGCTTTGGACAAACTTGCATCGAAATTGTGGCTCTACCTACTACACATATTACCTAGGAAAAGAAATCAGCAAATTAACTATGACCCTAATTACAATCATCACCAAAAAGCTAAGAATTACCAAATGTTTAATATACTGATATTATGTTAAGCACCTACTACATATTATCTAGTTTAATCTTCATTAAATCGTTGAAATAAGTATTAGACCACATGGACAACTGAGGTCCTGGGAAATGAATTAATTGAATTCAAAATCCTGTCTGACTTCAATGGCTGGACCCTTAAGTACAAGCAACATGGTGCTTCCTGTTTGAATTCATTTCCTTTATCAATAGAAAGAGGTAATTACAATGAACAGGGCTGTTGATAACATTAAACATATAAAATCATATGAATGATTTGGAGCAACAGGATGACATTCAAAAACTAAGGAAAAATAAAAACCAAAATAATATAGCAATGTAAGCTGTGAGTATCAAAATCAACCCTTGTGATTTAGTCCTACCTTTTTAGGTTGCCAGTAAATTAACTAAGCAATTGAAAGGTTCAGTGACTTCCAAAGAATTCAAACAACTAAGTGGTACAAATAATAGAAGCTGTATTGGGGTCAGGAGCAGTGGTTCACGACTGTAATCTTAGCACTTTGGGAGGCCAAAGCTGGAGGATTGCTTGAGGCCAGGAGCTCAAGACCAGCCTGGGTAACATAGAGATGCCCTCTTGCTCCAAAAAAAAAAAAGTAAATAGTTAGCTGGGTAAGTGACACACACTGTAGTCCCAGCTATTCAGAAGGTTGAGATGGAAATACCACTGAGCCCAGGTTGAGGCTGCAGTGAGTTATGATTGCACCACTGTACTCCAGCCAGTATATTAGAGAGTGAGACCCCATTTCTAAAATAATAAAAAAGAAAGTTGCTGGGCGTGGTGGCTCACATGTGTAATCCCAGCACTGTGGGAGCCTGAGGCAGGTGAATCACCTGAGTTTAGGTGTTTGAGACCAGCCTGGTCAACTTGGAAAAACCACGTCTCTACTAAAAATACAAACATTAGCTGGGTGTGGTGGCACATGCCTATAATCCCAGCTACGTGGAAGACTGAGGCAGAAGAATCCTTTGAACCCAGGAGGTGGAGGTTGCAGTGAGCCGAAATCACACCATTGAACTCCAGCCTGGGGAACAAGAGTGAAACTCTTTCTCAAAAAAAAAAAGTTTAAAAAAGCGATGCTTCTTCACAGCTTGGGCCTTGCAATATTAAATGTACCGCAAAATACTGAATGAGATTCAGAGAGAAAAGAGACAGTAATATCGCTCAAGGTGGACCTCTGAAGAATAATGGAAAATGATAGGGCTATTTAGCATTGAGAGAAAAATACCACTTAGTAACTCCTTAAACACACAGAAGTTTAATATGATATGTAAAATAACTATTCTCTTTTCCACTGAGAATGAAAATATTGCAGTTAAATTCAGAATGGACTATTTACTTAATGTGAAAGCATGTTTTGCTCAAAAAAGAGCAGGTTAGTTGAAGAGGTATTAGAAGTACTCTTTTAAGGCTTTAAGAGTCAAATAGTAACTCTCTCCCCAAGATGAATTAAGCTCCAAGATGAATTAAGCTCAGTGCTATATAGGCAGTAGAATAAATCTGAGGCCATCTGACGCTCAATATTTAGTAATTCGCATTCTGCCACTGTACCGAATTGGCTTAACCTCAGATCTATTACATTGAAAATCTGATATTTTATATAATTAAGAGAAACTCTTGAAAAATTAAAGCATTTCAAGCCACTTGGCTTTAAGATTCTACCAAATACTGCGTCAGTTGAAATAACTCCTGCTGGAGAAGATAAAATCATGGTTCCATTTTACTGTCTTTTACACTCAGTAATAATGGCTTGTAATTACAGAACACCTCTCTTCCGTGGAGCTTAATGTGTTTTGCAGACATTGCTCATTAATCCTTCTCCCTTACTTTTAAGGTAGGTATCACAGTCCTCATTATACAGATGGAGAACCCGAGGCACAGAGAAGTTAATTGATTTGCCCAAGGTCACACAGCAAGTAAGTGACAAGGCTATGACTTCTGATTCACCATTGAATGCTTTGCACACCAGGTCATTCAGCTTTTCCCATTGGGAAGAAGTAATGCATTCATTTTTATCAAAGTTCAACTCCACGCTGCTAAATTCCTTGGGGCAGAGTTGCGTATTGCAATTTCACACCACAACATTGGCACATTGTGAATTCACACAGAGAAGCTCTCGTACTGAGCTGCAAGGTTACTAATAAAAATAGAGAAGAAAAAATGTCTAAAAATGGCTCTCTGAGATGTCTGAGTTTGTACTGCTAACAATACACACTATCCTCAAACAACCAACAGCATAAAACCCTGCGAACCTCAGATATCAAATTCTAATGATCGCAAATGTTTTGAAAACCCTTTAACAGTGATAAAACAAAAGCCCTAACTAGGTCATAGTAAAAGTGTTTTACAGATGTGCTTCATTTATTTATGTGTGTGTGTTTTTATTGATTTGTCTGAGATACACAAAGTCTTCTACCTGGTCTTCCAAAAACATTCATAAATAAGCACCCCATCCAAACAAGACAACCGGCACTTAAACTGTTATCACTTCAAAAAAACAGCAGAACATTATGTGAAACCACTGTCTAATGTGCACAACAAATTGCTGATTATGTAAAACCTGAAGGAAGACATTCTAGACACAAAGATTGCCTGATTATTTCATATCCCAATATTCTATGCAAGTGAGCAGCACAGAATACCATTTTCTTGCTGGTTGAAGATGCAATAACAACATTCAGCAGCCCATTTGTCCTGCTTAGTTCAAAATGGGAGAAATTCAGAGAAGTGCCAAAATGTAGCTTTCTTCACTCCAAGTAAGCTTTGAAGATTGTCATTAATGATTTTTCCTCTGAAGCATAGCCAAGCAAGTGCTATAGAATTCTTATCTGACTTAATGTTCTGTAGATGCTGTGAAGTGCAAGTGAAAGAGAAACAACAAAAATCCTTTCCCATGAAATGATACTGAGATTTAATTAGTGAATGGCCTCCTTCATGTAGTTCTTTTAGATTTCTAGTGGGTTAAAACTTCAGTTTACTTTCTCAGGCACTAAAAAATCAATTATTACCAACTTGTAAAGGTGTTGTATTGTTACTGGAAAGGGGTCTCGATCCAGACTCCAGGAGAGGGTTCTTGGATCTCCTGCAAACAGGAATTGGAAAAGAATCCATAGAGGAAAGCGAAAGCAAGTTTATTAAAAAAGCAAAGAAATAAAGAATAGGCCGAGCAGCCCCGGGGGCTGTTGGTTGCCTATTTTTATGGATATTTCTTGATTATATGTTAAATAAAGGATAGATTATTCATGAGTTTTTCCAGAAAGTGGTTGGGCAATTCCCAGAACTGAGGGTTCCTCTCCTTTTTACACCATATAAGGTAATTTCCAGTCATTGCCATGGCATTTGTAAACTGTCATGGAGCTGGGGGGAGTGTCTCTTAGCATGCTAATCTATTATAATTAATGTATAATGAGCAGCAGAGATGAACAGAGGTCACTCTTGTTCCCGTCTTGGTTTTGGTGGTTATTCTTTACTGCACCCTATTTTATTAGCCAGGTCTTTATGACCTGTATCTTGTGCCAACCTCTGATCTCATCCTGTGACTTAGAATGCCTTATCCTCCTGGGTATGGACCCCAGTAGGTCTCAGCTTTATTTTTCCCAGCCCCCATTCAAAATGGAGTTGCTCTAGTTCAAACGCCTATGACAACATAGCCAAAAAATAGATCATGCTTAAACATTCTGAGACATACAGGTCATATCACTCTTGGGCTAGGATTCTCTTCACACTCACTGTTAGGTCAATGATGTCTATTCTTTGTCGGTTAGGAAAAAGTTAAAAAAATAAGCAAAATACTGTCTCAAAAATTTCTGCCTTTAGAAAGTAAACTTAGTGAAGGTGGGATTTATTGTCTTTCTCTTCAATGTTGAATTACAAATTCCTACAACAAACATTTCAGTAAACATTTGTAAACTGAATAAATTAAATAATTCAATTGTTAAAAACAAAGTCATACTAATCTCTGTGTGCATATATTATATAACCATATTTTACATTTTTACTACAACTGAAATATGTCATGCTTATGAGGTTTTTTTAAGAAAGGTGTCTCCAAACTTGTGCTAGCCTTCTGTTTAATGTTTCTAGGTCTCATAATGGTTAAGAATGCTGGGTTTTATTCACAGTTCTAAAACTTAATAGCCATGAAACTCGCACAGGTTATTTGACCTTGTCTGTGCTTCGGTTTCTTCCCCTCTAAAATTGGATTAATAATGCCTATCTCCTACAGTTATTATAAGGATCAAACGAGTTAACATATATGGAGAGCAAAAGAATCCTTGAAAAATATTAAATCTTACATGTTAACTATTATTAATTAATAATGAAATCTGCTGAGATCCTACTTGATGTTATCAAGCTGGAATGAGATCTCACCATTGCTAACATTTTGTCTCCATAACAGGTATGAAGGGAACTTGAGATCCTCTCTCCTTTAAAGATTCTTGTTTCTCCTGTCCCCTTAACCAAATAACAGCCAGCAACAAATCTCATAATCCCTAGGAAATAGCCTAATATTGTAGATCACAAATCATGAGTAAAATCCAGATCTTATGCAAAATATTTCTGTACAAAGTCTCTAGGTCTTATGATTTCCTGAGAATTTAGATCATTTGAAAAGCTAATTTGAAATTAGCTTATTTGAAAAGAAGAAAAATTAGGCCTGTGCTAGCGAATACCTCAACTAAGATTCTTGGCAAACACATATACCAAAATAACCTTCAGAATGTATACTCACCAGCACTTGCATATATCTTCTTGCTTATGGCTGTTGCTATTGGGTCATAGAAAAGACTTCAGTCTAGAACTCATATAGTTCACAAATGTCTCCCATAAAGAGCCATTTATATGCTAAACGATTTTTTTTCTTGCAACATCAGACTAAATTGGTTGTCCAGAGAAGCATCTGGCTTTGGACTTCCCAACCAGTTCACAAGATTGGAGCCATGGATCAGAAGAACTTTCGGGTAAGTGCAATACTTCAGACTTTAAAAATCATCAATATCCTGTATTTATAACACATACCACAAAGGAAATCTAAACGAAATGAAAGAAATGAAAGGGGAGGCAAGGAGATGAAGACCAAATAAAGTGACTATAGCAGGGAAATGACATACTTAACTGTCTCATAAAGATGAAAGTACAATAGAATTTGTCATTCAGATTTATTCTAGTATTTCACATGTACTTTGCTAGTTGATAATAAAACACCTCCTCATGCTAAATGCTAATGACTGCCCAATACTCTCACAATCTCCCTACCTGGAATTCTTTCCTAATTCCAACGCTAAAGCTGTTATCCAGAAAGACATACTCATAGTTGTTTTGAAGTCTTCTCTTTCCATTACATTTCACAGGGGAGATAATTCCATAAACTCTACCTATGAATTTTTTTTTTTTGAGCTGGAGTCTTGCTCTGTTGCCCAGGCTAGAGTACAGTGTCACAATCTTGGCTCACTGCAACCTCTGTCTTCTGGGCTCAAGCAATTTTCCTGCCTGAGCCTCCCTAGCAGATGGGACTACCAGCATGTGCAATCACACCTGGTTAGTTTTTGTATTTTTAGCAGAGACAAGGTTTCACAATGTTGGCCAGGTTGGTCTCCAACTCCTGACCTGAAGTGATCTTCAGCCTCAGCCTCCCAAAGTGTTGGGATTAGACGTGAGCCACCACAGCGACCTTATGAAATACATTCTAAATCGACCGCTTCTCACCATCTTTACAGCTACCTCCCTCGGCTATACTCTATTGCAATAACCTCCTATCTAATCTCTGTTTCTCTTCTTGCCTCCCTATAATTCATTCTACTTAGCTATCATATTCATTCTACTTAGGCTCCCTATAATTCATTCTACTTTTACCACCTGGTAAAACATGCCCAATGGCTTACTTTCACATTTAAAATAAATCTCTAACTTTTATTTCTAGAGTAGAAAGCCCAAGATGGTCTGACCCTGTCTACCTTTCATAATTACCACTACCATACTCTGCATCAACCATACAGACTTTTTCTTTTCTTTGAATGCTCTGAGGTGATTACTATTCCAGGCCTTCAGGATTTTGTTGTTTCATCAACATGAAATATTATTTTCCCTTAATCTTTACCCAACCTCATCATTCTGAGGGACTGTGTTAGAAGGACTTCCCAGACCAGCCAGGGCCCTTTGTTTCCACTTTCCCGCCTCTGGCAGGCTAGGGGACTTCCTTTCCATTTTCCCGCCTCTGGCTTTTGGAGGTGGGGGCTCTGTGACTTCAGGTTGTAAAACAGTAGCCAATCCAGTAAAGGATTCAAAGATCAATCAATCTGGAGGAAGTTTGAAAGAACCCTTCTCATCGGAAGAGAACAAGAATAGGGAGGAAATAACTCAGAGGTAAAGCTGTAGCCGTCCCAGCCTGGAGCTGCACCCTCTTCCTGTTCCCCTCCCATGGCGTCGAAGCTGTCCTTTCGCTCTGCCTAATAAATTGCACTACTGCACACTCTTTGGGTCCACGCGTTCTATTTGAGCTGTAACACGCACGCGACATGAAGGCCCCTTTCCCCGTTCTTTATGGTTAGGAAGGCCGAGAACCTAAGTGCTGGCTGCAGCTACTCCACTTCTCTGGTGGCCTATCGGTGAGAACTCCAGCAGGGGGCCAGGTTCGGTGTGGGAACCTCCCAGTGTGGGAACCAGGGAATTCGGCTGCAGCTACTCTGGTTAAAATTCCAGGCTCATATCAAATATTGTCTCTTCATATGTCTTCTGACATCCACACTAAACTAACCTCTACACACCTTATGCCCTTATTCTCGTTTCTTTTCATCACTACTATTTTATATATTTGTTTACATATTTAATTACTATTTCCCTTGACTACATGTTAGATTTATTTCTGGCTTATTCACTATTTTTAGGTCCTCAACACATAGCATAGTCTTACTAAATACTTGTTGAAAGAGAAAGTAGATGAATGAATGAGTATAAAGAGCCAAGAATCAAGAAAAGTTAGGAGTATATTAAGGATCATCAAGTCCAAATCTGTATTTCAAGAGATGTGGCAGTAATTAAATGATACGCTCCAAATGACAAAAGTAGTTCATATTCTACATGTATTTAGAATTCTGGTGTTGGCTCTCAGGTTATTATCACTTCCATTAGGCAACATTGCTTCCCAAAATCATAACTATTGTGATGGAACCACAAAAGTCTAACAAGTATATTATACAATTACCATAAAAAAGAGATTAAAAAAACTCATTCTAAATTAATTATGTTTTCCAAACTTAACCTGCCTTGGAATCTGCATTAAATCCTGTTACATCTGTATACTCCTCATTATTCTAACTCTCACGGTAATCTTTCCCTGAACTCAGAAGCTGTCCATTTTTTGAAAGCCTGAAGATATTCTGATTAAACAATAAAAAATAAGTAAAAATAGTATGTCACATTAAGATCATTTTTATGGTCAAGATAAAAAGCAAGAAATGGGGATAGAAAGTACCTGAGAATGGGGTGCAAGGCCATAAGCAAAAACTTAAGAGTTGTTTATGAAAAAAGTTTTTGATGCTTTCAATTATTTTGAATAAAAATAAATTTAATATTACTTCTTATTACTACCATGGAGTATAACCTTTATGATTTGTAAACATTCTAGAGATTTTTCTCATATTTTACTATAAAAACCATACTGTTAAAATCAGGAGGATCTATGGTCATCAAGTTAATGATTAAACACTGATAAATTTCCCCTTTTATTCTGATTCATTTGAAGTTTGCATTGTCAAGAATCTTTTTTTAAACATACTGTATAGCACGTTTTAGGTTGGCTTTGATAACATTCTTTTCTTTTTTCTAAACACAGTCTCAGTTGCTCTCCAGTCATTTCCAAATATTTTATATATACTTTATGAAGCCCCATAAGACATCTTAATGGCCCAGGATGGTAAAAATGTGAGGCTGAAATGTGATATGGGTTATGATGTTTATAAAATACAGTTAAAGATTAATCTAGCAACCTCAAATGTCTTTTTAAAAAATGGCAGTCTAATGCTGAAATAAACATATGCATAATTTGAGGCAAAAACTTTTTTGTTTTAACTTTTTTTTTCTAACTGCACAAACTATTTACAAAAAATAAAAAAACGTATTTCATTCTGTCTTCTGTCTTACATTGTATTCAGTATGCATTTGGATGATCTCCCAGGGGACTTTTCAGGATTATTCATTCTTTGAATAATGGCTTGTATGTGGGCTTCAAAGAAATGCAGTAGGAGTGGGAAGAAAAACATTTTCATTTCCAAAGAAATGTTCTGAACCTCCCAAGGGACACTGAGAAAAGATTTTGTTGAACCGAGGGACACCTGACAGCCACTTAAGTGGCTCATTGCATTCACAGTAAAAACTATTTTCCTCCTCCCCATACGCTGGTTTTATGCATGAGAACAACTTGGTATTCAAATAATGCATAATCTCACTTATAGTACAGGGAATTCATTAATGGGTAATGCAGAGGAAAAGTGAGACAATGTCATCTGCAGAAAAAGCAAAGCGCTCCCTTGTGGCAGGATAAGGTTTTATACAGTCTGATTTGAATTGAAAGACTTGAGCCACTTCTCTGCTTAGAGACAGTTTTGCTTTTCAACAGAAGCTGCTGAAGAAATGTAGAGTTTTGAAAAAAGAAAACATTTTTTGATCAACATTAAATTCAGGGCACTACTCCTCTGGTACACACTTATCATGAGTCTGACAGTACCTTTCTTGGCCAAAGAAAAGTGAACTCAATTCAATGGAAAACAAATGGCTAGAGCATGTAGCCACAATGCACTTGAGTCAGCTTTGCAAGCAAAAACTCTTCCTTTTTTTCACTTAAGAGTTTGTGGAAATTTAAATACGAACCTAACGGCATAAGCATATAATGCACTTTGATTTTATGCATACATTTTGAAATTATGTGGATTATAGAACCATTAGAATGTTTTCCCTATGAAATCTTTTATATTTTATAGTATATATTAATATATTTATATTTAATAATAAATATATCAATATATTTAATACATGAAATAATTTTGTATTTTATAATAAAGTCTATAAATAAGTCTTTAGATCCTGAATATTTTCATTTAATATCAAAGTCACACAGGTAACAAATGGCATCTTTTGCAAAATCTTTTCTTTTTAAATCATAGATACGGTTTTCTACTCTTACAGGAATTTTCCCTAAATGAATGTATTAGTGTTACTTGTAAAGGGTGCAGATTCTGATCACTGATAACTTTACCCCTTCGTTCACTGACTGTGCCTCCTCATTAGCATCCAGATATTTAAATTTTCTCTAAACTGTCAAGAACTATAAATCTGCTCAGTCAGTTACTCATTGAGTTTAATGATGAGTTTAACAACTTGTTGAGTTCCTGCTATGTGCCAAATATTGCATTCAGTGTGGGAAATTCAGCATAAATAAGGCAGATGCTGAAACATCGTGGGGATTTTAAGAGCGGATGTGTTAGTATTTTAAGAGAGGATCAGTTGGCATTTTAAAAGATGGTCAGCCTACTCTATGAAGAACGGAGTGAAACCAAACACAGAGGCTTCATGACGAAAGAAAAGCATCTTTCTCTCTATTTGGGTAGATGTAATGGTTCTGCCTAGAGTAGTGCCAGTGGAGGTAAAATCTAGCATATAGTCAGAGTGAAAGGACACAACTTGATAGAGAGAGGAAGGCATCACATTTCTTGCTACCAAGATCTCTGGAGGCAGTTCATTTACTAAGATAGGTTAACTGGAGAGAAAACCTGTGAGGAAATATGACTTAAATTCTGAACATGTTGAGATTTTTTTCATTTGTCTGGCAAAATAAAAAAAACAACTCACTTAAAAACACACACACTAGGCACATGATTTTGAGGGTCAATATGAAGGACTGCTCTGGATATACCTTTTTTTTGATTCATTGAGATTTATTTTATAGCAGATCAACTGAGATTTATTTTATACTAGACATTATGAAAATGAATAATACATCTTAGAAAGAATGATTAAAATGACAATATAGCCATGTTAAAGGCAAATCTAGAAGAAGTCAAAATATAAGATTCATATAGAAAAGAAAAAACCAAAAAGTAGAAACCAAAACAGTAGCCAAAAGCTGGAAACCAGAGAAGTGTGTTATCGTTTCTTCCATAGGGAAATGCTTTAAGGAAAGAGTGTCTAGTGTTGTCCAATAATACAAAGAACCTAAAAAAAATAAAGTGAAATAAAAAATAATTAATCTTGTGTTTAAATAAACAAGGAGATCTGAAAGAATAAAGTTTTCACTTTATAAATTGATGTATAGCAGGGATAATAGTCTCTGAAGAAACAGTTTCAAAGAGATTAAACAGGAAAGGGGATTTATAGGGTTTTTGACAATAGAGCCATGCTAAGGACAAGTGGTAGTGATTCCTGGAAAAGAAACTGCCAGGTTTTCAGTATCCTAATATTCAAGTTTTCAGCAAAATAGAACAGTAGCTGATTTGAGCAAAACAAAAGTGCCTCTGCAGTTTCCTTGAGAAAGGCACAAGTTGTTATTTCTGGTAATTTTGCTTTTACTTAAAGTGGACTGGAATTTTCCATCTGGGATAAATGAGGCATGAGAAATTGTCCTAAGCATGAAAAGATTCAAGTAAGTTGAGGAAAATACAGTTTACCAACTAAAATATGCTAATTAAATATACCAGCGTGCCACTGATGACTTCAACAGAGATATATAAATTGGAATATGTTCAGAAATTAATCACAGTAGAGAAACTTTTATTAGGACTTTGGAAAGCTCTTCTCAGAAAGTTAATACTAAATAAGGGGCAAGAGAAAGGGAAATGTAGAGCTGTTTGTGGAACTGATGGAAGATTGTATATGAATGAATGATTTGTGTTTTACTTGTTTTTATTAATTTATTACTAATAGTATTAATTGCAATGTATAGTTAAATATCATTTACTAATTTTATTTATTTGTTGACTGATGTGATAAATCAAAATGTGTGTTAATGAAAAGAAAGTATATGGGCAAATGTTGAAGATAGATTAAATGAGAGTTAGAGAATAATCAACAGTACAAAGTTTTAAGAGGGGAGAAGGAAAAGAAGCAAAAAAAAGTCAATGCACTAGACTTTGAAGGAACACTTTTGTCTAATTGCTTCAGGATAGAGGGATAATCACAGATGAAAAATGATTCTAAATTGGTGTCAAGGAGACTAGGAAATGGTCATTTGATGACTTCTTTTTTTGTCTATAATGAAATCAAAACTCTTCTGACGAGAGAGTGGGAATAAGGGACATGAGATATATGAGAAGGTTGAAAATGTTTTTATATTGTTTTTCAGGAGAGTGGAAGAAAAAGCTGTCAAAAGAAAGAGCAAAATTGATTGGAAATAATGAAAGCTCAATAAATATTAATCGCCATTCACTACTCTGCACACAAATATTCAGAGAAGAAGGTGTAGTCTTTCCCAAGTTTAAAAGTCAAATGCACGAAAACATAGAAGTGATGATCTAAAACTGGAGCAGTAGCTATAAAGTATAGATAAAATTTAAAAAATGAAAATAAATATTATTAGGAAAATATTAAGAAGTAGAATTTTCTCAGACTCCCTTAAATCATCAATCCACCTGACATAATTGTACATATGATTTATAAATCCAAATCAGTTATCGGCAAACTCCAGAGCTCATGAGCTAAATCTGGCCTGTCAGCTACATTTGTATATAACGTTTTAATGGAACACATCCATGCCTACTTATTTGCATATTGTCCATGGCAACTTTTGCAATAGGATGCTAATATTGAACAGTTACAACAAAAATTCTACCGCCCACAAAGACTAAAATATTTAGTATCTGGAAACAGAGACAAAATGTTTGCTGATAAACTGTCTAAATTAAAACCATGAGAATAATACATTTACAGATTATTTTTAGATACATAATTAATTCTTCACATAAACTCTTGGAACTCATTCATTCAGCATATACTTTTAAGCCCAATTGAAGTGCCAGGCACTTTTTCAGACACTGAATAGTTAACAGTGAACAAGACAAGCAAAGTGTACTTAACAAGTTTATATTTTAGTAGAAAGAGGAAAACTCAGTAAACATACGAGATAAATAGCCATGAGTATATGCTGAAGAGAAAATTAAAAACTGATAACTGACTGGTTAGTTACTTTAGTTTGGGTTTCAGAGAGACCTCCCTAGCAGAGGAGATGAAGGTAGAGGAGCTCAGTGGGCTGGGAGCACCTTCCAGGGAAAGGGTTGAGCTAGACCTGAAACTAAAACAAGGTTGGCAGATTCAAGAAACAGAAAGCAGATCTGTTCCTTGGAATTATCAGACAAGTGTAACAGTAGCTGTAGATGAGTTGAGTCAGATAGACAAAAAGTTAATTCATGTAGTAATTAATATATCAGGATAGCCAACGGAATTTTAATTCAATTAAAATAGAAGGCCACTGAATTATTTAAAGTCAGTGAGCAAAACCTTCTGATTGAATTTGAAGTTATTTGCTGGGGCTGCTATGTAGAGTTGTAGGGGATTAGGTGGAGGATAGATTGCAGGTGCTAATAGGAGAAGCAGGGAGAGAAGTTAGAAAGCTATTGCAATTTCCGAAGCTAGAGTTGAGTGTGGTGTATAAGTGTATTGTAGAGATAGGGAAAATTGAACCACTTTAAGGTTTGTTTATTTGTATTTTAAGACATAGGGGTAACAGGATTTGCTGATGAAATGAAGTAGGGATAAGAACTATACACAAATAATAACATATGGTTTTGACATGAGCATTTTAGAAATCAGGGATTTTTCTTTCAATATTAAGAAAAATGTCAGAAAAGCCTGCTTTATATCATAGTAGGGAAGTTGCTTAAGAAATTTGCTATTCATCTGCAGTTCCAAAGAGATCTGTGTTACAGATATAAATTGTGATAGTTGTACTGGAAGATGTGGGACTAGATGAGATAAAATCAAATGTATGCTAAGGTAGAAAATAGAAGGAGGCCCAGAATAACACATACAGCATTTAAGGATCAAAGGAACAAAACTTAGTACAAAAATTGGGGTCAAAGTGCAAGAAATATAACAGTCTAAACTGTGAATTTGGTGCAAAGAAAGCCAGGAGAATAAAGATATTTTTTTATAAAGAAAAGAGTTAGCGCTGTTTTTAATGCTAGTGGCAGATTAAGAACAAAAACCAAGAATTAACTTTTGAATTTGGAAACATAAAGTTCTTTGATTTTGATGGAATGGAAGGGTGATTATGGTAGATTAAGGAGAGAATGTGAAATGAGGACATGGATATAGTTTCTATAGTTAACTTTTTAAAGAACTTCTTTTTAAAATACAGGAGCCCAAAGATACATAGTGGTAGGCAGAGAGGGATACCGTGAAAGGACATTGTTCATATAGGAAATGTTACTGTATGTTGCATTCCATATGAGAATAACTCAGTTAAGAGAAATTAAAATATTGATAATGGGGATAATTGAAGGAGGCTGTTCTGTATAGCAGCAGAGAAGGAATTGACCTGTAATTATAGCTAGAATGGTTCTTACACTCTAAAAGCAGAGAAGGAAGATCATGAATAAGGATGGTCATAGCTTGAGGCATTTTGCGTAGTCATAGGAAGTAGTTCATGTCTAATTACTTTTGTGTTCATCATAACAGATTAAATTATGTCAACTGAGATTAGGAAGTGAGATTGAAACCAAATCATTTCCTGTGTTCTCAGCACAATTCTTACCTTTTCAATGCTCTTTTCCAGCATCTTTGCCATCACAGTTTTGGTATGTTTTTGCAGTGGGAGATCCCCAGTGCTGGTGACAAGAGCAGGCAGCAGTAGAAGAGCTTTTTTTTTTTCTTTCTTTTCTTTTTTTTTTTTAGAAGGAGTCTCACTCTTTCACCCAGGCTGGAGTATAGAGGTGGGATCTTGGCTCACTGCAACTTCCCCTTCCCCAGGTTCAAGCAATTCTGCCTCAGCCTCCTGAGTAGCTGGGATTGCAGGCATGTGCCCCACGCCAGGCTAATTTTTGTACTCTTAGTAGAAACGGGTTTTCACCATGTTAGTCAGGCTGGTCTCAAACTCCCAATCTTGTGATCTGTCTGCCTTGACCTGCCAAAATGCTGGGATTACAGGCATGAGCCACCACACCAGGCCGATGCAGAGCTTTTGAAGGCATAAAATACAAGCTTGGGTTCCAGTGGCAGCTGCATCAAACTTCTGCTCCTTCAGGAGTACAGCAGTTTCCTAAAGTTATTGACTCTTGGGTAACACTACCCTCCCTTTTTAAATATTTCAGTTCTTCCTACAGTGTTGTAACCTAGTCCCTTACAGAAAAAGAAAAGAAAAGAAAAACCTTCTGCTCAAAATACCTAGAGTGGTAGCTTCTGTTTTTTCACCTGCATCCTTAGAGTTACAATAATGTATGAAGTCTGAGGAAGAGAAGCGAGTGTGATATAGTCATACTCAGAAGTCTGATATGCAATGCCAATAAAATCTAGCCTGTTATGTTTTAAATAAGACAAATTTGAGAAATAAGAACGCAAACTACTTAGCCTATTTCATATTGCTCCTGCAGTAGTGTATGGTTTGTTAAGCAGTTCGAGAAAATCACTCAAGGGCCATGGACCATAATTTAAAATACTCAAAAGATGTTTTAATATACCCTTGGACCTGAGCAACAACGATCTCCATTGAAAATTTGAGTCCTGACAATGGAAAAACTTCTTAACTTCTTAGACCATTATATTCTTTAAGCAAATTTATTTATTAAGTCTTTTTTTCTTTGAGACAGGGTTTCCCTTTGTCACCCAGGCTAAAGTGTGCAGTGGTGTGTGATCTCAGCTCACCCACTGCAACCTTCAACTCCTGGGTTCAAGTGATTGAGTAGCTGGGATTATAGGTGTGTGCCACCATTCCCAGCTAATTTTGTGTTTTTAGTAGAGACAGGGCTTCTCCATGTTGGCCAGGCTGGTCTTGAACTCTTGGCGTCAGGTGATCCGCCCACCTCAGCCTCCCAAAATGCTGGGAATATTTCTTAATAAACTCTTAAATATATCATTCTACTATTATAAGATTTCCCCATTTGTCTAAATATTTGTGATGGCTTGAAAAAAAAATTGGATTTCTCTCTTGCATAAAGACCCTTAAATATGACAAGACACTTGTTGTGGAGATTTTTTGTTTTGTTTTGTTTTCATCTTCAATACACAATTACCCTAGGTCTTTCCTTGTATACAATGGAATTACGTCTACTCAATTAGTTTTCTGACTGTTTGCTTGCTCAAGCCATTAATCTCTCTCTCTCCTTCTCTCTCTCTCTCCCTCCTTATTCCCCTTCTCTCTCTTCTTTTATTTCTGTAATTCTCTAGCTTCATATTTTGTTGTCAAACTTAGCACATATTATGGGCTGAATTGTGTCCATCCAAAACTCAAGTTAAAGTCATAGCTCCTTCTATCATTAGGCCTGTCATCTAGACCTAATCTCTCTTAATGTCTGACAACTAGAAGTACTTAAGCATGGTATGAGTAGCTTAGAAAATTACTTTTCTTGCATCTAAGTTTGTATTAACCTTTACTGCAAACTTAACAGCATTGATAAATATTTTGGTAACAGTTAATTAAAATGTCTAATTTTGTTTTAGTTTCTTTGGCATCACAGTTGCTAGTTTGGTTGTATCATCTCTACTTTATATTTAGAAATTGAGTCTTGAGATTTAAATGTAAGGTTTTACATTTATTCTTATTTAATCTTACTTTATTGTATTTGGCTTCTTCCCAGATTGGATACTTCTTCAGTCATGTAGCACATTCCCTACATTGCTATATCTAAATACATGAATCAGTATATTTTATCATCATGGAATTATTACCACCATCTCAGTCAGCATAGTCAATATCTAAAATATTTATAGATGGTTACCTTTAGATGACATCAGGAACTTAAAATCTGTATTGCTCAAAACACCAGTGCAGATTGAGAGGAGCAGATGGAGCAAGACAGCAGAATAGAAAGCTCCACTGATTGTCCCCTGTAAGGAAATCAAGTTACCACTACATACACAGAAAAAAAAATGCCTGCATAAGAACCAAAATCAGGTGAGCATTCATAGTATCTGATTTTAACTTCATATTGCTGAAACACTGAGAAAATAATAAAAAAAAACAGTCCTGAACTCCCACCACCACCCCTCTCTCACCTCTTCTTCTGCAGGTGGGACATGGTATGGAGAGCATTTCTGGGCACTGGAGAAGGAAGAGCAAAACAATTGTGAGACACTGAACTTAGTGCTGTCCTGTTACAGCAGAAACAGGCTGATGTAACAGATACATCATGTAAACCCAGCTGATGCCCGCCCACAAAGTGAGTATTTAAATCAGCCGGAGTCAGAGAGGCATTGCTAGAGAGGCACTCTGGACTTGAGTGCCTGCAAACCAAGGGCCAAAGTGCTCCCAGTCCCTAAGTAAGCTTGAAAGGCAGTCTAAACATAAGGGCTGCAACAATTCTTAGGTGAGTCCTAGGGCTGAACTAGACCCAGAAACAGTGGACTCGGGGGACATGTGAAATACTGAGACACCAGCTGGGGCAGCCAAGAAAGAGCTGACATCACCCCTCCCCTAATCCCAGACTGCAGAGCTTGTGGCTCCAAAATTGACCCTTTCTTTACGCTTAATGAAAGGAGAGGGAAGAGTGGAGAGAACTTTGTCTGGCATCTTGGATACCAGCTCAGCCACAGCAAGACAGGGCACTGATGAGTCCTGAGGCTCTTGTTACCCGCCCTAGCTGCCAGATGACATTTTGAAGCATGTCCTGGGCCAGAAGAAAATCCACTGCCTTGAAGGAAAAGACCCAGTCCTGGAAGCATTCATCGCCTGCTAATTGAAGAGCCCTTGGGCCCTGAATAACCAGCAGCAATACCCAGGTACTACAAGGACCTTGGTAAGCCTCTTAGACTTGCTGGCTTCAATTGAGACTCGGCACATTCCCAGCTGTGCTGGCTATAGGACAAAACTTCTGCTTGAGAAAAGCAGAGGGAAAAGTAAATGAGACTTTGTCTTGCACCTCAGGTACCAAAATCATCACAGGAAGGTAGAGCACCCACCAGGCTTTTGGGGTGTGCAACTCCAGGACTTGACTCTTAGATGGCATTTCTGGACCTGCCCTGGACCAGAGGAAAGCCCACTGGCCTAAAGAGTGAGTTCCAGGCAGGCAGCATTTACCACAAGCTGACATAAGAGACCTTGGGCCTTAAGGAAACAGTGGTGGTAGTCTGGCCATAGTCTTCATGGCCATGAGTGGCAGTGGCTATGGGGTGAGGCTCCCCTGCCTTTGGAAAGTGGAGGGAAGAGTGGGAAGGACTGCATCTTGTGGTTGGAGTGCCAGCTCAATCACAATACAATAGAATACCAGTGAAATGGTTTGACTCTGTGTCCCCACCCAAATCTCATCTCGAATTCTAGTCCCCATGTGTTGAGGGAGGGGCCTTTTGGGAGGCAATTGGTTTATGGAGACAGTTTGCCCATGTTGTTTTCATGATAGTGAATGAGTTCTCATGAGATCTGATGCTTTAAAGTGTTTGGCAGTTATCCCCTTGCTCTCGCTCTCTTCCATGCCACCATGTAAGATGTGCCTTATTTCCCCCTCACCTTCTACCATGATTCTAAGTTTTCTGAAGCCTCCCGAGCCATGCAGAACTGTGAGTCATTTAACTTTCTTCTCTTTACAAATGACTCAGTCTCAAGTAGTTCTTTATAGCAGTGTGCAAATGGACTAATACAACCAGGTAGATGTATAAGGATTATGGCTCCCTTCCCTGACTCCCAAAGGCACTCTGGGGCCCTGGCAACCTTGCTGCTCTCAAGGGAAAGACACACGCCTGGCTTGCTTTGCCACCTGATGATTGTATAATCCTAGGGCCTAGAGCAAGCTTAGGTAATAGCCAGGGAGTGCAGACAGCAGGCCGTGGGCAAGACCCAGAACTGTGCTGGCTTCAGGTCTGACCCAGCACAGTCATAGTGGTGAAAGGGACCTTCAATATGTCTGGCAGCAGACTTTTTAGTGAAAACCTTATAGGCCAGGAGAGAGTGGCATAACATATTTAAAGTACTGAAGGAAAAAAAATATATTTTACCCTAGTGTATCATATTTCTCAAAAATATTCTTCAAACATGAAGGAGAAATAAAGACTTCCCAGACAAAAGCTGAATGATTTTATCAATACCAGATTCATCCTAAAGAAATGCTAAGTGGAGTGCTTCAGTGGGAAAGAAAAAGACATTACTGAGCAATAAATAATCCCCTGAAGGAATAAAACTTACTGGTAATACTACACAGAAAAACACAGAACATTATAACACTGTAACTTTGGCATGTAAATTATTCTTATCCTAATTAGAATGATGAAATAATGAACCAGTCAAAAATAATAACTACAGCAACTTATTAAGACATAGCATGACAAGATATAAATAGAAACCACATAAAATTAAGAAGCAAGAGGGATAAAGTTAAGGCAAGCTTTTCTTATATTTCCCTTTGCTTGTTTGTTTATGCAATTAGTGTTATTAACAGTTTAAAATAATAGTTTAAAAGATAGTATTTGCATCTTTTAAACTATTATTTTATAATAATATAATATATTTATTATATATAATAATAATTTATAATGTAGACTGGCTGAATGAATGAAAATACCAGACCCACTGATCTGTTGTCTGCAAGCAACATACTTCATCTATAAAGACACACGTAGACTGAAAATAAAGGCATGACATAAGATATACCATGCCACTGGAAACCAAAAAAGAGCAGGAGTCACTATATTTATATCAGACAAGATAGATTTCAAAATCATAACTATAAGAAGAGAAAAAGAAGGTCACCATATAATGATAAAAGGGTCAATTAAGGAAGAGGATATAAAAATTTGAAATATATATGCACCCCAAACTGGAGCATCCAGATACATAAAGGAAATATTATTAGCACCAGCCAAAGAGGGAGATGTGCTGCTATACAGTAATAGCTGCAGACTTCAACACCCCACTTTCAGTATTGAACAGATCTTCCAGACAGAAAATAAACAAAGAAACATCAGACTCAGTCTACACTATAGACAAAATGAATCTAACAGATATTTACAAGAACATTTCATCCGAGAGCTACAGAATACGTATACTTTTTCTCAGCACATGGATTATTCTCAGGATAGACCATATGTTAAGTCATTAAGTCTTAAAACATCCAAAAGAACCTGAAATAATATCAAGCATCTTCTCTAACCACAGTGGAATAACACTAGAAATTAATAACCAGAGGAATTTTAGAAACTAGATAAAAACATGGAAATTAAACTCTATGCTCCTGAGTGACCACTGGGTCAGTGAATAAATCAAGAAGGAAATTTAAAAATTTATTCAAACAAATGATAATGAAAACACAACATGCCAGTATCTGCGGGATACAGCAAAAAGAGTACCTAGAGGGAAGTTTATAGTTTTAAGTGCCTACTTCAAAGAAGACCAAAAAACTTCAAATATACAGTCTAATGATGCATCTTAAAGAGCTAAAAAATAACAAGAGCAAACTGAACCTAAAATTAGTGGGAAAAAAGAAGTAAGATTAGAAGAGAAATAAATCAAATTGAAATGTAAAAATACAAAAGACTAATGAAACAAAAAGTTGGGTTTTTGAAAAGTTAAACAAAATTGACTAACCTTTACCCAGACTAATATAAAAAAGGAGAAGATCCAAATAAGTGAAATCAGATATTTAGGATTATCAGAATTAACTAACGTGCATGATAGAAAACACAAAAGGGGGAGACAAGTAGGGACAAATATGGACTGAAACCAGGCAATAATGCGAAATATCACACAAACAAGGAAGGACATTGTACTAATTTTCCAGGACCACCATAACAGAATGCTACAGACTGAGTGACTGGAACCACAAAAATTTATTTTCTTACAGTTCTGGAGCCTGGAATTCCAAGGAGCTAGCTGAGTTGGTTTCCTCTGAGGCCTCTGCCTTTGACTTGCAGATGGCTGCCTTCTCACTGCCTCTTCCACATGGCCTTTCCCCTGTGCATGCATCCCTGGTGTCTCTGTCTCTTCTTATTAGGATATCAGTGAGAAGTTTCAGTCACACCCTAAGATCTTTATTTCAGCATAATCACTTCTTTAAAGGCCCTGTCTCCAAATTGGGTCACATTGTGCAGTACTAGGGTTTAAGGCTTTAACATATGAATTTTGAAGGGGCAACTTCAGCCCATAACAGGTATTTAGGTTGACAAAATATAAAGCTAGAGAATTACAGGAATAAAATAAGAGGGAGTAGAAGGACGGGGGGTGGAAGATATAGATAGATAGATAGATAGATAGATAGATAGAGATAGATAATGTGTGTGTGTGCGACTTAAGGAAACAGAGTAAAACTACTAATTATACTTAAGACATAAATTGACACCCTTTTAGTTTTCATAATAAAATATATTATGTACTATTCTGTATCATTTTCTATAGTATAATACAGAGACAGGCTTGCTACATTCCCAAGGCCAGGAAACAGCTCTCTCCATACCTATCCCATGTTTTTTTGCCTTAGATGAAACAGAGCCAAAAATCTTCTTGATTCCCCTATGAATTGTTAAAAGTTCTGAAAATTTTCTGAAGAAGTGGTTTTTTACATTATTATTAATGTCTGTACCTTCTTAAAATATCTAAGCTCACTCCTGATCCTCTATTACCAAAACTGGCAAATAATATTTGCCTTATTTAAAATTTCTTTAGCACTTAACACCTTTCAATATTCTTCTTAATTGCATTTGTTTCCAGTATGACTTCACTCTACACACTCCAGCTGATTTTTTTTTACCTCGTTGACAATTAACTCTTCATTTCTCTTGATACTACTTAAAATTGAATTCCTGAAAGTTTCACCCGCAGATCTCATTTCTTGAGTATTTGCTCATATTTCCAAAATTTCGAACTTCATTCCTTGTGTTATAGACCTACAGAGTATGTAATTTCTCCTTAGGAGATTTCTAGTTAATTGCCTCAATGGCACTGAAAACTCAATATATTCAAAACAACTCATTTTCTTTGTTGTTAACCTGCAAATTTCAGCATGGACCCAATCTGCTGTTCTCCCTTGTGTTACTTCTGATTGATGAGTTTTATTATACACCTAATAGCTGAGGAAAGAGTAGCCATTGAGAAACCATCATTGCCTATGTTTTCCACTCTCATTATTATTAGAATAAAATTCAAACTCCATGTTGTGAGGGTATCATCAAGAACGTATACATGACCCATCTTCTCCTTCATCTCAGACATCATATCATGTTATATTTCCTCTTTTTCATTGTTTTGTATGTATGCAGCATCGCTTGTTCTTAAAGCATACTAACCTTTTCTTAGTCTCAGCATATTTGATATTGTCCTTGCCCTTGACTTCTACTTACAACTTCATTGAACCAAATTTTCAGATGACTTATTCCTTTCCAATATTCAGTTCTCACCTCAAATGTCTCTCATTATTAAAGTCTCTGCTGCTAAAATGTTACCTCTTCAAAGAATTCCTTCTTAACTACAATATTCAAATTATATTCTCCAATGTCATCACCATTTGTCACTCTCTCTACTATTGCCTGCTTTATTTTCTTCATAGAACTTATCACTTTTTAATATTATAGACTCAATTTGTCTTGTTCATTAAAATCTCATCCTACAACTCCATTTTTCACATCCCTAAAATAGTTTTTGATCATCTACAGAATGATAGCTGACATTTTTACCATGGCGTATGAGCCCCTTATTATCTGGCCCTACCTACCTTTCTGTCCAAATTCAGTTAATCGTCACCATTCCTTATTTCAAACTCTTACACTTTATAATGGAATTATTCAAAATCAAGGTCCCTGCTTGCCCCATAACAAAATAATTCTGTTTACTTGAGTTAACCTCAATATTCTCATACATAAAACAGGGAGAGGAGGTAGCAAAAATGATAGAAATAATTTCCTTCTAAGTTTGCTTGGGGAATGTGATAATATGTGTATAGTGCTATATATAGTGACTATCACATAAGAAACACTCAATAAGAGCTAGCTATGATTATTGTGACTACTTCATTCCTGTGAAATGCTGTTAGAGATAACATTTACACAACTAATCTGGTGATTGTAACTTTCAAATAGTTTATCACCTCAAAAAGGGCAATTGTGTCATTTTTAGCACCCTACATTAAAATTTTCTCAACTTTATTATATTTGCATATCTGCTTCATAGTGACAGAGTGTCAAAAGCATAAGTTGAAAATGTGACAAACATGATATTTCTATTAAAATATAACATTTCAAGCCAAAATGCATTCAACTTTATAATGTTTACTTGTATTTTCTTGTAATTATGAAGCTATTTGACTATGTAATCTCAAGAGAAGTAAAGTATATATGTGTAAGAATACTGAAATATGATTTCTTCTTAAAATTTATTGTTGTCCCAAGACCAGAAAGAATGAGTTTACATGGACAACTGGAGGGTGAGAAAGGCAGAGAAGAGTTTTATGTAGCAATAGAACTACTCTCAGTAGAGAAGCGACATGAAGTGGCTAGCTCTCCTACCTGTAGGAATGTAGTACCAGTACATGGCTGAGAATGGCTGAGTCTGGGGTTTCTATGGGCTCAGAATGGAGGAAATGCAAGCTGATTGGTCCATAGATGGGCCTGGAAAGAACATCATCTGATTGGCCGAAGGGCAACAAGGAAGTTCTCACTCCAATTGTGAATTTCACCTGGAACTAACAGCCTAGTTTTCAGGCTTCAGGCTGTCTCTGGCCTGAAGGTTGGATTTCACCAGGGATCCACACCTAGCTACCTAGGAATTTGTCTGCTTCTTGCTGCTATCAAAAGGACCTTCAGTCCTCTCAAAAAGAGTACCAAAGAACTGAAATTCACCAGATCACCACATCCAGACAGTGAGATTCAGGACCCCTTATTCATTTTGAATGCCCTCTTTCCCCTACCTAGTTCCTGTTTTCTTATACATTGTTACATTTCTTCCTTGCTGTATTAGCTCATTTTTACATTGCTATAAAGAACTACCTGGGTATTGGTAATTTATACATAAAAGAGGTTTAATTTACTTACAGTTCCATATGGGGATGCTGCAGGAAAGTTAGAATCACGGCAGAAGGCAAAGGAGAAGAAAGCACCTTCTTCACAAGGCAGCAGCAGAGAAAGGGAGAGAAGGGTAAAAGCCACACACTTAACCAAACAACTAGATATCCTGAGAAATCTATCATGAGAATAGCATGGGGAAAACCAATGCCATGATCCAATTACCTCCTACCAGGTACTCCCCCTGACGTGTGGGGATTACAATTTGAGATGAAGTGTGAGTAGGGACACAGAGCCAAACGATATCACCTGCTATATAAGCTCCTACTTTTTATTGGTCAGAGAAAGAGTCTGAGCTCCCATCTCCTAGCTTACAGCACCTGATTAAAACCTTCTTCCTTGGCAATACTCATCCTCTCAGTGACTGGCTTTTCGTGCAGTGAGTAGCAGGACCTAGACAAAACTCTTGGTGTTTTGGTAACAAGATCACAAAATTATATCACCTTTTGCCCAAAATTTTAATAAATATTCCTAGAAATAGGAGGCAGATGGGATTAGACTGGCTCAGAAAAAAAGACATTTTTTTAAAGCTGAACAAACCTACCTACCTGCATGAGAACTTTAATGCACGAGAATTTAAATGCACATCCTCTGTGTCTCTAAAATATCCTTCTAAAAATCTGTTCCATAGACAAACCTGCATTATATACTTAAGGATGATGGTTGTAGCATTCATTGTAATACAAAATTAAAAATGAAATGGTATGATTATGGTGTAAAATGCTATACTAGGATTGAAATGAAGAAGGTGTGTATCAACAACATGAAAAATGTCCACAAAAATTGTTTTTAAAAAGCCAATTGCCTAACAGCATGTATTATTTTATTGGTATCTTCTAAATTTATGAACAGAAACACATCCAAACCTAAACATTTTGAAAATGTCCAGAGGGATATATATCAAATTATTAAATTCTTACTTATGGGATGAAGAGTTTGATGTTGGGAAAATGAAGGGTAACCTTTTTTTATTTTCATATTTCTACATTTACAGATGTTTTGATATTTATCAGGAATCAATGTAGGATAATTACAATTATAAATGTATTTTTGAATAATGATGCCGGGTATTTTACACATAAGAAATCACTACAGTTTTTATTTATCAATACCATATTTTTGCTGAATTTTGGAGGCCTACTGAATGTAATATTTCTGGCTAAAGCCTAAATATTTATACCACCTAGGCTAAAGATATCATTAATGAGAACATATTCAACAATTTTCAAAAATGGGGGTGTGTGGACTTTCTTAAAGCAGTTCCTTCTTTATGTAACATTAATTGTTTTTGGTAAAATTAAAATGACCAGTTCCACAGTTCTATTTCATTTGACTCCTGATTGCTTATGTTGTAAAAACCTACCTGTTGTTCAATATGTAATTTAAAAAACTGATTATGATATTTAAATGTGTAGCAATCATTTTGCCAGTAATTTGTCAATCTATGACTTAAATATGTATATATTATTTTATTTTTTGATGTCAACTAAATTTGTTATGAGTCCCTAATTCTAAGAGATAAAACTATAAAATAATATGTTGTACATTAGATATTTAGAATTGTTCATTCTTTATATCTGCTGCACTGTATCCTTTGACCTCCATTCCATTGCCTCCTTTTCCACTACCCCAACCATAGTACCCAACCAGTGTGTTCTCTGTTTCTGTATATTTTTCCTTTGGATTCCACATATATGTGGGCTTTTGTAACATTTACTTTCTGAGTCTCACTTATTTATCTTAGCATAATGCCTTCCAGTGAGAGAGGAGCCCATTTCTCTCCCCTTGCCTGCCTTTTGATAGAAGGGAGGAGGAGAGATAAAATAGCAAGAAGTTGAACTCAGCAGTCAGGCAACTCACTGATGCCACTGGCCCAACCACAGTGGGGCCCAGAGGCTGGGAAAATAGCTCTCATCTCTGTAACTGGTGCCTATATGTTATCTATAAAACTTGAAAATGTTGCAAAGAATGTTTTTCCAGCTGCCCAGAGCCCTGCTCTGAATTACTTACTCCAAGTGTGCACAATCCAGATCTCCCCTTAGAGCTGCATCTGCCACCAAGTAATTCACTGCCTTTGTTCAGCTCCTGTAAACCTTCCCCTTCTTCAGTTCCCATGTGCACCAAATATGAATTAGCAAGTCAATGACAGCCAAAGACTGTAAGATCAGTTGCCAGGCAAATCGGCAATGACACAGTTTCACCTCTGCTCCCCCTTTAAAGTTGTCAGCTCTTAAAAGGGAAAGAAACTGCTTGCTCTTCTGGGAGCTCGGTTTTTGGGATGCAAGTCGGCAGATGCTCCAAGGACAAATAAAGTCTCTTCTTTCCTCACTCCCGTGTCTCATCCTGCAGCATTTCTGGTTCCCTGACTAGGAAGCAAAACTTGCTTTGGCAGATGACCAGGACAGCCCTTAGGCAGCTTTGGCCCTCGCTGCAGAGCATCCCTGTGCTGGGTTCCGGCTGGCCCAGGCAACGCGAGCCCTTAAGGCACCTCTGAGAAGGCACTTTTGCTTTCTCAGTGGACCACCTCCCTGGAGCGAGATCTGGCAGACCCCGTGGTGATCAATGCAGTAGCTGAACACGGGGAAGGAATTGACACTTGGTGATGTCCAGACCACTGGAAAATGGTAGACTCAATCCTAGAAGCTAGCCCACTCCACCTGGATGGAAGCATGGCCTGATCACCCACAGTGTGCCAATCTTGGCACCTTGATCTGGATTCTGTCCTCGTGTGTGCCGATCTCAGTACCTCGGTTTTGATTTTGTTTCCTTGCAAGCCATTTTTGGCACCTTGAGCTTGTTTCTGCTTCTGACTTCGTTGGAGGGAGGAGAGTGAAAGTGCGTTTAAGTGCAAGATGGAGAGGGGCACCAAGTGAGGACTCTGGTTCCTCCTCACTGCTCGAAGTGAGTGTGCCCCTCGAGCTGCGGTTCCGTAGGATGCCTTGTATGGCTAAGTGGCAGACCGTGTTGGTTCATTGTACCAACCTGTCTAAGCCAAGAGGGTCCAAGACTCCCATTGGGGGAGGGAAGGGAGTGGACGGCAGCGACAGGAGGAGTGAGTGTCGACCCTGTTTTCTTTTTCCTTTTCGTGGCATGAGTGATGTTTTGTTGAGGGAGGGAGATGGGAAACACAGAGAAAACCCACCCTGTTGGGGACCATGTTAAAGAACTTCACGAAGGGTTGTAGTGGTTATTATGGAGTCTCTGTGACCCTAGAGAGGTTGTGTACTCTGTTTGAGATAGATCGGCCTGCTGTGGAGGTAGGATGGCCAGTAGGGGAGAGTCTAGACAGGTCTTTGGTTTCTAAAGTATGGTCTCAGGTTATAGGCAAGCCAGAGCATCCACACCAGTTTCCCTATATAGACAGTTGGCTTCGGCTGGTGTTAAATCCCTCACAGTGGCTAAGAGGACAGGCCACAGCAGTGCTTATAGTGAAGGGACAGTTTAGGAAAAGGAGATTTGCATTCCACTTGCTGCAGGAAGCAAAAGCCTAAGGTTCCAGCTGATCCGGAATTGAAAGGTAACTGGCCTGAGGAAACGGCACCCATTCTCATAGCGCCTCTTGTTCCGCTAGACCCTCCCCACTATGGAGAGGAAAGGACAGAGCCCAAAGCATCAGAGTGACCACCTAGCCCCAGAATCCCCAGGCCATCCAGAATAGACGAGAAGGGCAGTGCCCCACTGGAGGAAACCCTCCCCTTGGCGGCCTGTCTGCAGCCCAAACACGGGTGCAGACGCCCTTAAGAGAGCAGCAATATTTGGGGTGGATGAGGATGGACACATGAGGGTTTTGTCCGTGGATCGTCCTGCAACACCAGGCCTATTCATATTGTGGCCTGTAACAGAATCTTCTTTTCTTCTTAAGACTGAATAAAATTTGCATTATATTGACATATATACACACACATAAGTATACATTATATATTGTCATTATATTGACATGCATACATATATACATAACTACATAATATTTCATAATGTGCATAAGTTTCTTTATTCATTTTTCCATTGATGGACATCTGGGTTGATTCTGTTTCTTGGCTATTATGAATAACGCTGCAACAACCATTGGCATAGAGTTGTATTAATGAAGTGGTGACTTTATTCCTTTTGGGTATTATATCCAGGAGATGTAATCCAAAACATAAGGACTGTATTTAATAACAGTGTATTATATTGAGTATTTTTGCTAAATGAGTTGATTATAGCTGCTCTTGCCACAGGGGACATGGGTAGCCTGTAAGATGATGAATTTGTAAATCTGCTTACTATAGTAACTATTTTACTATACATATGTATCCCATAACGTCAGGTTGGATACCTTAAATACACATAGTAAATACAATTGATTATTAATTATTAATTTATTAAAATAAATATTATAATATGTCAAGAGTTTAGAGTGTGAATATATGAGAGTGTAATCTGTGGGTATCTATAAATTAAAGAGATTATTTTCAAATGTTAGTCACTTTGATAATCAATAGCTTTATATAATCTGAACTATAATTTATATTGTATTAACTCAGAGTAAATCATGTTTACTTTTTATTTTGTTTCCAGAAATTACCAGATATACATACAGAAACATTTAGAGAAACTTACCTAAATGAAATTTGAAATAGTTTAACTTGAAATAATTTGCATTTGGCACATTTTATTCTCATAAAACATCAAATATTGTATGTTTAAAAACTTAATTATTTGCATCAGACTTAATGTGTGATTTTTTTGTGTGAGATTTAAGTAACTCCAGAGACAATTCTATAGCCAAACTAAATATATGTAAGGGTAAATTTAATTCATCTTAGGTGAAACTATAAATTGTAGTTAAAGAGTATTGTTTGAAATTAGAATAGCATATACCTGCTCTATATCAGCAAGCATTATCTGTATTCTTCTATTTCAACTTTCTTTTACTCCCTGCTTAAGTAGTTTGACTGCCTCCTTTTTCTTTAGCACACTTTAAAGTAAAATATTTTCCTTACTGGTTTCAGAACAGGAAATTTGAATGCTAAGATTCTGCCAAGATTTTATTCATAACAACATCATATTGTCGCTGATATGCTTACAGTATTAACAACTTGCCGTAAAACAAGTTATAGCTGAAGGCCTTAAAATCCATTCCCTGTGAAACATGCCTGCTGATGACTCACTCTTAAATGATGTAATTTTCAGGGTTATTTGATTTCCCATATTGAACATTTATATTGGGTCTATCTTTTAATCAGAGCATATAGCATGCCATATCTATGAATTGTGACCAATAAGTGCTTGCATATTGATTGTTCAGAATTCAAGACACATTTTCAATTGAAACAGTAGCTTGATTGTGGGATATTGGGCACACAAAATCATATTTGAACTATAAAATGGCTAAAATAATAATGCAATTATATTAACTCACATTTTCATTTCTGTGACCTGAATGATTTGGGAAAGGGGATAAGATCAATTTAAGAATTTCCTACATATTTCCTGGTCTTAAATCATGTCTTTTTTTTTTGTTTTAGAGATGGAGTCTCACTCTGTCTCCCAGGCTGGAGTGCAGTGGAATGATCTCGACTCCCGAGATCTAGCAATTCTCCTGCCTCAGCCTCCCAAGTAGGTAGGACTACAGATGCAAGCCACTATGCCTGGCTAATTTTTTTGTATTTTAGTAGAGACTGGGTTTTATCATGTTGCCCAGGATGGAACCCTGGGGTCAGGCAATCCACCCACTTCGGCCTCCCAAAGTGCTAGGATTACAGCTGTGAGCCACCACGCCCAACAAATCCTGTCTTTTACCTGTTAGCTGTGTGAGTTTGAGAAAATTAGCCAAATTTTTCTGTTCTGATTGATAAAAATAGGTTTATTATTACATTGGTTATTTTTAAAATTATAAATACATCTTGATGTACTTCCCTAAAGTCTTCATATATGCATTTTTTGCTGTAAATTTTCTCTTCATAAATGAAAATTTTAATAAAATCAACTATGTGGAAATATATAATTTAAGAAACTCACTAACTTTGTGATTTGCATCATTTAGGGATATTTGCTTCTAGTAAGCATGATGTAGTATTTGCTAGAGATATAATATGCATTAAAACAAAAAATGTTTTCTGTCATCAGAGGAAAGTTTGGAGTTCAGGGTTAATCATCCCTGGATGCTTTAATTGCTACTAACATTATAGGTTACCCCCAAATGATGGGGAGTGGAGAGAATGGTGGCACACTGGGATCCTCATATTTAGCCACTGCACTGCAGCCTGGTGCCTGGTGACAAAGTGAGACTGTGTCTCAAAAAAAAAAATGTCATAGCTCCCCAAGAATTTTCAGAGCTCACATAAGGGAGATGTCACCAAAGCAAATGTGGTTTTTATTTCTCCTCTAAGTATGATGCTAAATCTCAAATCGTCATCATCATCATCTGCAAATCTGAAATTACTTGAAAATAACATGATAGCATTTGAAAAATGAGAGTCAACAAGTAAAGAATAGATTTTGTAAAAACAAAACAAATTTTGTAACAATTGGGATGCTTGCTTATTTTAGCAAAAACTTTTATATAGTGGATTTATTTTGTTTGTGGTTTCAGCATGCTAACACACAAAACAAGTGTTATTGTTGCTGCGAATGGCTGCGTTCTTTTTCACCACATCACACTTCTGACTAATAGGCACAAAGAGATTGATTTTAAAAATAAGTGCTAATAAGAATGATATGTAAAACTCCTGAAAGAGATCAAACTCTTTAGCAGGGTAAATGGCCTATGGCAATATCTGTAGATAGTTGTTATTTTGACTGCAGCATGAATCAGACACTTAAGAATGACATAAGGAGTACATCCCAAGGTTATTTTATGATATGAAGTGCTCCATTGAAATCATTTCCTTTGAAACTGAAGCAGTCTACCTTTGTAAGATTTTATTTTCATTCTGAAGTGAATGCATTTCAAACAGAGTGTTTTCTCCAATTATCAGTGCAGTGTATCTTTCTATTAGTTGCCTTTTGGTGTTCAGTCATCTTTTATGCTTATTTTGGAAATTGAAGCTTGCAATATTCCTAGTTTATTATGCTAACAAATTATAGTTAACAATAAAGACTTTTTGGCACCCTAGTAGTCATTTTAAGTTTTCCTTACAATAAATAAGATGAGAGGAAAAACTCAATCACCAGTAAGCTTTTTTAGTTCAACAACAATAAATACTCACAATGAATGTATAAACAGAATCAGGTCTGGGCCATAAAAAAGGAAAACGTTTCTTCATTATTTAGTTTTTTAAAGGTGACTTTCTCTTTCAGATTCTAATTATTATTGCTAAAATTTTACACATTCTAGACATCCTATAAATGCTGCTATTTGATAAGCATGGGATTGAAACTCAAATTCTCTCCTAACCACGAAAACTTGAAGCAGGTGTCATTATACTGGTATCTCTATTTCAAAAAGAAAATAATCACCTAGATCTTAGAGAAAACGTTTGGATCTCAGTTTGTCATACCCTATCAGCCTTTATGTAGTATAGATCTGTATGTTGAAATAATATTAATAATGTTAGAATTTGTATTTGCGTATTTTAAAAAATACAAATAAGTTGAATATCAAGATTTCAAGCCTCAAGGTATGGATGTGCAATGGATTTTCAATGGTTACAACTTTACACAAAGATAAATAAAATGCAAGATTCTTTGTCTTGGGAGATACACACATGGTCAATATAGATAATTAAGACATATTTTATATAGAGAGTATATATTTATATTCATAAATACAATTATATATTACTTAGTATCTTATGACCTGAATATTCCTGAAGGCTTGTGCTAAATATATGCATGTGGATATATTTGAATTTATGTATCAACATTAATTGTTCACTTGTTAGGAAATCATACATAGTGATCCTACCATGGTAAAAATGCTAAAAATATCTGTGATTTCTGAAGATTAAAAATCACTTAATGTAACATAGATCATATTATTATCATATCTGATTTGAACTTCAAATGATAATATTCATAAAAATCATCAAACATGTTGACCAAAATTGATTACCAGTATTTGATATTTCCAAAAATTAAATTTTCACTAAAAAAACTAAGCTTTGTTCCTATTTAACAAGAATAAATATTAAAACCCTCTTATTAATTGTTCATTCCTCCTTGCTCCACAGGTTTTTTCAACAATCTCTCTAATAATATAATACTTTCGTTTTTGTTAAGGAGTATCTTCAGTTACTCCATTTTGATTGGTTCCATTTTTTTCTACTTATAATCATCTTCAGTTACTTCTTACCCAGCAATTACTAACTATAGTCATGTCTCTTATCAAGATACCATTTTCTTTTTCTCCCTGACCAGATATGGTGAGACATCAGTTAGTATATCTAACTTTCACTTTCTCATTTCCCTTGGGTCCTCAAGAGCAGTCTGGTCTCAGCCTCCACCATACTTCTGAAATTACTCTCACCAAATTTACTGATGACTTACAGCTGAATAGAAGGTGTTCTTTTTTTCAGATTGTATTCTATTTTGACTTTCTGAAGAATTTTGGTCCTTTGGCTAAATTCTGTGAAGTCAGATAATCCCTGTGAAGAAGCTACTTGTATTACTATTTGTGCATAACTTCTAGGTACCTTAAACTTTTTGGATTCTCATTTCCCTTATATATAAAATGATAGTAGTGAGCCACAGTCATTGGGTGATTTTAGTGATTAAATGAGATAATATATAGACAGGATATTTTATACTACCTGACACATACTAAACACTCAGGTAACTAAACTTTCCAAAATAATCTCTACATTTGACTTCTTTATAACATTTATCTTTTCACCCAATATCTCTATTTTCTTCCATAGGACTAATTCGACTGTTGACTCCCATCAATCAAATACTATGTCAGGAACACAGGTATTATCAACAAAGTTAGATATACTCATTGCTTTAACAAGCGAAAACTTCAAAATGTGGAACCTGTGGGGACTCTTACTAGGAGGAAAGTTAGGAAAGGATTCTTTGTTTTTGTGCTAGAGAGTTATAGGAGACTATTGAAATGTATGGTTTAGAATTTCCACTGCAGAAGTCAGTGTTCTTCCCTTTAAACCTGTGGTCATAAACAAAGACAACTCAAATGAGAACAACAAAGATTGTTTTTTCAGAACTTTTTATAACAAGGGAGTCAGTCACCATCACTTGAGTTGTGTGGAGACTCAGAGACAGGCAGGGAAATGGGAAGACATTTTTTACACTTTTAAAAATAGGAAGGGGGAGGCTTAGGATGTTCTGTGATTGGAGATTGTTTGCAGAGGAAAGCTAGAGGCAGAGTACTGGAAGTGAGGCATTCTCTGTGATTGATTTGGGGAACATATTTGTCTTTCTCTGCTTGGAGGTACTGCCCAAAATTAGGCAGTCAGTGACCATTTTGGCCTGATTGCTGAAGAAGTTATGAGTTAACATTCTATTGTCATTCATGACTTGACCACTGGCCATTTTTATAATCAGTCTGTCAGAATATATGCATTTGTACAGAGTATATTTTAGACTAATTTGTCTGTGAATATTTTGGACCATCTCGCTCTGAATGAATTGGTATTTTTTAAAAAGCAGTTTAGATATTTTGTGAAAACTATTATGTTTTGGTTTGATTTGGTTAATTTATTTTGAAAGTCAGGGTGCATTGTACAGGTCATGGATTATTTTTCAATTTTTCAGTTCTCCCCGAACAGCTAAGCAGTCACAAGGTCGTATTTCCACTTATCTCAAACTACAAATAAGATATCTCCATCTGGATGTTTCCAAAGCATCTCAAAACAAAATAGCTAAACTCTTTTCACCTTATACCTAGAAAGCATTTTTTACTTATATTTAATTTCTAAATGCCTACTGTTCTCTTTTTTCATTGTGATACTAGTATTGACTTGCCCTATGCATTAAATACCTCTTGACCAAGCAATTGTAATACATCCCTAACTGATATATCTGATTGTATCCTTTCTTTCCTTCAGTCTACCTAGTCCCAAGTTAGTAAGGTTACATTTCTAAAATACAGAATTTGCTTTTGAACATAAGGTGAATTTCTGTTTTCAACACACAAGAAAGACCAAACATGTCATAACAGACACTTCACCTCCTGGTTCAGCACACCTTTCCAGTGCCTTCACCTTCCCACAGCCTCCACCTTTCTGGTGATATCTGTATTCCTAAGTCTGACAAATGCTTTTACAGCATTATTTGTGTGCTGCTATTCCTCCCTTTTAATGTCTGGTGATTTTATATTCATCTGAACCCTCATGGTTCAGATCTAATATAATCTATTTATTAAGCTTTCTCAGACAAAATTAATTGCATTTTCTACTGTGCCCTATAGCACTTTATCTTAGTATTCTTATAGTATACCTATCACATTGTAACAATGTGGGAATCACACTCTATTAGGTGCCTTGTACCTCACTTTCATTATCTTATTTTATCCATTGTACAGATGAGGAGATTTAGTCTTAGAGAGATAATGTTTTGTGAGCTAGCTCTAAAGTTTAGTTTTCTTATATGTAAATTTCTTCTCCTCTTTAGTGCCTTCAAAACACCTAATTTAGAAGTGTATTTACTCGTTCCTTTTTCCACTATAATGAGAGGTTTCAGTATGTTTGTGTTCCCAACATTGTATCAGCTCCTCCAAGACAGGAGTTACATGTAATTCATTTTAAAAATTCCCTTTAAGCTGGGCGCAGTAGCTCATGCCTGTAATCCCAGCACTTTGGGAGGCCGAGGCGGGTGGATCACAAGGTCAAGAGATCAAGACCATCCTGGTCAACATGGTGAAACCCCATCTCTACTAAACATACAAAAAATTAGCTGGGCATGGTGGCACGTGCCTGTAATACCAGTTACTCAGGAGGCTGAGGCAGGAGAATTGCCTGAACCCAGGAGGCGGAGGTTGCGGTGAGCCAAGATTGCGCCATTGCACTCCAGCTTGGGTAACAAGAGCAAAACTCCGTCTCAAAAAAAAAAATTCCCTATAGCACATTGCCTTCCATAGATATATAAATGATCATATGGTTTTTATCTTTCATACTGTCGATATGAGGTACCACACTGACTAATTTTAACCATCTTAGCATCCCTGAGATAAATGGTACTTGGTCATGATAAATTATCTTTTCAATGTATTGTTGAATTAAGTTTGCTAATGTTTTGTTTAGGATTTTTCTATCAATATTCATCAGTAATATTGGCCTGTCATTTTTTTATGTCTTTGTCTGGTTTTGGTATCAGGGTAATACTTGTTTCATAGAATGTGTTTGGAAGTATGTTCTTCTCCTCTAATTTTCAGAATGGTTTGAGTAGGATTTATATTAGTTTGTCTTTAAACATTTGGTAGAATTCAGCAGTGAAGCCAGGCTCTTTGTTGCTGGGAGATTTTTCTTTTCACAATTTTCAAATAATTATATTTATTAATTTTAAAATAAAATGTTGTGGCAAATGTATTTATTAATGATATGAGTAGGCTTTGGTTCCAATTACATTATGTATTTTTAAATAAATATCACTTACTATTAGAATGAGACAGAATTCAACATCAATTCTATTTCTCTTTCTTTTCTTGTCTTTATTTTTTAATTTTTTATTTTAATAGGTTTTGGGGGAACAGGTGGCATTTGGTTACATGAATAACTCCTTTAGTGGTGATTTCTGAGATTCTGTAGCACCCATTACCTAAGCAGTGTACTCTGAACCCAGTGTGTAGTCTTTTATCCCTCACATCCCCCCCATCCTTTCCCCTTACTACCCGAAGCCCGTTGTACTATTTTTATGCCTTTTCATCTTCATAGCTTAGTTTCCACTATGAGAGAAAACATATGATGTTTGGTTTTCCATTTCTGAGTTATTTCATTTAGAATAATGGTCTCCAAATCCATCCAGGTTTCTGCAAATGCCATTTGTGTGTGTGTGTGGTGTGTGTGTGTGTGTGTGTGTGTGTGTGTGTGTGTTTGTGTGTGTCTGACTGAGTAGTATTCCATGGTATGTATATATAGACCACATTTCTTTATCCACTTCTTGGTTGATGTACATTTGGGCTGGTTCCATATTTTTGTAATTTCAAATTGTGCTGCTATAAACATACAAGTGCAAGTATCTTTTTCTTATGATGACTTCTATTCCTCTGAGCAGACACCCTGTAGTATGATTGCTGGATCAAAATGTAGATCTACTTTTAGTCCTTTACGGAATCTTCACCCTGTTTTTCATAGTGGTTGTACTAGCTTACATTCACATGAGCAGTGTAAGTGTTTCCTTTTCACCAGATCTATCCCAACATTCACTATATTCTGATTATGGCCATTCTTGCAGGAGTAAGGTGGTATTGCGTTGTGGTTTTGATTTGCATTTTTCTGATCATTGGTGATGTTGAGCATTTTTTCATATGTTTTATGGTCATTTGCACGTCTTCCTATGAGAATTGTCTATTCATGTCCTTAATCCATTTTTTTGGTGAGATTTTATTTTTTCTTGTGGATTTGAGCACCTTGTAGATTCTGGATATAGTTCTTTGTCAGGCGTATAGATTACAAAGATTTTCCCTGACTCTTTGGGTTGTCTGTTTACTCTAGGTTGTGCTTTTAAGAGAGAATCAGCTGCAGTAGTGTAGGAGGGATACAGGCTTGCCCTAGGTAGCTTGGATAAGTTTCTCAGGTGGGCAGGGCCATGGAGCTCCCAAACATTATGTTCTCCGTCTTCCACTATGAGCATGGGTGGAGAAAACCTTCAGGTGAGATCAGGGTTAGGCCTGTCTGAGCTCAGGTTTTCCTAGGGCAGGGCTTGCTTCAGCTACTGTGGGAGATGCGTATGTGGTTCTCAGGCCAACAGAGTTATGTTTTCAGGGGAATTATAGCTGTCTCTGCTGCATCATGTAGTTTCCAGGGAAGTGGAGAAAAGTCAGCAGTTACAGGCCTCACTCAGCTCCCACACAGCCCTAAAGGCCAGTCTCACTCCCACTCTGCCCCCACAACAGTACTGAGTTTATTTCCAGGGAGCAGTTGAGGAGGGCTGAGATCTTTGCTCAGGCTACAGGCTATTCAGCTGAGAAAGCAAGCAGGGCTTTCAGATTTCACACCTCCCCACCTGCCACAATTTCTGTCCTGTGTCTGCACCCCTGGTTTGCCCCCTCATCAGGTTCTGTCCAGGAAACTTCACACTGGGTCAAAATTGTAACAAAGTTTAACTGGAAGTTTTCTTATCCCTGAGGTTTTACCCCAATTCCACTGGCAGCTCTCCCCAAGGACCTCTGTGAGACAAAGTCAGAAATGGCTTCCCTGGAGACTGAGTGTACCCATAGGGTTCTTCCTGATACTTTCTCTACCTCTGTATTTTTCTTAGCTTTCTAAGTTTGCCTCAGCTCCAGGTAAGGACAAATTCTTCTATTATCTAGACTTTCAGGTTCCCTAGTGAGGATGTGTGTTTGGGGGCAGATGATCCCCTTTTCATACACTTATGCTTTCGGTACTTAGCTTGTTGGTTGTCTCCTGGAGCCTGCAGCAGCAATCCACTTCCTTCAGAGGATCTGTGGACTCTCTCAGTGTTCTTGCTATGTTCCTGCAGTAGGTCTTGGATTAAAAGTTTCATGATATGAGTCTCTACATGAGGCTCTGTCTATCTGAGTGGGAGGCAAGTTAGTCCATCCTATTATCTGCCAGTTTTCCTCTTACTCTGCTGGGAGACGTTTTTATTAGCATTTTGATTTTGTTACTTGTTATTGGTCTGTTCAGGTTTTAGATATCTTTATGGTTCTGGTAGGTTGTATATATCTAGGAATGCATTCATTTCTTCTAGATTTTCCAATTTCTTGGCATGTAATTGCTTACAGAAGCCACTAATGATCTCTGAATTTCCATGGTATCGGTTGTAGTATTTCCTTTTTCATCAGATTTTGTTTATTTCAGTCTGTTCTCTTTTTTTCTTGGTTACTCTGGCTAAATTTGTCAATTTTCTGTTTTCAAAAACCAACTTTATATTTCATTGATCTTTTGTATTGTTTCTATCATTTCCAATTTATTTCTACTCTTATTTTTATTATTTCTTTTTTTCTACTAACTTTAGGTTTGCTTTGCTTTTTTGATTTTTTACTTATTTAAGATGTGTCTCTAGATTTTTTATTTGTTTTTTTTAAATAGACACTTATAGCTGTAAACTTTTCTCTTTGTATTACTTGCTGCATCCCATTGGTTTTTGTGTGTTGTGTTTCCATTATCATTTGTTTCAAGAAAATTTGCAATGTTCTTAATTAATTCATTGACCCACTGATTATTCAGAAGCATATTGTTTGATTCTCATGTATTTATATAATTTTCAAAATTTCTCACCATTAATTTCTAATTTTATTCAGTTGTGTTCAGACAGTACTTTTAATATTATTTTAATATTTTTGAATGTTTTAAGACTTGTTTTGTGGTCTAACATACAGTCTATCTTTGACAATGATCCATTTGCTTCCCAAAAGAATGTGTATTCTGCTGCCATTGGATAAGCTGCTCTGTAAATATCTATTAGGTTTATTTTTACTATAGAACAGATTACGTTCTTTGTTGATTCTCTGTCTAAAAAATCTGTTCAGTGCTTCAATGCTGAAAGTGGAGTGTTGAAGTCCAGCCATTATTCTAATGAGGTCTGTCTCTCTCTAGCTCTAATATTTCCTTTATGCAGTCAGGTGCTCCAGTGTTGGATGCATATATTTTTCAATTGTGATATCCTCTTGCTGAATTGGTCATTTGATCATTATTTGGTGAACTTCTTTGACTCTTCTTATACTTTTTGTCTTGTAATCTATTTTATCTGACATATGTTTAGTGACTCCTCCTTTTTGGTTCCAGTAGGCACGGAATATTTTTTTTTCATTCCTTTCTTTCTAGTCTATGTGTGTCCCTATACGTGAAGTGTGTTTCTTGTAGACAACAAATCATTGAGTCTTTTGAGGTTTTTGTTTTGTTTTTAAATCTATTTAGCCAGTCTGTGTCTTTTATTGGACAATTTTAGTTCATTTAGGTTCAATGTTATTACTGATAAGTAAGAACCTATTCCTATCATTTTATTTGTTGTCTAGTTATCTTGTGGTCTACTTTTCCTTGTTTCCTTCCTTTCTGTCTTTCTTTTAGTGTAGGTGATTTTCACTGCTGGCATGATTTAATGTCTTGCTTTTAATTTTCATTTTTTTGTGTCTGTCTGTTTTATGTTTTTTGATGTGATGGTACCATGGGGCTTGCAAATACTATTGTATAACTCATTATATTAAGCTGGTAACAACTTAACACCATTTGCATAAACAAGCAAAAAGAAACTGATAAAAAAATCTACAGTTTAACTTCATCTCCCCACTTTTTAACTTTTTCTTGTGTCTTTATGTCTTATTGTACTTTCTATATCTTGAAAAGTTGTTGTAGTTAATATTTTTGATTGGTTCATCTTTTAGTATTTCTACTTAAGGTATGGGTAGTTTAGACAACATAGTTATAGTGTTTTAAAACTCAGTATTTTGCTGTGTGCTTATCATTGATGACTTTTACACCTTCAGATAATTTCTTATTCTTTTCTTTTTGATTGAAGTATTTCTTTTAGAATTTCTTATAGAAAAGGTCTGCTGATAACGAAATTTCTCAGGTTCTGTTTGTCTGAGAAAGTCTTTATTTATTAATCATGTTTGAGGGGCCATGTGTATGCTATTTTAGGATAAAAGGTTTTTTTGTCAGCATTTTAAATATGTCATGCCACTCTGTACTGATCTGTAAGGTTTGCACTGAAGAGTCTGTTGCAGGACATATTGGAGTTCCATTATACGTTATTTGTTTCTTTTCTCTTGCTGTTTTTAAGATTTATTTTGGTATTTTTTTAATCCTTGATCTTTGGAAGTTTGACTATTAGATGCCATGAGGTAATCTTCTTTGGGTTAAATCTGCTTGGTATTCCATAACCTTCTTTTACTTGGATATTTTCTTAGGCTTGGGAGTTCTCTGTTATTATTCCTTTGAATACACATTCTAGCCTAATCTCTTTCTCTACCTCCTCTTTAAGGCCAATAAGTCTTAGATTTGCCCTTTTGAGACTATTTTTTTGATCCTCTAGGCATGCTTCATTCTTTTTATTTCTTTTTTTGTCTCCTCTGACTGTATTTTCAAACAGCCTGTCTTCAATCTCACTAATACCTTCTTTTGCTTGATCAACTCTGCTATTAAAGGACTCTGATGCATTCTTCAGTATGTCAGTTGCATTTTTCAACTCTAGACTTTCTGCTTGATTCTTTTACATTATTTCAATCTATTTGTTAAATTTATCTGATGAAATTGTGAATTCCTTCTCTGTATTATCTTCAGTTTGGGAAAGTTTTTTTTAAACAGCTATTTTGAATTGCCTGCCTAAAAGGTTATATATCTGTTTCTCTAGGATTGGTCCCTGGAGGCTTTTTTAGTCCATTTCGTGAGTCATGTTTTTTGGATGGTCTTGATGCTTATAGGTGTTTGTCTATGTCTGGGCATTGAAGAGTTAGGTATTTGTTAAAGTCTTCATAATCTGGTCTTGTTTGCACCTATCCTTCTTGGGATGACTTTCCAGATATGCAGAAGGAAATGAGGATTGTGATCTAAACCATATCTGAATTAGGAGGCATCTCAGACCCAGCAATACTGTGGTTCTTGCAGACTCATAGGGGTATCACCTTGATGATCTTTGATGATCTTGATGATCTGGGGGAATTATCTGCATTAGCAGGGAAAAACTTGTTCTTGCTTTCTCCAAAATAATCAAAGTCTCTCTCTCTTTTTTCTGAGGCACCTTGTGCTAGAGGTGGTGTGACATGAGCATCCCTGTGGCTACCGCCACTGGAAGTGCACTGGGTCAAACCTGAAGTAAGCATAGTACTGAGTCTCATCCAAGGCCTTTCGTAATGAATCCCTGACTATGGGCTATGTTTGCTCAAGGCCCTGGGGATCTCTAATCAGCAGGTGTTGAAACCAGCAAGGTGTGCTTTCTTCACTTCAGGGTGGTGAGTTCCCTCATGTCCCAGGAGGGTCCAGAGGTGCCATTCTTGAGCCAAGACCTGGAGTCAAAAAACCTTAGAAGTCTATCTTGTATTCTATTGCACTATGGCTTAGCTGGGACTCAAACCATGAGATACAGTCCTTCCCACTCTCCCTTTGTTTTAACACAAGCCAAAGAGCCTTACCTAGTGGCCACCATCACCACATGCCCATTTGGAGTACTGACAGGTACTCTCAATGTTCCCTTAAGTCCCAAGAGTTCTTCAGTCATCTTATGATGAATATTGCCTCATCTGGGACTCACGCTTCAGGACAGTGGGCTCCTCTTTGACCCAGCACTCACCCAGAAATGCAATTTATGAACCAAGGCCTAAAACTGGGGACTCGAGTGCCTGCTTGCTGCTCTACACTCCTGTGTTTGAGCTAGTACAAAGTCCCCTTCACTTTTACCTCCACTTTTCTCAAATAGAAGGAATTTCTCCCAGTATCTATCATAGCTGGGAATGTGCTGAGTCTCACCTGTAGGCAGTAAGTTTCAGAGTCTTACCCAAGGACTATGGTGTACTACTTGTGTATTGCTGCTGGTTATTCAGGGGCCAAGGGCTCTTTTGTCAGCATGTAATGGGTCATTTCAGGATTTTATCCTTCCCTTCAAGGAAGCAAATTCCCTTCCAGCCCAGGGTGTTTCTAGAAATGTCTTCCAGGAGCTTGGGCCTGGGAAGGGGGACTCATGACTTTGACTGGTGCCCTATCCTACTTTGGCTGAACTGATATCCAAGTCACAAGACAATGTGCTTTCCCTCTCCTCTTCTCATGTCTCAGTAGGTCCCATGCCCTTCTAGTCCACTGGCTCTGAGTCCAATTCAGCACAAGGTCTCACCTACCAGTTGCTATCCTTATGACCTAAACTGCCTTTCAAGTATATTTGGGGCTTCCAATCCCTTTAGCTTGTGGTGGTGAGGCTTACCAGAACTCAAATTACAACTGCTGGGATGGACAGTTCCCCTCTGGTTATGGCTTATTTAAATACTCACTCCATGGACTGACTTTGACTGAGTTCAGCACAGTCTGCTGTGACAGGGAATCACTGAGTTCAATAATACCATGTCTCACAATTGCTGTGCTCTCCCTCTTCCAAGTGCACAGACTCTTTCCTGTGACTGCTGCCAGGCAATGGGGGAAGGGTGACATCAGCAATTCTAGACTGTTTTTTCTACCCTTGTTAGTGCCTCTTTCAATAATATGCAGTTAAAACCAGTTACTATAAGTGCTCACCTGATTTTTGGTTCTTGTGAAGGTGCTTTATTTGTGTGTAGATAGTTGTTAAATTTGGCATCACTGCAGGGGAAGAATGGTGCAACCTTGTTTTCAACCCTTTTGCTTTGCCGTTCTTTATGTTTTGTAATTCAATTTGCATTTACTGATAATGTTGAACATAGTAATATTTCATTTTTTATTTTCATTCACTGATAATGTTTCAACATTTTTTTTCTTTCTGTTTGAATTGTTGGGCCTCCTTTTCTGTAAAGAATATGATCATATATCTTATAAACGTATATGAACTTTCCACACTTGTTTCACTATCTAGTTGCATTCCTTTTTCAATACCTAGCCCTACACTCCTTGGAATAAGCCTGTTGTGTTTACTCTTTAGCAAAATCTAACTACCTCTTTTCTTCCACCTCCATTCTATGATTCATGGGCTAATAGATCAGAAGGAATTATATACTCACTCATAGGCGGGTGATGAACAATGAGAACACATGGACATAGGGAAGGGAGTACCACACACTGAGGTCTATTGGGGGAAATAGGGGAGGGACAGTGGGGGGAGGGAGAGGGGGAGGGATGGCATGGGGAGAAATGCCAAATATGGGTGAAGGGGCAGAAGGCAGCAAAACACACTGCCACGTGTGTACCTATGCAACTATATGCATGTTCTGCACATGTACCCCAAAACCTAAAATGCAATAAAAGAAAAGTCCTTGCTTTATTGTGCTCCTTTGAAAATGTTCTGGCAATAATGATTTGACTGTGAATCCCACACAATTCATTTGCAACTCTTTTCCCTATTATTATTTCTGTAATCCACCAAAATTCAGGTTATTATTCCTTTTCCATTTTTTGTACTGCTTACATATTTCCATTGCCTAAAATAACTTTTCTCTTATCATTTTATTTTCTGGAAGAATCTTACTTTGTCTTTTAGAATTAGTTTAAATGCTATTTATCATATAGCATCTCTATTAAGTTTTTTCAATACAGAATAAATGACTTCTGTGTTCTTTGAGGATTGTTTTTCTTTCTAACCCCCAAGTTTAGAATAAAGTTTGTTAAAAAATAGATGCTAAAATTTTTTTAAGTGAATGCATTTGTATCAAGCGTAATATAATTTTTATAGTTGTTTTCTTTGTAATTTTATGTGTACATTCATATCACATATACATAAACTCTTTTTAATCTAGATGATGATTTCATTAGAGATAAGGACCAGGTAGTTTTCATAGAATGTTTTTGAATAAATGGCTTGAGTACATGCAACACACACATACACACTAATGTGCAATCAACTGGTAACATAGTGAATTAACATGGATTGGTTATGCAAGGTCAGCAGAAGATCATTAAAGAGATAGCAAATTCAGATAGAATATTTCAGACCAGAGAAAAGGAGAGACAAAAAACAAGTTGTTTTAATTTGTTTAAAGCTGAGTTTATTGTTAGATATTTAGCAATCATCAGAAATATCAGAGTAAAAATATAGCAAGTAGTGTTAACAATCTAATTTGAAATTAATCCAAAGATTTTTTTTCAAATTTTCCACCACTTTTTGGAGTAGCTACCATGAATCTACTGACAATCCAATAACTGAATTTAAGTGACCATTTGTCTGAAAATGTGTGTTGTCTCAGACACAATATGTACAGATAGTCGGACTGTTTTAAGATCTAACTGAAACAGTTTTATGCAAGATTAGGTTGGATATATAAAACCTAATAGAAAATAAAGCTAATTAAATGGCGGATACATAAACAACATTAAGTTCTGTATAAAAAGTGAATGTTCAAAGGTGATCCATGTAAATGATCAACACAGAGTGATACTCTGAAAAATCAAAAGAATATTTTGCATTTTTGCTCTTTATGATCTACAGTTGATCAAAATATCCAGGTTTGGTTTGCAATCCCGTTGGCAATGTATACCCCACTTTTAGCTGTATTTTGCAGTAAAATGCTAGATAGCAGTTGGATATAATTTTTCCATAATAGAAATAGCAAAACATCTTCCCTGTTAGCCCATAACAAACAATATTCATATCAAAAGGAACCTATTTAATGAAAAGTGAGGCTGCTTTTACACACTTTTATAGCAGTTTGATCATATTTTGGCATAATCAGCACTGAAGTAAATCTAGTATATGTCTCAATGGAAAGTGTTAAAGCTGAATAAAAAATTGCACAGATCCAGTTTTCTCATGCACAATTTTTAAAACGATGCTCAAAATTATACAGAACTATGCTGCTTAGGCATTTCTTTAATGAATTGGAGTGAATGATAGTGCTTTCTTATAAACAAACAGGCACATAGAAACAGTAAAGTGGAAAGGAGAATTGAGAAAATTGCATTATGCTAATCCCAAGAAACTAATTCTTGTGATATAGTACAAGAACAGTCTATATCCCATTCACTTTACATAAGAAATATACTGTAGAGGCCATTCAGAAGTTACTGTTACTTCCGAGTACATTCAGCAAGTCAATGTTATATTTATTCATTATTTTTTGCACTAAGGATTATATGGATGCTGTCAGAGTTCCAACACTTCATCAATATTTTTGGAAAAATCAGTTTGATTTTTTAAAATATATAAAATTGAGGACTCATAATTGTGGCCTCATCTATAGGATTGTAAACAGAGGACTATACTTGCACAAAATAAAAAGACATTTTTATTCAAATTTTTATATCTGTTCTTACAAAAGTGAGTTTTAAATATCAGTGCTATATGCCCTCCTAATGGAAAATACCTCATAGAAGTAGCTGAACAATATTAATTTTGTTGAAAAAAATGTATTAGTACTTAAGTATTTTTCTGAATAAATTTACATTGCTTGATTTTAAATATATTAACTTTATATTTCTGTGGAACCACTGTGATGAGTTTATTTCTTTTTGTGTCTTCTGTGAATATTTTATTTGATAATTGAAATGATTTTGCATTCAAAGTCACATCAATTATGACATTTTTTTGTTTGATATGATTAATATTGACTGTCTATATACAATTCATGCTTATTCAGAGCATTCAGAGTGAAAATGCTCAAGTCTTGTTGGTTGTAGCAGAAACCAACAAGACTCCAGCATTGTTCCATCCAGTGAATAATTTTTATTAACTTATTTAATAAAAACAATATGTTTGATTTGAAGATGACTTTGTATTCAAAAAATGTTTAAAGAATCATGTGTGAAGTCAAGTACCACACTCAATTATCAAATGAGACCTGTGCTTTCATAATTTCTCTTGCAAAATGCTTTCAAAATCACATTAGAAACTAAGCTTACCAATTTCATTGAAAGTAAAGCATACTGTAAATATGTGCAGGGTAAGAATTTGGCAAACGTGCCTGTTTTTTAATTCCAATTTTTTCATTAGAATAGTATTATGAAATGTGTTCTATGTTCTGAGGTGACTGTTTATTAATATTGATATGGTTTGGCTGTGTCCCCACTCAAATCTCAACTTGAATTGTATCTCCCAGAATTCCCAAGTGTTGTAGGAGAGACCCAGTGGGATGTAATTAAATTATGAGGGCCGGTCTTTTTCATGCTATTCTCATGATAGTGAATAAGTCTCATGAGATCTAATGGGTTTTCCAGGGGTTTCTGCTTTTGCTTCTTGTTCATTTTCTCCTGTGACCATCATGTAAGAAGTGCCTTTTGCCTCCTGCCATGATTCTGAGACCTCTCCAGCCATGTGGAAATGTAAGTCCAATTAAACCACTTTTTCTTCCTAGTCTCAGGTATGTCTTCATCAACAGTGTGAAGATCAACCAATACAGTAAATTGTACCAGAAGAGTGGGGTGCTGAGGAAAGATACTAAAGAATATGGAAGGGACTTTAGAACTGGGTAGTAGGCAAAGGTTGTAACAATTTGGAGGGCTCAGAAGAAGGCAGGAAAATATGGAAAAGTTTGGAATTTCTTAGAGATTTGTTGAATGGCTTTGCCCAAAATGCTGACAGCAATATGGACAATAAGGCCCAGGCTGAGACAGTCTCAGATGAAGATGAGGAACTTATTGAAAACTGGAGGAAAGATGACTCTTGCTATGTTTTAGCAAAGAGACTAGTGGCATTTTGCCCATGCCCTAGAGATTTATGGAACTTTGAACTTGAGAAAGATGATTTAGGATATCTGGTGTAAGACATTTCTAAGAGGCAAAGCATTCATGAGGTGACTTGGGTACTGTTAGTCATTCTGTTTTACAAGGGAAGAAGAGCATAAAAGTCTGGAAAATTTGCAGCCTGACTATAGAATAGAAAAGAAAAACCCATTTTGGGGGGAAAAATTCAAGCTGGCTGCAGAAATTTTATAAATAGCAAAGAGTCTAATGTTAATCCCCAAGACCACAGGAAAAACATCTCCAGGCAATGTCAGAGACCTTCACAGCAGCCCCTCTTGCTGCAGGCCCAGAGGCCCAGGGGTAAAAAGTGGATCTATAGGCTGGGCCCAGGTCCCCATGCTGTCTGCAGCCTAGGGACTTGGTGCCTTGTGTCTTAGCCACTCCAGCCATGGATGAAAGGGGCAAACATACAGCTCAGGCTGTGGTTTCAGAGGGTGAAAGCCCTAAACCTTGGCAGCTTTCATGCGGTGCTGAGCCTGCGGGTGCTCGGAAGTCAAGAATTGAGGTTTGGGAACTCCTGTCTAGATTTCAGAAGATGTATGGAAATGTCTGGATGCCCAGGCAAAAGTTTCCTTCAGGGACAAGGCCATCATGGAGAATCTCTGATACGGTAATATGGAAGGGAAATGTGGGGTCAGAGCCACCACACAGAGTCCCTACTGGGGCACTGCCAATTGGAGCTGTGAGAAGAGGGCCACCTTCCTCCAGACACCAGAATGTCAGATCCACTGACAGCTGCACTGTGCTCCTGAAAAAGCTGCAGACACTCAATCCCAGCCCGTGAAAGCAGCCAGGAGGGAGGCTGTATCCTGCAAAGCCCCAGGGGTGGAGCTGCCCAAGACCATGGGAACCCACTTCTTGCATCATTGTGATCTGGATGTGAGAACTGGTGTCAAAGGCGATCATTTTTGAGCCTTAAAATTTGACTTTCCTGCTGAAATTCATATGTGCATGGGTCCTGTAACCCCTTTGCTTTGGGCATTTTTTTCCCATTTGGAATGGCTGTATTTACCCAATGCCTGCAATGCCCATTGTATCTGGGACTAGCTTGCTGTTGACTGTGCAGGCTCATACGTGGAAAGGACTTGCCTTGATTCAGATGAGAATTTGGACTGTGGACTTTTGGGTTAGTGCTGAAATGAGTTAAGACTTTGGAGGAGTGTTGAGAAGACATGATTGGTTTTGAAATGTGAGGACATGAAATTTGGAAGGGCCAGGGGCAGAACAATATGGTTTTCCTACATCCCCACCCAAATCTCAACTTGGATTGTATCTTCCAGAATTCTCACATGTTGTGGGAGAGCCCAAGGGGAGGTAACTGAATCATGGGTTCTGGTCTTTCCAGTGCTATTCTCATGATAATAAATAAGTCTCATGAGATCTGATGTGTTTATCAGGGGTTTCTGCTTTTGCTTCTTTCTCATTTTCTTTTGCTGCCACCATGTAAGAAATACATTTTGCCTCCTGCCAGGATTCTGAGGCCTCCCCAGCTATGTGGTACTGTAAGTTCAATTAAATCTCTTTTTCGTCCCAGTCCTATGTCTTTATCAGTAGCATGGAAACAGAAAAATACAGTTATAGAATGCTGACTAAGGTAACATTCTGTAAAATCAAATGTCTTTATTAGAACCCTACCCAATCTATTCTGAAATATGTGAATAGATTGCTATTCACAATCTAGTTGAGAAGCCTGAGCTACTTGCAAAGCCTGATAATATATCAATATATTTATCTTTGGTACCAGGATAATAATAAAAACTTTCTAATAAGTTTTCTTAACCTGTGATTTTCAAAAGGTTAAAAATTGTGACTCATTCAAATATAAAATTAACATTTGTCAAAAGTTTATATTTGACTCACTACTTAATGATAGAATCAGTAGCATGTTATAAAGAGTATAAAGAACATTTGAGAATATATATATATAAAATAAACCTAGAAATAAACACAGCATTAGATAGGTTGCTGAATTAAATGTGAAACTGGCTAATGTCCAACAAGGCTATAAAACCATAATATACTTCTCTGGAGATGGTGCACCAAAGTCTCACAAATCACCACAAAGAACTTACTTATTTAACCAAATGCCACCTGTTCCCCTAAAACCTATGGAAATAAAAAATTAAATGAATAAATAAATAATTTTTAAAAACGTAATACTTCAGTTTATCTCTTTCACTGGACAGATAAGTATTACATCTCTACCAAATAGAATTTTACAGGTTAGCCATTACTGTAAAAGGTTGAAAATCACTCAGTAAATAAGGCTAGCACTGCACTAAAAAACACACAGTAAACTCGTTTACCTATATACAAGCAGTGAGAGTTTTCCCTCTTACGGTCACAATCTCCAAAGATTATCCTTGATCACATAAAAAGCTGGTCTTATTAGATTTGACTTATTTTCATAGATAAAGCCACAGTGTTACTTACCTTAATATGCCTTCTTGAATTTGTTCTGCAAATTAGACTCAAACTGTTTTGACAACTAATAATGCTAAATGTTTACTCTCTGGGCATAAAGTTCAAAGAAAATCACAGATTGGCTCACAAACACTCTGACTTAATTCTAAGATGTCTGAGACTGGGAAGCAAAGCCCATGACACACTTTCCTTCAGATTTCAAAATTATGTATTTGTATACATTTATCTCAAATTAAAATTCTTCAAGTTTTTTTAAGGCCCTCAACTTACTAAATAGTGAATTTCTTACCACCTGTGGGGTTGACCTTGTAATCCAGGTTACAAGTTAATTTTAGATTTAAGGAGTTTGTCTCCAAATATAAAGTTGATCTCTATTTCTTAATATGGGTTTGAATACTTTATAAAACAAGATTTTCCCAAATTTAACACTTCAATTATGGCCTTGGCTGAACTATTGATTTGTTCAATTATATCCTAATAAGATGAAAGAAACAGTCATTTGCATCTATGCAAATAAGTGATTACCAATAAAAAGCCTCAGCAAAATTATGTTTTTATCTTTGAGGAGACAGTAAAAATTGGATATTAATTTAAAATAATTTATTTCAGCTTACAAAAAATAATCCACTAAACTGTGTGTTAGAGAGTGGTTGGAGAGAGAGAAAGAGCTTTGTATACTAACTTAAAGCAAAATGTTAAAAATAATGAAAACAATATTCCAAACTTTTATCTCTAGCCAAGATGGAAAATCCTTGTGGTAATTTGTTACAACAGCAATAGAAAACTAATATAAGGTTTATAAATTAAGGTACAGAACTTACCTTCCCATATTAAACAATTATAAGTCCAGAAAAAAAAGTTTTAAAAAAGCTTTTATAACATAAACAATTGGAAGGTAAGGATATTGATTGCTGAGTGAAAGAAAAACAAGGTAACTTCTGCTTTTTCCACCAATGAGTTTCCAGGCTCAGCAAAATAGGATGCAGGTTGAGCCTTGTGGTCTCCCTGTCTTGGAGAGATGGAGCTGAGTCTTTAAAAGGATGAAGGCAATCAATATCACAAGCCAAGTATTGAAGAGAGGAGAGCTGCACAGAGTGAGAGCTCTGAAGCTATGCAGAGGATGTCCGTGAAATCTTCTCAGTGATGATTGGCCTATGAGTATAAAGACAGGGAAAGACACACAGAAAGGAGCAGACAAAACAATTTTTGGAGCTCATAAAGGGGTAAGGATATCCATTTGCCTGACTGATCTATTGTTAAACATCATAATATACAGCACTTGAGAAGAATACTTGGTAGTAGGGACAAATTAGCGCTAATTTAAAGTTTGCTCTGGTTCCACTTTAAAGTTTAAAAGCTTCCCTTGAAAGTACGAAACTATTTCCAAGAAAAATAAGTGCATCTAAGCACAATGCTCAAAATCATTTGAAGAAATACAACAACACAAATCTGTACCCAATAATAAAGAATTCAGAATCCCCATCATCTGTTGCCCAGGTGTGAAAGTAAGTGGAAAAAAAATTAGTCAAAAGAAAGAGACTCGGATATGATATTTATGATACAATTAATAGACAAAGGTATTGATTAGCTAATATATATATATATATATATTCTTCATATGTTCAGTAAGTTAGCAGGAAGCATGAGCATGTTAAGAAAGATATAAAAATACCCAAATTGAACTCATATAAATTAAAAATACATCTGAGATGAAAAATACACTGAAGGGATAATAGTAGAAGAAAATATTATTGTTATAGGCAGCCTTTAAAATTATTACCATTAATTCCTTCCTCTTGGAATTCATAACAATATGGAAAGTCTTGTCCTCAAGTAAGTTACTTCTAAGACAAGATACAGCAATGTCTATCGTTTATGTGTTAGATGATTGTGACTTCATTCATGCTAGATTATTCTCCATTGCCTTCTCAGATTTCATGCATTGATAAATTTGTGCATGGGTGCACAGGCCCACATGATAAGAAGCTGAGTGCAGCCTCTGGTGAACAGCCAGTTGGAGACTGAGGTTGACAACAAACAGCTCTCTAGAAACTTAATTCCACCAACAACTATGTGAGATTGAAGGATCCTTCCCACATTGAGCCTTCATGTGAGACCAGTGACCTTGTCAATATCTTGATTTCAGTCTTGTGAGATACTGTAAAGCAACAGACCCATTTATTCTATGCCCAAGGCTTCTAACCACAGAACATATGAATTGATAAATGTACCTTATATTTAACAGCTAGTTTGTGGCAATTTCTTATGCAGCAATGGTAACTAACATAACTAGAAACTTGATATGATTAGAAATTCATACAATTGTAACACATTTCATAGTTTATTTTCAGACTTAGGTCTTGTAATAGACAGAAGAATTTCCACATTCTAATCCCCAAACCTATGAATATGTTACAATGCATGACAATAACAATTTTTCAGTTTAATTATGAAATTTCAGATGGGGAGTGCATCCTGGATTATCCAGTTAGGCCCAATATAATCCCAAGGGTCCTTAAAAGGAAAAAAGCAAGTCAGAGAAGATGTGAATATGGAACCAGAGGCCAGAGTGAGCTGGTTGCTGGTTGCAATGGACATATGAGTCAAGGAATGGATGGGGGGTAGCTTCTAGAAGCTGGGAAATACAAGTTAAATGAATGAGTTTCTTGTCTAGAACCTTCTGAAGGCATGCTTCCCTTTTGGCTCCTTTGTTTTAACCCAGTGAGACCCAATTTGGAGTTCTGATTACAGAATTGTAAGATAGAAAATTTAGGGTGCTTTAAGTCACAAAGTTTGTGGTAATTTGTTGCAGAACAAATAGAAAATTATTACAAATCATATAAATTAAGGAGATTAATATCCACTCTTCTCATATCTTTTATAATCTATTATCCTTCCTCAAGTTTTGTGTTTCATTTTATTCATATACTCTGAGACAACCTAAATCTACACTTTTCCACAAAATACAATATTTTTTTATTGTCTCTCATGCATGGTTCTATTTCTTGCACTAGTACTCTGGGTATACTCTAAATCACTCGAATAAGTGACAATAGTGACACAACCTATCAAAACCTGTGGGATACAGCAAAGGCAAGTGCTAAGAGGAAAGTTCCCAGCCTTCAAGGCCTACATCAAAACTTCTGAAAGAGTACAATTACACAATCTAAGGCCACACATCAAGGAACTAGAGAATTAAGGACAAATCAAACTCAAACCAAGCAGAAGAAAAGAAATAACTAAGATCAGAACAGAACCAAATGATACTGAAACCAAAAAACCACAAAAGACAAATTAAACAGAAAGCTGGTTCTTTGAGAACATAAATGAAATTGATAGACCATTAGCAAGATTAACCGAGAAAAGAAGAAAGAAGATCCAAATAAGCTCAATTAGAAATGAAATGGGAGATATTACCACTGACACCACAAAAATAGAAAAGATCATTCAAGGTTACTATGACCAGTTTTACATGCATAAACTAGAAAACATAGAGGACATAGATAAACATTCCTGGAAATATAGAATTCTCCAAGCTCAATATTTGTTGAGTTAGTAAATAACCAGAGACCAGATCAAAATTACTCACAGATAAATCCCTAGATATTCCATCCCCCAATATTTGATAGCAAAAGCACTATTTTGTCTTTAACTGTTTGCACTTCCAAAAGAAGTTTAGAACCTGTGGATCAAGTACCATGAATAAACCTTTTTGGAATTTTACTGAAATGAAATTACATTACTTATGAATCAAATTTTGTAGAATTGATGCCTTATAAATTCCATTAATTTCATAGGTAAGCATCATGTATCCTTAAACTTTTAATGTTATATTTAATATTAAAATATTCAAACCATAGATAAATTAATTGACATGTTAGACTCTCTATCACTAGTAAAGGATATTAAAAAATTAGGGCCATTCTAACCAAAGAAACTCCACAGAGTAGTGAAAAAAAACTACATTAGTATTCGTGAGCACAGGTTAATCTCAAAAAAATATTGAGAAATAAAAATAATTTCTGAGGGAAATATATATATATTTATGATTTTCAATGTAAATGCACTTCATGCTATATTTGGGACAAATTTGGAAAACCTGGATGTCCTTTTTCCAGATTATGTGTTGACATGGTATTTCCCTTAATAGATATATAACTATTTAAATTAAAGTAATTTATACAAAATGTGAAAATGAATACAACAAGACAATATAATATTAGGGATACATATACATGGAGTAAATCTATAAATTAAAAAAATGAGAATTTGCAGTACCAAATTCAGTACTTAGTTTGACCACCACAGTAAAGCAAACATTGAAATAAAGCAAATCACATGATATTTTTGGTTTCCCAATGCATATGGAGTTATATTTACTCTGTATTCTAATGTATTTATGTGCAATAGCATTATGTCTAAAAACAAGCGCATGTATCTTAATTTAAAATACTTCATTGCTAAAAATGCTAATAATAATCTTAGCCTGCAGCAAGTCATAATCTTTTTGCTGGTGGAGTTGGATCTCTGTGTTGATAGCTGGTTACTGATCAGGGTAGTGGTTACTAACGGGTGAGTTTGCTGTGGCAATTTCTTATAAAAAGACAATGAAGCTACTTCTATTTACAGACTCTGCCTTTCATGAAAGTCTTCTATGTAGCATGCAATGCTGTTTAATAACATCTTAGCCACAGCAAAACTTTAAACATTGGAGTCAATTCTGTCAGACCCCACCACTGCTTTGTTAGCTATGTTTACCTAATATTCTAAATATCTTCTTGTTATTCCCAGAATGTTCACAGCATCCTCACCAGAATTATATTCCATCTCAATAATCCACTTTCTTTGCTTATCCATAAGAAGCAACTCCTCATCACTTCAAGTTTTATCATGAGATTGCAGTAATTTAGTCAAATCTTCAGGCCCTAGAAAGAGAATTCTAGTTCTCTTGTTATTTCTACCACATCTGCAGTTACTTCCTTCACTTGAGTATTGTAAGCTCTAAAGTCATCCATGAGGATTGGGATTAACTTCTTCCAAACTCCTGTTAATATTGATAGATTGACCTCCTCCCTACAATAGTGAAAAATTTCCAAAAGATTTTCAATTTTCTCTGTCCAGATTTATCAGTGGAATCACTATCTATGGCAGCTACAGCATTATGAAACGTACTTTTTTCATTTTTTTGAAAGTCAAAATTACGCTATAATCTGCGGGCTGCAGAATGGATGTTGTGTTAGCAGACATGGAAACATTAATCTCCTTGCACATCTTCATCAGTACTTGTAGCTGACCAGGTGCATTGCCAATGGACAGTAGTATTTTGAAAGGAATCTTTATCTGAGCATTTGGTAACAACATTGGGCTTCAAATATCCAGTAAACCATGCTGTAAACAGATGTGCTGTCATCTAGGCTTTGTTGTTCCATTAATAGAGCAGTGAGTAGATTCAGCATAATTTAAATGGTCCTGGGATTTTTACAATGCTATAATTGTGCAATGGCTTCAGCTTAGTCACTAGCCATGTTAGCCCCTAACGAAAGAGTCAGTCTGTCATTTGAAGCTTTGAAGCCAGGCATTAACTTCTCTTTTGTAGCTGTTAAAGTCTTGAATGGCATCTTTGTCCCAAAAACAGCTGTTTTGTCTAAACTGAAACTGTCTTATTTAGTATAGCCACCTTTATCAATGATGTTGACTAGATTTTCTGGATAACTTGCTGCAATTCTACATCAGCACTTGCTGCTTAAACTTGCATTTTTATCTATGGAGATGACTTCTTTCCTTAAATCTTATGAATCAAACTCTGCTGGCCTCAAACTTTTATTCTCCAACTTCTTCACCTTTCTCAGCCTTCATAGAACTGAAGAGTGTTAGATCTTCGCTCTGTATTAGGCTTTGGGTTAAGGGAATGTTGTGGTTGGTTTGGTCTTCTATCCAGACAACTGAAACTGTCTTCATATTAGCAATTAGGCTGATTTCCTCCTTTATCATTTGTGCATTCACTGGAGTAGCATAATTAATTTCTTTTAAGGAGATTTGATTTGCAGTCACAACTTGGTTGTTTGGCACAAGAGGTCTAGCTGTTAGCCTGTGTAAGCTTTCAACATGCCTTCCTCAGTTTAATTGTTATTATTGTTTTAATTTAACATGAGAGACATGCAACTCTTCCTTTCAATTGAACACTTAGTGGTGTGTGTTATTAACTGTCCAAATGTTATTTTATTTTAATGGGAGGCTCAAGGAGAGAAAAAGAGATAAGGAATTAACTTGTTGGTGGAGCAGTTAAAATGTACAAAAAACTTATTGATTAAATTTATCATTGATAGGACTCAAAATAATTGCAATAGTAACATTAAAGATCACTAATCACAGATCACCATAACAGATATAATAATAATTTAAAAAGTTGAAATACTTTGAGAATGAACAAATGGTACACTGAGAAATGAAGTAAGCACATACCATTGGAAAAATGTTGACTATAGACTTTCAATTTGTAAAAATTACAATATATGAAGCATAATAAAGACATCACCACAAAATGAAGATATGCCTGTACTATTCTGAAACTATGACACGTTTGTTCTATAATTAAAACTTTAAAATTTTGCCAGCTGTTTACATAGGTTTTAGATTTTGTTGTCCTTGAGATAGAAACTAGCTCATTCTGAAGGAAATTATTCAATTTAAGTAGAATTTTCTAAGAAATTATTATTGTATAATATCTATGGCAGCTACAGCATTATGAAATGTACTTTTTACATTTTCAGGTCAGATAATTTAGAAGAGACTTTGACTTAATTGGCCTCTTTGAGATAGCGTTATACAATATAAAAAGTCAGCTTTAGCTGTAGAACCATATTCAGGTCAAATTAGTTCTATCTGAGTAGGTGAAGAGATCCTTAAAGAAGTCGGAGAACAAAGGCATCAAACCCCTTTTGAGTGGATCATTAGCTCTTTATTGAGTAACTTTTTATTCATAAATTCTGTTCTTCATTTAACGTCATAAATATTATGATAAATAAAAAAGTACAAGAAAATTAGTGGGACTGTATTATGATAGGCCTCCAATTAGAGTCAATCTCACCTATACAACCATTATATTCAAAGTCTAAAATGAATACTCATCTGAATTTAGTATTTCAGGTATGATTGTATGGAGAAAGTATAATTAAAACCTGAATCTTTTTCTAACCTGGAAATGCCTCTCCACAATGGTAGTAGAGAAAAAACTGCTTTAATCATTAAATAAGCATTAAACCAGAATGTAATGTGTATTTCAGGCCATCCGTTAACAGACTGTTAAGACAGAAAGAAATCTCCCCCTTTTATATAGGCAAGCAAAAATATCCCATTACTTGTATTTGTTTCAAGATAAACGATAACTAGACCTCAAATAAGAGGACTTGATCATATCATTTATAACACATAGTTCATCCTAGAGTTGCCTAGTAATTGAGGTGACCATCTGTATTAGTTAATTGGCTTTTTCCTGAAATAGAAAAATTGTTATATCTTTATACCAGAAGGTCATTTTGCATCTTGGAGCAAGATGTGCACTAAAGTTAGACTCCTACCCCTCCCACAGAAACTGGGAGATAAAGTGTGCTGTTATAGTTCTTTTACTCCTGTAGTTGGTGAGTTCTGAGTTCTTGTCCCACCCCTGAGAAGAGTAAGGCATATGGACACTGGAGAGTCAGTAAGGCAAGGTAGAATTTACTGAGTGACAGAAAATCTCTTGGCAGTAAGAAGGGATCCAAAAGTGGATTGCTGGCCATGAGGCTGAGATCAGAGGTTTTTATGGGCTTGGAATGGGGAAGTGCATGCTGATTGGTTTAGTGGTAGGCTTGGAAAAAGCACCATTTAGAAAGAGGCATAAGAGAACAATCCGGGAAAGGTAAGTATAGGTAAAATAGGTGAAGGATAAGGACCAATCAGGAGACAGCATGCCAAGTGGGAATGGGCATTCTCAATCCAGCCCGTGGATTTTATCCAGAATTTTTAGCTTGGTTTTCAGGCTTTAGACTGTCCGTGGCTTGAAGATTGAATTTCACTGGGGACCCATCCCTGTCTGCCTAAGAATCTATCTGCTTTTATTGCTAACACTGCTGTCCCTCCTGTTTGTGTTCCAGAGAGGTGACTCCCAAGTACTTAAGGAAGACATTTCTTGTCATAAAAGTCACGAAAGACCAGCTGGAAAAGACCTGTCTCGTCTTTAAAACTGTTTTTATCCATTTAAAAAAGATTGGAAAGTACTTACAAGTTTTCTAAAATAAATACTCTAGAATAAAGAAGATGGAAACCTCCTCCTTTATTTTCCCAGTGAGAAACAAGGGAAAACAAAAAACCTCTTATTTTGTATTTATTTTTCTTACATTTATCAGATAGAATGCAGGATACCTAACCCTTGTCATATTTGAGACAAACTTGTGAAATCGAGCAGTCTTTGTTTCCGATCAGGTTAATTATTAATATGTTACTGAGAAGAAAACCCCTAACAGCAGTGCTCCATGCTCACTCAGCTGTAACAGGCAGAAGATCCCATAGCCACATCCAGAAGGTTTTGGAGATTAGACAGCAAGCTGCCAGGCTCTGCCTTGCCATTTACGCTTCTTTTGTGAGAGCTCTGATTCACATGAATTCATAATAGGAGAAGGCAAATAAAGGCAGCTGGACCTAAGACAATCCACATTAGAACTTATCAAATAATAAATAAATGTAAATAATCTTTTTTGTATTAGCAGTGTAGCAGTGGACTTGAACTTATAAAAAAAAAGTTATTTAAATTAAGCAGATTTTACAAAATAACTTAAAATGTCCGTATCTATTTGGTACACTGCATTCATTCTAATACAACTAGAATACTTAAGATGAGGATCATTATCTCTGTGAGGATGAAAAGACCAATGAATAACTAACTGCCTATCCCAGGCTGAGCCCAATTTATGCTTGTTCTTTGATATGCAACGAGTGCCGCTCTTCGAAGACTCTGATCACTTAAACTCACAATTATTCTCTAGACTTTGCTCAAAAACACTTATTCCATTTGCAATTGTAAAACCTTAACTCACTGATCTTAGCGATTGTCATTATTTCTCTCAAATCGAAATTTCCTATGTGTGCACCTACCTTAGGAATAAAACACAGGGGTTTGTGAACAGTTCTCTCTTATATAGGCTTCCCTGTAGTTTTGCTTCCTAAGTTCTTATAATTCAGTTAGAAAACTAAACTGTGATGCTTTCAAGGTTTTCATGCCTTCTATTTAAAAAAGAAATTATTGTCAACATGCAATGTTTTCTGTATTGGCAAATACAAACTATGGGTTTGCTTATTCTCTTCAATTGACCCAATGAAGGGGAAATTTTTGGTCTATCACTATATTTCCCAAGGAACAATCTTAAGGAATCTCAGAAATGTAGTAGTTTAATTAAACTGGCATAAAAAGAAAAAAAGTATATGTTATCAAATCATATTTCTTAGTTAAGCTCATTACATACGCAATACACATATAATGTAATGAGTCTAACCAAAAAATATGTATATATATGTATGTGTGTGTGTGTGTGTGTGTGTGTATATATATATATATATAAAACATAAAATATATCCACATCTGGCCTTGGATGCTACGGTTGGTTGGAACATTTCCACCAATGCCCCAACAAAAGTATATATAAAGTTGAGGCTGGGTGCAGTGGCTCACCCCTGTAATCCTAGCACTTTGGGCAGCCAAGGCGGGTGAATCACTTGAGCTCAGGAGTTTGAGACCAGCCTGGACAACATGGTGGAACCCAGTCTCTACCAGAAATACAAAAATTAGCCAGGCATGGCAGTATACACCTATAAACCCAAATACTTGGTGGGGCTGAGGCAGGAGGATTGCTTGAACCCGGGAGGTCAAGGCTGCAGAGAGCAGAGATGGCACCATTCCACTCCAGCCTGGGTGACAAAGTGAGACCCTGTCTCAAACAAAAGCACTATCTCAACAAAAAGTTGATTGATAACCTGACCTATTCCTTGCTTCCTTTGATCTCCCATCACTGCTGGAGCATCTGATGACTGACACCATCAGCAAGGACACATCACTAGATAGAGAGAAAGCCTGGAGAAACAGGAAAAGAAACAAAACTGTCTGTCAAACATACGCGATCAAAACGCAATATTTTACAGGCATATTATCACTGTCAGACAAATGAATAGGTAAGGGAAATAAATGCGGTCTGAAATTAGAGAAGAAAAGAGATTTTTCAACTTAAATTTTAAAAGACCAAGTAATGCTAAAGGTAAAATTATTTATGAATGCCACATTGTTTTACAGTCCAAAGCCTAGAAACAATTTCAGATAATTCATATATTTGCTCTTCTGTCATATTTATGCAGTTTGGAAGCTGAATAGATGTTAATAATTTAACAACTCTTGTTTTTTTTTCCTCTGTAAAGCAGCATACAAAAGCTACCATAAGATCAGAGCATTTTGCATCAGTGTATGCCTATCAATCAATCATATTTTCTTATCAGTTACACCAATTACTTCCCACTGTATATGAAGGAATATAAATTACACCATCTGGATATTTTTGAGTGGTATGAACTTAAAAGGTAGTTTAAAATGAAGTTTATAGTTTAATGCTCTGCCTTTTATTCATTATGGATCACTGCAATGATCTGATATAGCATGCTGCTGTTTTGTTTGTTTGCATTTTTTTTTTGAGGCAGCATCTCATTTTGTTGCCTAGATTAGAGTACAGTGGCACAAACGTGACTCACTGCAGCCTCTGTCTCTTGGGCTTAAGTAATCCTCTGCCTCAGCCTCCTGAGTAGCTTGGACAAGGTTTGTGCCACCATGCACTGCTGATTTTTTTTTAATTTATTTTTTGTAGAGATGTGATCTTGCCATGTTACCCAGGCTGGTCTTGAATTCATGACTCAAGCAATCCTCCCTGTCAGCCTCCCAAAGTGCTGGCATGATAGGGATGAACCACTGCATCCTACACTTACTGCTGTTTTTAGTGGCAACCCTAGCAGAAAAGGCTCATGCATCTTTATCAAAGTTAAAAAAAGTAGATAAGTCTCTTTTCTGTGAGATCTTGCCTGTCCTTACATTTACCATTCCTACTGTCTGGTCTTAAAACATTGAAACACTTGCTCAGCCTCAGACTTTGTGGAAGAGCTCTACTATGCCCAAATTACTCAATTATTATTTTTTCAAAGATCTAAACTGAACATTTTACTTTTTGAAGATTTTTAAAGAAAAAAATAGTTCCATGTTTTCCATTTCTATGTTAAGTTATGCATTCTTATCTATGAGACACATTGTTTATATTTTGCACTGGAGTGACAAGCACTACGACCTAACAGGTCTTGTGCCCCTCCAATTTCTCAGATTGAACTGAATTGTAACGACAGGTTATTTGTGCAGAAACACTTATACTAATGAAAGTAGCTTATATTGAACTTTGGGTTTTCAGAGTGCAATTCCTAAGGGAGTCATTGCCAACCTTTCATCCCCAGAGCCCTCCCTCTGACGAACTCCTTTGGCTATTCAGCTTTTCTTGTGTCAAGTGCATGAGTCTCCCCTCTTCTCTCTGCCCTTCAGGCGTCCTCATCATCTTAATTATGGTGAGTTATTTGACTTACCCTACTCAGAAAACTCCCTTTCTCTTTTCTTTGATTGTTTGCATGCTAAATTATAACCTGGGTTCAGAACATATTAAAGTAATCTGATTAAAATCCAGTGAAACTAAACACAGGGGAGAGAATAGAATACAAAAGAAGACAGATAACCTAAAAGAGATCAATTTAAATCTGTTTTTAAGCTTATTAATAATGTGGGCCTTACCTTCTTCCTATGTTAATGCACCTTCTGGGATTTGCAGCAATAGGCCAGCAGGAATGTTTCCTTCTGATATGCTTTGTCTTTGAGAACCGCAGTCTTCCATCTGGAAAACCTCAAACCTTCTGTAGCAAACATATTACCGCCTTCAGTTTTCTTCAGTTTTTTAGCCCTCCCTAAATACTTGTTTCTTATGCCCTCTGAGAGCCCCATGTTATCCTAGAAAAAAAATATATATACATATATATAAATATAAATATATATATATATATATTTGCAAAGGTATTTGCTAGTATAACATTGAGAATACAGGAAGCATATATACATATATAGAATTATGCCCTAAAAAGTATGTATATACATATGTGTGTGTATATGTGTGTCTGTATATATATATATATATATATATATATACACACATATATATATATATACAGACACATACATATACACACACATATGTATATATATACACACACACACACACATATATATATATATACTGCCTATACTTTTAAGGGCATAATTCTCAATTTAGCATTTAAAAGTTCTCAAATTTGCTTAGTTTGGGGCACTTGCATTTCACCTACTCTTGTTTGCTATCTCTCACAAAAGATAACACACAGTGAGCCTACCTACAAACAAAAAACTCTCATGTTTTCCTCTTACCTCTTTAGCATCTAGCTAAATTTTTCCTCTATCTTAAAAAAAGAAAGCTAAAACTTTCATATAGATTCAATGTAAAAACAAAAAGTACTGATATGAAATAAATATGAAGGCTATGTATATGACTGCCAAAAAGAAGTAATTGTTAGCAGAAAAAAATGAATAAATGCTTCACAAAGATGAAGGTGTTAGGTCACACAACTGTGCGGTTTTTAAGTATAAAGTGTATTGCTTTATATCACAGTAAATAGGGTTGAATTATCAAAGATGCCCCATGATCTCACTAAGCATGTTTATTTGGCTGGGCACAATGGTTCACACCTGTAATCCCAGCCCTTTGAGAGGCCAAGGTGGGCGGATCACTTGAGGTCAGGAGTTCCAGACCAACCTGGTCAACATGGAGAAACTCCATCTCTACTAAAAATACAAAATTAGCCAGGCATAGTGGTGCATGCCCATAGTCCCAGCTACTAGGGAGGCTGAGGCAATAGAACTGCTTATTTTAGATTGTCTTTATTTATTTTCCTGTTGTTCATATAATACATGGAACTGAGTCCAACACGGCATCATAATGTCAAACCCACAAGTCATAGCTAGTCAAACACTACTCATGTAAGATCCCACAGAGTAAGTCTTAAAGAAGCAGGATCTACACTATGCTTGTATAACTCTGTTCTTGTTTATTTCTTTCAAAGTAGTTCATATACACTTACTAGAAAAACTGATTAGGTATACTACTTTCTCTTTCAGATATAAATACTTTTTAAAAGTAGTTACATATAAGATTCTCCATATGTAGCTGAAAAAGGTGCTAGACAGTGTTTATTTCAAATGTTTAACAAGTTTAAATCAAACTTTTAAGTTTATGTTTATTAAATTAGGATTGCTAGTATACATCTCATTATACTGTTTGCTTACTTAAAAATTATTAACATTTTAAAGGATGATAATCTATTGAAGAATTAGTCACACAGAGGATATCAAATGTAAGAATTAATATCATTAAAATAAATAAAAAAGCGTTTTAAAAAAGATTGCTCAAGTGCTATTAATTATTTCCTAGAGGGATTTAGTCTTGATGCCTCTGTTTCATTATTTGATGGTTAAAATATTATTTTATTTCCAGGAATATCTGTTAGGCCCTCTTATAATTTGATTCACAATCACTTTCTACTTATATAATTTGAAAAAATTAATGCAAATTCTGCTGCATGTCACTGACAGTTTTTGAGTACAGAGCCTATAAAAATGGAGAACAATGATTTTAGAAAGAAAAACACCACCCCTTGGGCCCACTAGAAATGCTTCTCAATTTTGCTGCTACAGTGAAAATTCCAACTCACATTCAATAAAAGTTCTCCTTGAAGTAGCCCTTCATTGTAACAGATGGCACTCAATTTGGTCATTTCTAAGGGAGATATCAATTTGTCTCCCAAAATGATGAGAATGCTGACAACATAGAAAAGATACAAGGCCAAGCATTTATGAATTTACAAACTGTGAAGTGGAATAAAAGTGTCCAAAGATGCTCATTATGGGACTGCTGTAACCAGACCCAGCAGAAACATGATTTGAGATTTTTTTACACTTCATTACTATACAATTGATACTTAGATGTGCATATATGCGGCAGAATGGGATATACTTATAGAATTGAAATCCAAAGGCCAGAACATGTCTAAACTTTTTGGAGATCATTACAACTATGCAAATCATCTGATAATTAGCCATAGTCTGTGTTAGGCATTCACTGATAACTCCCCTCCCTAGTGTGACAGAGTTCTCAAAGACAGAGAAACACAGGGTAAACCCTTTTAAAATACAAATACTTCTTATTTTCTTAGCATTCATTAGTTGGCTTTACGAAGAGGAAAAATGATATATGAACACAAATTCTATTCTTCATTTCCATATCCCATATACACAGCTTAATTCTACCCATAAAAAACTAGGAAGAACACCTTGACCTGGCACCCTTCACAATCACCTTGGCTATGTTTCCAGAATAGACTACCACTGGCTTAGTATTTTGTCTTTGTTATCCATTTCATTTAGGCTCATCTTTCTCCTCAACCTACAATTTCCCTTTTGTAAATATAAATTTGTATACAGCAGAATATGTTAATGATTTGAGGTACTGCAAATTGTCAGTGTTGATGATATACAATTATATATATATATATATATATATATGCCCAATATATATTAGTCATCTACACATACTTATAGATATATAATTTTAAGATGTTGTTGCTTTCTTTGAATATCTTAATAGTCAATCAAGAAGCATGTCTAAAGTGAGCTGCTTTGTGGCTGTGTTTGCATGCACCATTGTATTACCTTTTTCAACAAGGAGGAGCCCCAGGTGGCATAACAAAATAAGTAGACACGATGCTTCTGCTTAATTCAAGTACTTGAAGTCCATATTCCTCTCCTGCTTTTGTTGTTGTTGTTGTTGTTTGTTTGTTTTTTGAGATGAATTCTCACTCTGTCACCCAGGCTGGAATGCAGTGGTGTAATCTTGGCTCACTGCAACCTCCACCTCCTGGGTCCAGGCGATTCTTCTGCCTCAACCTCCCAAGTAACAGGGACTACAGGCATGTCCCACCACACTTGGCTAATTTTTGTATTTTTAGTAGAGACGGGGTTTCACCATATTGGCTAGGCTGGTCTCAAACTCTTGACCTTGTGAACTGTTCACCTCAGCCTCCCAAAGTGCTGGTATTATAGACATGAGTCACCATGCCCAGCCTTCTTTCCCTTTTTAAATATACTCATATTAGTGTAAAACCATTTTGAGAATTATGTAATACAATCATGTATCAATGGAGGATACAAATAATTAAGTAAAGGATAACAAAGATAAATGAAAATCAGCTTATTGTACATGTTCTGGTTTTCAAAGATACATAATATGAAGGCAAATGTAGTGTAAATATAACTAATCATCCTGCACATCTTGCCTAGTTAGTGAAAACGTTTTGTTTCCCATTCGTTAAATATTATAATAAAAATACATATAGAAAAATCACCCTGAAAATAATTTGACTTTCAAAAAAATATTACTTTAAATTTCTAGTAAAAATAGGTAGACCATAATTTTACCTCAGGTGAATTCAGTTTTGTCTGGATTATGACATTCTATTATATGAATTTACTCCTCTAATCTGTCAGAATCATTGTCTTAAAGTTGAACATATTTGTATTGATACAATAGCCTCAGACTTTGTACAACATTTAGTTTTTCTGTATTGGTAGTAATGTACTAAGTTGAATAAATTTTTATTTATTAAAATAGGAAATAGCATATATAATTAATAATATTACAACAGGGAACTTAGTTCACAAGGCATTATATATTATTGTTAATTTTTATGAACACAGTTATGATAAGTATGTCACTGTAGAAAGAAGCATTTTGAGATTACTTATATTTTTATTTTCTCCCTATCATCATAAATTATTATTAATTGTAGTATGACTTTGTTCATGAGATGATTAGTTTTGAAAATTAGTTGTTCTGATCACCTAAGACTATTAGATCTTTTAAGTCATTCTTCTTGCTGTTATAATTGAAAATTATTTACTATTACCGGCAGTATTATTAGTTTTTTTAGTGATTTTTTTAATTAAAGATTTTCTTATATTTTATGATACAGTTAGGTCATTTATTTATACCTTCTAAAATTGGAGATATATAAACATGAGGATGTTTATATTTATTCTGTTTTTAAGTATGACAAATACAATAATATGTATTGTGAGTTTGGATATGTAATCTCTGAATAGCATCAATATGTTGCAACATTCCATACGAACTGAAATTCACTTAAGGAAATATTCTACTCTTATTTCTTCATTGGACAATGAAAGATAATACATAATGCAATCGTGCAATTGCTAAGAGCATGATTAATCAAGTTAAAGTTTATGAATATTGACTGTCGATTTATTTTAACAGTATTATTATAAAGAAGGCCTTCAATTTTGTAACTCTCCTTTAAAATGAAAACAAACTGTAGCCTTGCTAGATGTTTAAATTAAGCATGCTACTTTGGCCTTGACACATACAAAATAAGAACATTATTCAACAGCAGCACAACTCGTCTGTGTATCAGTTGGAACTACTGGTGCTTAGTGTCCTCCGGAGACATTGAACGCAATTACCCGATGAGCGGAAAAGGTGATTGTTTTTCACTGACTTGAAAGGGCATATGCAATAATTTAAAAATTCTTTAAAAAAAAAACTGACTTTGGCCTTTTGAACTTGGCTTGGGAGAATGATGACTGAAGCAATCTTTAATGGAATTGCATTTGGACACCCTCAGTCAAACTTTAGAAAGTGTTCATTGGCTCCTGGGTATTTGATAAGCATTGGACAATTGAAGATTCTTTCCCATTATACATAGGTATTTTCATTCACATGTTTACATAGATTATGAATGCAAAAAAGGTGGTAATAAATATCACCTGCTAAATTTAATTTCTTTAGATTAACTCAATTCTTTTGCTTATATAGAAATGCAAATGAGAAGTCAGGCTGCTTGAGATGAGCCTACCACCACCACCACCATTTGTGTATTAGTGAACTCAGTGCAGTATTTTATTTGCAGGAAGACTGACAGGGATAATGTGAAATTAAATTTATTTGACTTATAAGTCTCTTATTAAATAATGTCTAAATAGTATACATGAAAGCTCTCTCCTTTTCTGGGGACTATAATGGTAAGAAACAATAAATAAATCTCAATCTTTTCTGGTTATCATCAGTAGAAACTGTTGAGGTATAGTTTAGAACAAGCACCGTGGGTTTCCTTGATTATGAAAAGAGTCATAAGCTACGGTCGTTAGAAAGTCAGAAAGGTTTCTAAATCTGTAGACAACTTCAAAAAATGAGTATTTCTAAACTTGTCATTTGTAGTAGAAGTCTTGTGAATGTCTAAGTAATTACTTGATAATATTGAAAGCTCCTAAGGCTTCGAAAGTACTATCGGGAACCTGTCCTAAAACAGGAGGAAGTTGCTCATTCATGTCAGATTAAAATGTAACAGAAAAATTACTTCGATTTTCAGATGCAGAGAAATGGTGGGCTTTAAAAGCTGAAATTAGAAAGGAGACAAAGCTTATTAGAAAGGTGTATTATTGCATACCAAAGCCATCTTAGCTCTTGTTTTATCAATAAGAAGTTTTCAGGATGATCCAAATGATGTATACATCTTTAAAAATAAAATTTAGAAACTGTGTTCATCACGAAGTAAACAGGGAAGCAGAAAAAAATATCAACTCCAGTCTTTGTCATGGGTGATCACTGATACTAGTCATGTGTGAACTAGTCATACAATTGTGCAGATCCTAAGTATAATGTGAACACAGAGATTTCCTCATTCCTAATTATTGAGATTGTCTCTGCATTTGCCTGTAGTAAATCTTTCTCTGTTCCTCCCCCACATGTCTACCTGGTAAACAGCTTATAATCCTTTCTAGTTAAATATCTGTTGTCAAAACATTTCCAGATGCTCCCAAGTAGATTTAAATGCTGTTTTGAATATCATTGTATTAAATAATACATGAAATTTTCAGGATTATTTATATGATGCTTATATTTTAAAAGTAAAATATAGAAACTCTGTTCATCAGTAAATAGGGAGTCCAAAAAAACTATTGACTTCATTCTTTGGCATGGGTGCTATGGTAATTTATTTTCATTAAATTATCTAGTATTAGGCACGCACATACACACACACACACACACACACACACACACACACATACTAAACTTTGTATTAATAAACAATACAGAAAAAGTATAGGTGGGTGAATATGGAGGTGAGAGACAAGAGACACTTTCTGGTAGAAACCTTCCTCTGGCTACTCAATAGCTTTGTAAATCCTTCTATCCACATTGAAACTTTCCTACAACTTTCTCAACAATATTGTGCTTAGGTCTCACATTATATAATATTTCCACATAAAATGAACATGTACACATTTTTCCAAAAAGAGGTATATGAGGTCATATCAGTTACTATAGTCTTCTCCAAATGAAGTAATTTCTTTTTCTATAATAACTGTAGTCCTGCTTTAATATTTTATAAAGATCAAATACCATATTTTAACATAATTACAAGATCTCCCCATTATATGGTAATCATTAAAATGTTAACTGGCTCAGTTCTGGCTCATTTTCCAATGTGTTAACTTAGTGCACTGTGTTCTGCTTACCAGACCTACAGTTTTTCTGATCACCTAAGCAAAAAACACAATAATCGACTTCCCCCTGATAACACCGTGGTTAATTACCAATTGATAATTATCCCTGCAGGCAAAAATATTGTAATTGTCAGTCTGGTCCTGTGTCCACTCAGTCACCACATCTGCCACCTCGTGATTAAATTAAACATATTGAAATAAGAAAGCTGAAGGTCAATGGCAGCCACTGCCATCATCATCCAAGGCCTATGAAGAACAGACGCCAAAGAAGTTTGTCCGGATGTTGAAGTTCTCTTCGGCACATTTTCCAGACATTTAAAGAGACATTTAGGTGGTGTTCTTTAAATCTTCACATGGGACATACCATTCATAACTCAAAATACACCAAATAGCTATCTCTCTAAAGATCTGAATTTTGGTGCTGGGAGCCATGGCTCATACCTATAATCCCCACAATATGGGAGGCCAAGGTGAGCAGATCACGAGGTCAAGAGATCAAGACCATCTTGGCCAACAGGGTGAAACCCTGTCTATCGAAAATACAAAAATTAGTTGGGCGTGGTAGCGCATGCCTATAGTCCCAGCTACTTGGGAGGCTGAGGCAGAAGAATTGCTTGAACCCGGGAGGCAGAGGTTGCAATGAGTGGAGGTCACACCACTGCACTCCAGCCTGGTGGCAGAGTGAGACTCTGTCTCGGAAAAAAAAAAAATCTGGATTTCTTCTTCTCCAGTGTAGCAGGGAAATTTTGGCAATCACATCCATTGAATGTAGGCCACGGTTGAGACTAGCTTTCAGCCAAAAAATTCAGAAAAATGTTGTAGTCAGGCTGGTTGCATTAACATTTTGAATCAGAAACTGACTGAATCAGAAACTGTTCCATGCACCTGTAGAGATGAATTTTCTTGATCCAATATTTTATTCTCTCCTTCTTTATCTAACACTCTTAAGATCCATCCCCACAAATAATATCTAGGTTTCTGTTTACATAAACTAGCAAAGGTTTGTAAATCCTTTAGTGCATAAGCTCTTTTCTCTCAATTCTTTGTGTTTATTCAGAGTATTTGTGTTGTTAAAACTATTTGTAGATTTGCTCTAGTTATGGGTCTGAAGAATAAGAGTAAGTAGGTTGTGGAAACTGAAGGATGAATAAACCTTATAAGTACTTACTTAGGATTAGATTAATATACAAATTTTAGGCAATGAATAGCTAGTATGTTCTGAAAGGTTGCGGATTTTCTCTTGATAAACAAACAAACAAAAAGGGGCTTGAAGTTTGAAAGGTTCTTAAATTCATTGAAATCTATCCTAATGTCTTCAATTTGGCAATATGAGACCCCATTTTGGTATTTCAAGTAGAAAGATAATTGGCCATAACGGTATTATCTGCAGGTAGAAATAACCAACCCAAAGGTAGAAAAGAGTAATGAGGCAGTTGCATCAAACTCAGGAAGCTGCCATATTCAAGATCCCAATTCTTTCCAAATAGTACTTCATTTGTGGGGATGGATCTTAAGAGTGTTAGATCAAGAAGGATAAAATAAAATACTGGATCAAGAAAATTCATCACAGAAGTCACTAGATGAGCCTTTGAATTCTGCCTGTGTTGCAGGATTATAATTTTATCTTATTTAAATAATTTGTTCTCTGATCAGGCCTTAATCTGAGAGTGGAACAACCTGACATCATGGTATTATTCTTCAGTGATCCCTCCAGCATAGGTCAGTAGTCAACACATCCATAATCCTTATAGGCATCACTGCCTTAACAGTCAAGTAAAACTGACCTTTCTGATAACTTCATCCTCGGCAACAGGTAGTAGTTTAAGTAACCATTTGCCTTTGCATGCCATGGATTACCTGTGTCTCATCTTCCAAATGTGTTTAGACCAACATTTACAATCAGGTCAGATAACTATCCTCAGACTAACAGCTGAGATGTCTATTTCCCGGTGCCACTTCTATTAGCACATGTATCAGCTGATATTCGTTCAGGTCGATATGAGACACCACTTTTGATATTTCATGTAGAAAGAGAATTGGCCATAATGGAGTTATCTGCAGGGAAAAACCAAAGATGGAAAAGGGAAAAGAGGCAGTTACCTCAAACTCAGGAAGCTGCTATATACCCCTGCGTGAGCCCACGTGTCCTGCTTGAGTTGCTGGAAATTATATAAGGCTGTCGTGGCTTCAGTGATTTCACACCATAGCTATGAGCAGGGATCCTGTTTACCTGCTGCTTCTGTTGCAGCTATGGCTAATATAGGTGCAGTCTGCAGCCACCTGCAGTCACCTTCAGTTACCCTACTCAGCTGTTATTGTCAAGGACACCTCCAGAGGCAGAGAAATGATCTTTCATTTTCCCAAACTCTCACTTGTGCCTCCAAATGGTAGCATATTTTCTGTACATAATTTGTTTACAACATATTTCAGACTTTTTAAACAAATTAGTGATTTAAATATATCTATTATTAAATAAGTGAAGTATAGTTCAATAATGTAAATTAAATTTTAAAAAGCAATTACAAAGTTCAATCTGAGGGCTTATAAGGAAGGGGAAAATAATTGTCATAAACTTGGTCATATATTCAGAGAAGAAATCATGTTTTTATAGATATGAGCATCAGGATATTTTGAGCTGATATTGTCGGTTACTTCCTTTTTCTGAAAGTACTGCTTCTTCAAGTGATGCCAGAATAATCACCCCCATATTATCATCAAAGATGATATTTTCTGTATTTGAAAACGTCTCTGTAGAAATTCTCCATGTGAAGATACTTTGCACACTGTTAAGCAGAATAGAAATGCCACATTGTGCAACTGTATACAGCACAGTACTAGAAATACCTGAATTCTTTGTATTATTAAAATTAATTATGATTTTGAAACTTAAGATAGATGAAATAATTGAGACATTTTTATTTTCTTCATTAGAGAAGAAACATTTCTTCTGGAGAAAACTTTAAAAAACACGTACACTCACAATGTACTAGAAAGGAAAAATTGTGAAAAAGCATGCAAAAGTAATTGTTTTTGAAGTTGAGTAATAGAAGAAATTAATCAAAATGTCATATTTTTCTTTCATGTAAAATATTTTATTCTATAAATGTCATTGCTGACAGTATTTAGGTGTCAAAACATTTTTAAGGTCACTAGACAGCTCTGCTTTCATAAAAACACCTAAAATTTTGAAAAAAAATCTGCATAATTCTCTGAAAAACTGAGAAATGTATTGGCACCCAAAATTTATGAAATGTTTAATGTCAGAAAGCACTACAAACAGGTAAATATAGATTTCCCAACAATATCAAAGCACTGGGATTCATTTTAATTTATTCTGAAATATACCGGTAGGTTTGATCAATATGCTTGAGGACTAATATCTGCCCAATAATCTCATATCTGTGTACTTATTAGTAGATGCTTAACTTATTTTAATTATATGTGTGTGTGTGTGTGTGTGTGTGTGTGTGTGTGTTTGGTTTTATTATTCTTTACCCAATTTTTATCTTATACTTTCCAATCTTTTTATACTCTCATTAGATTTTTTTTAATTTTTAAAATATTGCTTTTAACTTACTTTATTCTTAATTATATAGATAAAGCATTTAAGAAAAATATATTAAATGGTCAATATTAGTAAGCTATCCTGTTAGCTGTCATGAATAATTTAAAGATATTTGGATTCCCACCACCTCACCTTTTTTCTGTGTAAAGACATGCGATCTAGGGGAGAAATGATGAGACAAGAACAAAAACTACTAGAATACAGATTAGAATACCACAATTGCCTAAGGCTAAAGTGAAAATGTATTTTGGAGATTCTGACCCAACCTTCTCTTAATCAATAAACAGTCTCCTGTAATATGTCCTTAATAGATTCTGAGTCTGTGCTGATATTGCATAAACATTCCAATTTCCTGATTTGAAAACATTATTTATTTAAAAAAATTGCCTCCTGGAGTCTACCTCCCTATGTTAGCTCACGATGGGTAGATGCGGGTAATGATTCTTAGGGAGCGAATGGTCATTTCCAATCACAATTTATTGTAGAACTTTAAATCATGAAATATATTTTACTTATATTTAAATATATATTCTTCATAAGATATTACCATTTTCAGTGACTAAAAAACTTGGCATCATACATTTTACTGAGGGTGCAACAATAAATTCTTCTTGCTTTGACTTCAATGAATGATTTCTTCATAGTTAGGAAGAAACTGGGTTCTGCATTGTGTGAGTAAGAGTAATTAAAGTAATCTGCCATCTGTGGTTAAAACTGATCAACACAGCTGAGTGCAGTGGCTCACGCCTGTAATCCCAGAACTTTGGGAGGCTGAGGTGGGTGGATCACCTGAATTTAAGAGTTCTAGAACTGCCTGACCAACATGGAGAAACTCAGTCTCTACTAAAAATACAAAAATATCTGGGCTTAGAAGTGCACACCTGTAATCCCAGCTACTAAGGATGCTGAGGTAGGAGAGTTGCTTGAACCTGGGAGGCGGAGGTTGGGGTGAGCTGAGATCTTGCGGTGGCACTCCAGCCTGGGCAAAAAGGGCGAAACTCCGTCTCAAAAAAAAACACAACTGGTCAAAATTTATGAGTATATTATTCAGGTCTAAAGTCCATTCTACCAAAAAAAAATTGAATTTTAAAATAATTTTTAAAATGCTGAAAATGTAATAAAAAAAACTGTTAAGTTCTATTTAAAAAAACAGACGGCATCAGTTTGTTGTCATTTAATTTATTCATTAACTTTTGTGGTGCAAAGAAAAAAATCTTGGAAGTTGAATAAGTCTATATAAACAGATTACAGATCACTTTATTACTATTCATACACCATCTCTAGTAGTGAAAAATATAGAGAAAATAGGGTTAAAATATACAGAAAAATATTTAGGTGAAAATAGAGAAAATAGAGTGTAATACTCTGAAACCAATTTGTCCTAGGTAAAAACTGGAGTGTTTATGAAAAAAAATCAGAAGGAGAAATTGTTGGCTACAAGTTGGTTTCTAATCAACAGTATTTTAAGCTGAGGAAGATAGGAAAGTGTACCCAGGTAAAATCAGAAATGCAAGTGGGGAGAAATGATTATTTTACTTAGTGATTTTGGATGAGAATAACAGAAAAAATAAAATATTCTATAGTTCAGATGTCTATATTTCTGTATAGAGGAATTTTAACAGCTTCATAGAAAATAAAAAAGTTAACATTTATTAAGTAATATGACCTACTAGACACTTTGCACATTTCTATAATTTATTGACATGTACATATTCACTATATATGTGGGTATGTGTATATATATATTCATATATTAAATATACACACACACACACACACACATATATTTACCCACATAGTGTCTGAGAGAGGTTTAGTAACTTATTTAGAGCTCATAGCTAGTCAAGGGTTGATGCCAAAGCTCATTTGTCAATCCACCCCACTGTCTTGCAAATGTTTCTAGTATATGGAATTCATAACAAATATACAGACACATGAATGTTCTCTGAAGAATAATTCATCTAGTATTTGGGGTAAGGACATAAGCACACACAAACCTGTACGAAGAGTATTAATATGAAAATTCACAAGCATAAAGCATTCTATAAGTTGTTAAAAAGGACAAAAGGAAAAAGATCTGAACTAAACTACATAATTATGTACTGACTGCTTGGCCAGACAAAATGCTTGCTTTTCTACCACAGCTAAAAATATATATGTAATGATATGTTCTTTGAACAAAATGAGAGGTTTTAAATATCTTCATATTCTGTAATAGTTTGAACAAGCTAAAAACAAGATTTGCCAACATCACTAACTTGAATAAACGGTAATTGGTAACTCAAAATTTAGAAGAAGCAAAAATGAACAATCATAAATTAGACTTAATCCTGAAAAAAGACATAAAGATTAGCGGTAATAAAGTAAAATAAATGCAACAAGTAACAGTCATAATATCTTAGAAGTTATAATAGTAAGGTAAAAGTAACAGTGTGCAGCAGGCGAAAATATTTTTTGTAATTGAGTAAAAGAGCTTTCTAAAGGTTCAGATAAAAGAAGTGTTTCAAGTTCTGATTTTTTTTTTATGTTTCAAAAGGAATAAGGTGTATTTTAAAAAATCTCATTGGCAATAAATTACAAATGTTCACAAATAAACATAAAATACAACGTGGATGACATGCTTCAAATAACATACCCATATCACTATAAAGGTACCAACTTTTAAGACAAAATCTTCAAAGACTATATGTAGGGCAAATGAGCAACATAAAACAAAAACAAAATAGACATATAAGGTCACCTAGAATAGTACTAGAAAGAATCTTCTAAAGCTTTTATAACATGTTACTAAATGTCATCTAATTTAGGAATGCTTATATTTAGAGATGAATGACAAGAATTTATGACCTCTGGGCGGACATCAACAATAGTAAAAAGTCTTTCATGTTTCCTACAGTGGATAAATATTTTCAGATTGTGTGGGGGGCAAAGACAAGCTTATTCCATTTGGATAATAAGGTTAATTAACATTAATGATACTGATCTAACTTTAAATTAAATTTGTGGCTGTTTAACAGTACTATACAGGAGATATAATTATTTGTACATTTTCATATGCAGATGGATTTTGTTTGGGGTAGGCATCAACAGAGAAATGACTACTGAAAATCCTCCACCGTAAAAAAATAAAAAATAAACTCATCTTTTAAACAGCATAATGCAATAAAAAAATTATTACCTAAAAAAATGTTGCAGTTGCCAAAAGACATACAACGTTCAGGTTAGACAGTTCATTTATCAAGGTAAGCTAGCATCTGATAACAATATCTCAAATATATGAAGGTTCAGTCTAAGAGCAGTATGCCTCTTGCTTGTGTAACAATAGTGAGCCACTGAACAGGTCCACGAGGGAGATCTTTACAGAGTAAATCAGAGACTCTCACTGCTACAGCCTCTGGCATTTGTAACATGTGGTAGCTGGATCAGCTGCAGGCTCTTGGCCTCCCTAAGCCTGAAGAATGAGAAAGAGGGCCTCAGTGTCAATGTGAGTGATACCGCTCAGATAGAACTCATGGACCCAAAGAGTGTGTGGGAGCGCAGTTTATTAGGCGACAGCTTTCATGCCATGGAAAGGTCCCGGAATGGGGTGCCGCTCCAGGCTTCCATGGCTAGAGCTTTTAAACCTGAGTTATTTCCTCCCCTTTCATGTTCTTTCAACCTTTCTCTGGATTAATTGATTTTAGAATCCTTTAACAGATTAGCTACTGTTTTCAAACCCTTGTGTCACAGAGCCTCGGCCTCTAGGGGCCAGAGGCATGAAAGGTTCCTACTCCTAAACAAAGCCTGTAAGAGCCAGAGGCGGGAAAGCTGGAAGCAAAAGCCCCCTAGCTGGCCACAGGAGGGAAAACTGGAAACAAAAGCCCCTAGCCAGCCAACAGCCAGAAAAGTTCCTCTACCACAGTCCTTCAATGTGACTTTCAAGGGTTCCAGAGTCTTCTACATCTCACAGAACTGATTGTTTTGGGTCAGAGGACAGACTCACAGAAGTGAGTGCGAGCTGAAGGCAGAAATCTCTGAATACTGTGAGAAGAAGATAAATGGGGCTGGAAATTCAATCCTGGCAGGAAAATAGGATGAAACAGGCCCCGTGTAGAGTGAGAGAATGGAAGCAAGAGCGCCCTAGGGAAATCTAAGACTGGTGCCATCTTTGGCCACAAGCGAAAATAGGCAAAAGGTGTTCCAAATATCTCCATTTTGGGGGACTGTCATTCAGGATTTGCCTTTGGGAATTAAAGAGAAGGAAATTAATTTCATGTGCGGAAGACTGCTGCATGTTCTGCACTCTTGAAGATTATTATGCAGTCTTCCTGTAGGTGTCCACAAGCAATACTGTCTCTGAGTCATGATCCTTAGGAAGGAGCTGAGGTGTGAGATAATTATAAAAATGCCTGAGATAATTATAAAAATGAGCGTAGAGAAAGGAAAACATAAGAAAAAAGTCATGTGAATTGTAGGCCCTCAGAACAAAATGACAATATATGGGAAAAAATACAAGTCAGAATAACTAAGAAAACTAAACAGACTTACTCATGATCAATTAATGTTGAGCTAAAAATAGCAGAGTACACCAAAGATGTTAACATAAGTATATTTTTAATGCTCAGAGTGAATTAAAAAAAAATCTATAAAACAAAATCAAGGTTGGGCATGGTGGCTTACGCCTGTAATCTCAGCACTTTGGGAGGCCGAGGCAGGCCCACCACCAGGTTAGGAGATGGAGAACACCCGGGTTTTTGTTTTCATGAGGTCCTAGAACAAATCCCCTGCAGATACCAAGGGATGACTGTATATGTATATCGAAAAATTTCATTGTACACTTTAAATAGATATAATTTTTGAAAAAATGCTTAGAAAAAATTATTTAAAAATTAAGGAAATTGGAAAAATATTAAAAAGTACAAAAATGAAAAGATTATAATCTGACATGGGACTTCCTATCAGGAGTAATAGATGCTCTAAGTCACTAGAGTGACAGAAAATAAATGCATCTTTTCTTCTACATTTAGCTAAACTACCATTACTGAGTTAAAAAAAAAGAAAAGAAGAAGAAAAGAAAACCAAAACAGTTTCATCGATAGTTTACTGCTCCAGATGTTTGCTGAAAACATTCAATGAGCAGCTTGGACTACAAGATATGTGAACACAAAAAGTGAAGAGAAAAAATAATAATGAGCAAAAATATAAATAAAACATGTTAATAAATCATCTTAAGTATGAAAAGATTATAAATAAGCTATTTTTGTTTGTTTTAAAACAAGGTAGAAATTCTACAAAATCAAAACTGAGCAGATGGTTGGGGAATATTTAGACAAATTTCATAACATGTTTAACTGAGTAACTTGGATGGTTTCGAAATATATAAAAGAATAAGTAAGCTTGTTAAAATTGTAGGAAAAATTTACTTGAAGAGTATGCCTATAGTACATATCTTTCCAACAAAGCAAAAGTAAAAGGAGAAAAAACAATGTTTAATCAAGAGGAGGCAAAAGAAAAAAAGTCATTGGTAGTATTTTGCTGTTTTGGAAAGTGAATACAAGCCAAGTAACATTTTTAGCAAGTCCTTAAGGATGTCACTCTATCAGTTGTGAAAGATATTGGAGTAATTTCTAACAGCATGACAATCTGAAATCAAAAATATATTTATAAGCCAAAGTGAGCATATAAAATTAATACTTTATTAGGGCAAAATGATAAAGTTTAAACTCCTAACTTTAAGTTGTAAATATTTTTGTGATAAGCAATGTGCAAATATAAGTTATGTACAAAAATGATTTATAACATTTAGTTAGCCCTTAAAATCCCTCAAGAGCTAGACCCAGCACTTCATATATTATACATTAGGTCATTTAATCCTCACAGCAACCCACCAAGTTATACAACTATTAAAAGAAGAAACCAAGACTCATACCTAGGCAGATTCATTCTAAACGCTGTGATCTTGCCCATAGTGCTCCACTGCTTTAAATATTGTTCTCTCATTCGTTGTTAGGCTCCAGTGTCTTCATGTCTTCAGTCTCAATCATTTTTCTGTCCTTTATTGCCTGATGTCATTCTGCTTCACTAGAAATAAAGTATGCTGATCAAAGAGGTTGTGGTGGATTGCTTTGTCAATATTTTTTTGGCTTCTCTGCCACCGTAGGTGATACCTATTCCCTTTCTCTTTTTTTTAAATGTGTTCATGTATTTATTTATTTTAAATTAACATATAAAATTCCATGTATTTATCACAAGCAACGTAATGTTGTAAAGTGTATATACCTGTGGAGAATTTATATCTACCTAATTAACAAATGCATTAATTCACATCATTATCAGTTTGTGGTGAGAACACTTAAGAGGTACACTCAGCATTTTTCACGATTATAATACATTGCATTAACTATAGTCACCATGCTGGACAATAAACCTATTCTCTTCCATTTTGAATCTTGGATGGTATTCTTTAATCAAAAGAATATGCCCTTTTAAAATCTTGACACCCTCATTCTGCAAATAAGAACAGTTTAGCCTCCTTGAAGAAGATAAATCACATAGAGAGACATTGCACAGACCAAAAATGTCCAGTCACACCAGCAAAAGCCACTCCAGCTAGTATCATCTAGTCTCACATAGCTGCAGAAGGTACTACAGGCAAGACCAGCAAAAGAGCTAGCCAACTCAGAGTCCAATCTGACAACTGTTAAAAATAAATGGTGGTTGTTTGAAGCTAGCAAGTTTTGGAGTAGCTTGATATGCAGAAAATTGTCCCTGAAACAGGGGCAAATAAGCCTTCTGTGTTTTTGCTAGTCAGACACATCTTGAATATTGAGTCTATTTCTGAACTTGCTAATTTCAAAATATCTTTGACAAAATATATCTTAAGATGAATAACCATAACAATGATGATAGAGGAAAATAAAATCTCTAGACCCCAAACTGACTAAGCCAAAAGGAAATCAAATTTGGGAAGTGAATCAGGCTAAGCAGCCTCTCGTTTTTGTTCCTACAAAGATAAAAGGCTACATATTATCCTAGGAAGCCACTTTCACAATTTGCTCATGAGGAAATGTCTTGTAGGGACCAAGATCTTTACTATAAAACAGTTCTGTTGAATTTCACCCTGATAATGTAAATCAACAGCTTATCTTCACAGGTACAAGACAAGACAGGACCAGAAGTCATGCCTCCACCCACCTGAGACAAATGTATATTAATGTAGATTCACTGAGCCAACCAGACAAATACATAATAGACTTCTCCTCTACCCCATCATTTCACATGTAAAACATGAATTCAGATAGCGCTGATCAAAGCTTCAAAAGAAGGCAAGCACTTGCCCCTTTTTGCCTACCCTTCCTGCTTTTTTCTCCTCTTTACTCTGCTATCTGCTCTTTTTCCCTTAAATATTGAAAATATTGAAGTTCCCAAACCCTCTTTGGAGAAAGATAGATCACAGATATTCCTGTGGTTTTGTGTTCCTTTTACCTATGTGTATCCTCAACCTTGGACAGATAAACCTCTACATTCACTGAGACCTGTCTCAGATACTTTTTGGTTTACAATGACATATTCAGATACTACATGCAAATAAAAAGACAACGGATGCTTAAAACTATTATGCTGGACTCAGGAAGTCCTGTAAATATGATCCAAGACTACTGCCTTCAGAGATAAATGTGAAATGATGCCTCATTTATGTTCTACCAAGGTGAGCAATTGCATGTCATTGTCAGAATTACTTATTATGAACTTCTGACTGGTAAAGCCTAGTTGCAATGGAAATCATGTGCCTTGACACATATTGCTTGATGGGCTGTTTGACAAGCAGAGTTTAAGATAGGAAACAAATAGCAGGGATACGTTTAATGAATTAAAATGGGCAAAACCATCGTCAACTTTGTCTTTTATAGTGACATTGACCTGTGCGTTGAAGCCAGCAAATTGTACTTGAGATGGAACTTTACCTCCCAAAGCAAATGCAGGTCAGTGTACTGTATTGCCTATTGTGAGTCATTCAATGGAAATAAAATAGGTTGGAGACGTAACATTTCTTGTGAATGTTGGATAAATGATTATGTAGCAGGGACATTAGTGGCAGAAGTGGAACTGCCACAATAACCTCTATTTGACACAGCGAAAGATTTATGAGGTGAGAGACAACATAGGGAGAAAGGAACTGATCAGTATCTATCCCTAGGTGATTGCCAATCAATCTGTGGTCTGAGATGGTGAAAATATTGCCACATGTGATCAGAGATCTGTCTTTTTAATGAAAGTTATATAATATAAGTTGGACTGCAATTGAATAGAAAATAAATAGTGAAAATCCCCCCTGCCCCAAAATACAGTGATTGCTGTTGACTGTGCTGGGAAAATGAAACTATTAACTCGAGACTGGCTAATTAATTTGAGTATTTGAAAATAAGAAAAGATTTATTTTTATCAACATCTGATGATAGATATATTGCTTAATTGTAATAATTTCATAATCTATACGTCTTTGAATATGTATATAATTTTTATGTCAATTATACAACAATAAAGCTGAAAAAGTTTTCATATTGATGCTTCAGTACTCTTTGGAAGAATTTGAAAGAAAATTAAGGTTAATTAATAGTTTGATGCTTAGGTATTAAAGAATAAAGAGATCTATTTGTAATGAGTACCTAGTTAAAGTTAGCTCCGGTTTCGGCATTCAATTCACTAATGACAAAAGTGTCGCATATCTTCCCCCTTTAAGTTGTTAAAAGCCAGAGTCAGGGGAAAAATGAGAATTTTCCTCTTTCCTTTTTATATTAAAATGGAACATGCCTGTTGAACAATTAAAGTGCCAAGAGGAACAACTCCATTGGATTGGTTATATAATAATCAAAATAGAGCCATCCCCAATGATACGCTGCTTCCTCAAACAATGATGGAAACAATACTTCAGGGAAACTTCAGTCTTTCATTTCAGGGGACAAAAGAGCATTATAACTCAGTAGTAGAATAGCATCCTCAATTATCTTTGATGGAGTTTAAGTAAGTGCAAAAAGTTAAAGCAATTTGAAAAGCAACAAAGAAAAAGGAAAATTCTGAGCCTAAGGGCAATGTTGGGAAAAAAAAAGATTAAGTCAGTTGGGACTGTTCTGCTGTATATTAAATAGGGTGGGGAAGGATTAAAGTAGAAAAAAATAGATGGGAGCCCACATAGCCTCTACTTTACAAATCATCTCTCTTAAAGGATTTTTGACACATTCAATCTGTCTTTTCTGGGATGGATTTAAAATAGATAAACTGAAAGAAGAACTAAATAGAAGAGCTGAAACATGTTGCAGAATCTCATCTAATCTATGTAGTTCAATTTAGTCCAGGAATTCCTAACTGAAACTTCCAGCATGAACATCAAGTCTCCGTGAAACTTTTAGGTTAAATATAAGGGAATATGGAACAATTCTTCTTTGGCTTATTGGATAAAGGTTCCCAATACAATAGCATCTCTGCCAGTGACAGTGAAGAGAAACTGTAAGGATATCAGTTGAACTGGGTGGTTAGAGAGATGCTTTCTTGAAAGGCATTCAGTTAAAAATGAAGTTACAGATTGATATGCTAGAACCTACAAAGTATTCACCTCAATCCATATTTGCAATGATTGTGGTAACATTGCTGTTATCTCCTTCCTGTCAAGTTTCAGCCAAGTCTGTTGTCCACCAGCAGAAATTGAAAATACAAAGTGAAACTTCCTCAGCCTTATTTAGGGATAACCAATAGGCAATATAGAATTCCCTAAAGCCAGCAGAAAATTTCAACTCAGACTTAAAATGATAGAAATAGGAGTAATAATATCAATGCACCTATTTTATAACAGTCTGAAATTGAGAAGCAAATTTTGCAGTCTGATGGGAGACTAATGGGGAATGAATTATACAGTATACTTTATAAGGGCTATAGCATCTGATAAACTATTCAAAAGATGCAGCAGACAAAGAACAGTGGAAAGGTGACTGGGCTGATGGCTTGTTTTTGTACCTAAAGCAGAAGAAAGCAAAGCTCAGATTGTCTTTAGGTGGGTACAAACTTAACATATTTTTATTATAATTGTAGAGTGTGAAGACAGCTAGGACATGAGCAGGAGAGGGAGCGCCTGAGAAAGGGAGGCCTGAAAAATTTCACAACCAAGAGATTACCCCAAACACATATTCTAGATATGAGCTGAGAGGAAGATAAATACCTATGCAGAAAGGAATGCCTCAAAACACCCCTTAAAAAGCCCAGTAACTGCTCACTCCTCTGTTAACCTGAATGTATTTAGCTACATGCTGATAAGAGGGAAAGGAGGGTCAAGGAGCAATTACTAAGAGAAACACAGGCACAGTAAATACAGATTTAACCACAATACATCCTTCCTGGGGTGGCAGTGATGAGCATGGCTGCCATTAGGTAAAATCTGTAGCCAACCCTGGGCCTTTACTTGTGCATCAACTGACAGGAAGGCACAAATCTAGGGGTGGGGAACTAGCTGGGAGAAAAGGTGGGAATTTAAGGCAGAAGTGGGAAACTAGACAAAGACAAAAGTGGAGACTTGAGACAGAGGTGGGAGCATAAAGCAAGGATCCCACATAATAAAAACCACAGTAGAGAACTCCTGGGACTGCTGACTCATTCTCTTTTAAGCTGTCTGCTCTACCTTGTCTTTCAGAGTGTCCTGTCTCTTTTAACGCTTGCTGCTACTACTATTTACCAGCCAAACCAGCTTGTGCCTCTCATGGAATGTATGTCTTTCAATCAAATCTCACCTCTTTACTTTCCTTGAGTAAACTTCCTGCAATTGACTTTTCTTCAATAAATTCTCTGCTCTCTTTGGAAGATTTGTCTCTTGGCTGAATTCTTTCTTCTAAGTAAGATGAGAATCAAGGACTTCCACACTTCCCAGTAACACAATGTCAAAGGTATTTAAATTGCACCATGTGCTGCTGTAATTTTATGAGGAGAGTTTGGGGCATGATATTGGTGAAGGGCAGGCTGAATCATATTGTGTTGTTGGCAATAAACAGTAGAGGAATGGGAAAAGGAAGCAAAAGAAAATTTGACAAAAAGCTACAAGTGAGTCTTATAGATAATTCTTGATAAGCAAACATTTTAAAAATTCAGGAACTTGCCAAGAATCCTGTGAAATTTTAAGAATCATTTGCCTGATACCTCAGATAATCTTTCCATAAATAGAGATAAAATCCTGTTTCTAAAGAATTTGACTATGAAGAAGACAGTTCAACATCTATTGGTTGTTTTTCATTCTATATTATACAACTTCCTAATCTTTGCAATCTTATTGCCTACTTAAAATAGGTACAGTGAAAGAATGACTAAGTGACTAGGAAGAGGACAATTCAAGTGCAGAACTGAGCAGGTTCACAATATGGAATGTAAAAAGTGCAGCACTGCTGAGATCATAAGATCCAAATGAACATATGATATTAGATATTCTATCAATTTACCACCATACTGTTTGGGAATTTTAGTAGAAGTCAGATGCTACAGGTAACTAAGGATATACATCTGGGAGCTACCAAATGCTGCTTCTCCTTTCTATAAAAACAATTGATTTGATGTTAGGCTCTAGTGGAAATGAAAATCATCACCAATGGAATACAGGATACAGTGAATTTGCTCTTTAAATTATGTTGCATGGGGTTTGAAGATGGGAAAAGGTTAGAAAATTTCAGAAAAAGTACATATGAAGACAAGGACACGCTGAGCCTATGATGAAAACAATGGCTAGTCTAATGAAGAGGCTTTCCAACAGTTAATTTATCAAGTAAGAGTGTGTGTGTGTGTGTGTGTGTGTGTGTGTGTGCATGCCCGCACGCACATGTGCATGTCTACTGAAGTGGTACCTCAGAAGAGAAATCACATGATTTGGCTACCATTTACCTAGCCAGTAACCAGCCCTAGCACCTTCAAGCTCCCATATCCTATTGCAGAACAAACTGACCATATAACTTTAATCATGATGAAACAATGCTGGAAGCATGGTGTATGGTAGGGTGTATAGCACTTCTCAGAAAATTTGGGATTTTACCAATTCATCTAGTGAAAGAAAAAAGTCATGGCAAAAGAAGAAAAGACTAGTACAAGGGGCTGAATTACTTGCCATTGTACATTTAGTTTCGTGAAAAAACTATTCTGAGTGGTGTGTGGGTTTTTCATTGGCCGGGGAGCTTGGAGAAAGTGGGAATTCCTCGTAGGTTAAAAGTCTCCTTCCACACCCCTTTGGGACTCTGTGTTTGGACCCCCTTCCATGAACACTCCCTTCGTGAAAGCTGTCTTTCTTTCTCCCACATTTCTCCTTCGGTGTCCCGTTCTACACACTCTCTCTCTTGTGGAAGCTTTCTCTCTTCCTCTCCTTTTCTCTTTCTCTACTTAAATAAATCACTTTCTGCAAACGCTGTTTTGGAGTCCAGTATTTACTTTACAAGTGCACTGCGCTGTGGTCTCCTCTCTCATTGTTGAGAGAGTGAGGAACCAAACACCTGGAGAAACTTCCTCTCAGGGGAGCTGAGGGTGCCCCTGAACCCCTGAACCCCAACAGTAGGGGCTACCAGACTATACATCCGGGTTGCATAAATACATATTTCCTTATTTCCGTTGTACCAATAGTTGCCTATGACTTTTCGGAATAAAACAAGATTTAAGAAAAAAAACTTGCCATGGAATTAATTTCACAGGGATAGAGCCCAGCCCATGTTTATCAGGTGGATCAATTAGACCATTACCTGTAGCCTCCAGAGGATTTTTAAGGGTTTGATGGACATTGGTACATTCTCTACTTTTCTATTGTAAATCTCATTACTAAAGCCATGGCTGAGAAAGTTTTAGAAGAATAAGGATAATGTGGACTATTTCAATTTGGAGTACACACATATATTTTATCAGATTTAAGAGACCTACTTTCCAGTGACTGAGATATGGTTATGGGCTAAAAGCACCATATTGTTTGACTATATTTCATTCTCACTCTCAGAGTAGTGATTTGATAGGAACTTGGAAGGGGCAATTAAAACATTTGCTAAAAATGAAAAAAGGGGACAGAGAACTTGTCTGCATGATCAGACAACTGGGTTTAAGACTTAAGTTGGGATGATATAAATTAGAATCTTGGCAGTGCAGAAGTGAGAATAAATGTGTAGGATATTATGTCATAATAAAACTCTTTGTCTTTATCATTTGACAAGTTGTTTCTGTTTTATTGTAGTCTCCCATAGTACCAGCACGTTGCTTCATTTGGTTGACTACTATCAAGAAGGACATTATCTCAAAGCCTTTAAACCTTGTAGTACTTATTCCAAAGGAATTCATGGTTCGAAAAGACCTTCTGTTGGTCTGCATTGCTTGATGGGAAGAATATCTATTGCTCACAAATCCAAGAATGAGGATGAATACAAGAGAATACATCAGTGTAGATATTCCTTTTGCTAGTTTTATGATTGAGCACTGTACTTGAACCCCTCAATGCAATTGAGGTAGAAAGAGTCAGGAGATAACTGAAAGTGGAGAACATTGTACTTTAAAGGAAAGGAAACTGGAAATGAGTGAAAATACCAGGAAACTTACTAATTTTTTATTCTCTCAAGATTGTATCAATACAATAGAATGATCAAAGTTTGTTTGCGTTCCCTGGGACAGATCAGCAATCTTGTTTCTTTTTGAGAAATGTCACTTGGACTGAAGATGATGTAGGAACTTTACCAAAATTCTTTCTGGTTAATCTGGTTGAAAAAAATGTGATGTAGCACTGTCTAATGGCCTTACTGAATTTTGGTCACTGGAACCTTCTTTTGGGTAAATGTGTACAGATTATGTTCACTAATGTATTTTTTATGCTTCAGTCTGAAGACAGTATCTTTGAATTGCACAGATTTATTATTATTTAATAATTAATCTCATGTACACATGTGATCTGTGCACCAGAATGACACATTGTTGAAGCAGTTGCCTGCATATGAGGGATTTTGTATTGCTGCAGCTTGCCTAATATGCCAGAGCCTCATTTGCTGTTTCAAATATAATAATGTGAATGTGCATGAACTTAATAACAGGATTTGAAACATAATGAGGAAGATAATAGGTTGATCATAATGAGAGCGACTAATATAGGAGTAATACAGGGTACACTCTCATGGATGTTCTCTTATAGAGCGGCAAAAAAACTCTAATTTGGCAGTTCTTATGGCACACATAGGCTGAGCAGATTTTAGGACTGGAATGTACACAATTCGTGATTTACTAATAAATAAAATGGGGGATGCAATACAATTGCAATACATTTATTTACTAATAAATAAAATGGGGGATGCAAATACAATTTTTCTAGACTATTCTTATACTCAATAGTAGCAATGGCAAGTGTATTGGCAAAGTCAGAATTGATCTTTTAGAGATCCAGGAACCACTGATTTTAGCTATGTGTTTTGAGCCAAGCAGAAATAACATTTTTAGAAACATTCCACAAGGCTGAAAAGTACATAACATATTACAAGATTTAAATTTTAGAGTGATTACCTTGGCAAGAAATTAGTCAAATCTGGTAATACCTGGAAAGATGATAAACAAGTGTCTAGAGAAAAATCTCTCCATAAAATAGTAAGGCAGTTTTACTGAGTGACACTTAGCCCTTTGTGTTGCTATAAATAAATATTTGAATTTGGCAATTTATAAAGAAAAGAGGATTATTTGCCTCATAATTCTGTAGGATTTCCAAGAAGAATGAGACTACTCTCATTGGCTTCTAGTGAGAGTCTCAGGCTGCTTTCACTCATGGTGGAAAGCCAAGGAAAGTTATGTCCAGAGATCACATGGAAGTAAAGAAGCAAGAAACAGACAAGGAAGGTGCTAGACTCTTAAACAACCAGCTCTGGCAGGAAGTAATAACAACTAGAGCAAGAACTCACTCACACTCACCTTCTACAAGCTCATTAATCTATTCATCAGGGAACTGTCGCACGACTCAAACACCTCCCATTAGGCCTCACATTCATCACTGGGGTCCAATTTCAGTATGAGATTTAGAGGGGACAAACATCCAAACTATAGCATTCTGCCAAACTATAGCATCCTCACAGTACAAAATACAGGCATTCCATCCCAGTAGTTCTCAAAAGTGTTAACTTGTTCCACCATCAACTCAAAAGCCCAAAGTCATCTCATACTCAAAGTAAGTTCCTTACAATTGTGAGCCTGTAAAATAAAAAAACAAGTCATTTATTTCCAAAATACCATGGCTGTACAGATACTAGGTAAACATTTCCATTACCAAGAAGAAAAATCAGCCAAAGGAAAGGGATAATAGGTCCCACACAAGTCTAAAACCTAGCAAGGCAGACCTTAAATTTTAAAGACCCCAAATTATATTTGACCCCATGTCCTACATTCCAGGCACACTGGTACCAGTCGTGGACCCTTAAGGCCTTGGGAAGCCCTGCCACCAAGACCTGCTTTGCTCAGCACCGACCTCACAGCTGCTCTCATGGCTTGGAGTCAAATGCTTAACAACTTTTTCAGGCTGATGTTGCAAGCTGCCAGCAGATTTATAATTCTGAGATCTGGAGGCTGGCAATTCTACTCTCACAATTCCACTAGGCATTACCCTAGTAGAGGCTCTCAGGGGGTTCTGCCCCTGTAATAGGCTTCTGCCTAGGAACCAAGACTTTCTGATACATCACCTGAAGTTTAGGTGAAAGCTGCCAAGCTTCCATGGCTCTTGCATTCTGGGCACCTGCAGACTTAATACCATGTGGATGCCACCAAGGGTTATAAAATGTCCCCCAAGAGTGGTGGCTCAAGTCGTGCCTGGGCTCATTTAAGCCATGGGTGATCCAACCTGAAAAACTAGAATGCAGAGAGAAGCTTCCCCAGGTAGCATACTGCAGTAGCACCTAGGCCTGTCCCCCAAAACTTTTCTGTCTTCCTAGGTCTCTGGAACTGTGAAAGGAAGGTGGCCTCAAATATTGCTGAAATATCTTCTGAATGTTTTCCCCATTATCTTGACTATTAGCACCTGGCTCTCTTTTATCCCTGCTATTTCCACTAGCAAGTAGTTTCTCCACAGCATCCTTGGAGTCATCTCTTAAAAATATTCTTATTGTCAATATCACATGGCTAGGCTGTGAATTTTGGAAATTTTTATGCTCTTCTTTTCTTCTAATAATAAATTTCACCTTGAGATTATTCCTTTGCTCCCACATCTGAGTTAGGTTGTTAGAAGCAGCCACACCACTTCTTAAACACTTTGCTGCTTAGAAATTTCTTCTGCCAGATACCCTAGGTCATCACTCTTAAGGATGACTTTTTTTTTTTTTTTTTTTTTTTTT